>CM020456.1:6554201-6725544 GCA_009819605.1 Sterna hirundo | reverse complement strand
TGGCTGGCCATGGCAATCTGAGAAAGGGTGGTTTTGAGGCTGAAGGCGGCAGGAAAGCCCGCAGCCCCAAGGTCTGTGGGGCCATGCAAGCGGTTCCCAAAGAGCTTGAGAACAAGGCACAGTTTTCCCTCCTGGCTCTTTGGGCGTGGGAACAATCTCCGGACATATGGAAATTTTGGAGGCCGGCCCTGGCAATCTGAGAAAGGGTGGTTTTGAGGCTGAAGGCGGCAGGAAAGCCCGCAGCCCCAAGGTCTGTGGGGCCATGCAAGCGGTTCCCAAAGAGCTTGAGAACAAGGCACAGTTTTCCCTCCTGGCTCTTTGGGCGTGGGAACAATCTCCGGACATATGGAAATTTTGGAGGCCGGCCCTGGCAATCTGAGAAAGGGTGGTTTTGAGGCTGAAGGCGGCAGGAAAGCCCGCAGCCCCAAGGTCTGTGGGGCCATGCAAGCGGTTCCCAAAGAGCTTGAGAACAAGGCACAGTTTTCCCTCCTGGCTCTTTGGGCGTGGGAACAATCTCCGGACATATGGAAATTTTGGAGGCCGGCCCTGGCAATCTGAGAAAGGGTGGTTTTGAGGCTGAAGGCGGCAGGAAAGCCCGCAGCCCCAAGGTCTGTGGGGCCATGCAAGCGGTTCCCAAAGAGCTTGAGAACAAGGCACAGTTTTCCCTCCTGGCTCTTTGGGCGTGGGAACAATCTCCGGACATATGGAAATTTTGGAGGCCGGCCCTGGCAATCTGAGAAAGGGTGGTTTTGAGGCTGAAGGCGGCAGGAAAGCCCGCAGCCCCAAGGTCTGTGGGGCCATGCAAGCGGTTCCCAAAGAGCTTGAGAACAAGGCACAGTTTTCCCTCCTGGCTCTTTGGGCGTGGGAACAATCTCCGGACATATGGAAATTTTGGAGGCCGGCCCTGGCAATCTGAGAAAGGGTGGTTTTGAGGCTGAAGGCGGCAGGAAAGCCCGCAGCCCCAAGGTCTGTGGGGCCATGCAAGCGGTTCCCAAAGAGCTTGAGAACAAGGCACAGTTTTCCCTCCTGGCTCTTTGGGCGTGGGAACAATCTCCGGACATATGGAAATTTTGGAGGCCGGCCCTGGCAATCTGAGAAAGGGTGGTTTTGAGGCTGAAGGCGGCAGGAAAGCCCGCAGCCCCAAGGTCTGTGGGGCCATGCAAGCGGTTCCCAAAGAGCTTGAGAACAAGGCACAGTTTTCCCTCCTGGCTCTTTGGGCGTGGGAACAATCTCCGGACATATGGAAATTTTGGAGGCCGGCCCTGGCAATCTGAGAAAGGGTGGTTTTGAGGCTGAAGGCGGCAGGAAAGCCCGCAGCCCCAAGGTCTGTGGGGCCATGCAAGCGGTTCCCAAAGAGCTTGAGAACAAGGCACAGTTTTCCCTCCTGGCTCTTTGGGCGTGGGAACAATCTCCGGACATATGGAAATTTTGGAGGCCGGCCCTGGCAATCTGAGAAAGGGTGGTTTTGAGGCTGAAGGCGGCAGGAAAGCCCGCAGCCCCAAGGTCTGTGGGGCCATGCAAGCGGTTCCCAAAGAGCTTGAGAACAAGGCACAGTTTTCCCTCCTGGCTCTTTGGGCGTGGGAACAATCTCCGGACATATGGAAATTTTGGAGGCCGGCCCTGGCAATCTGAGAAAGGGTGGTTTTGAGGCTGAAGGCGGCAGGAAAGCCCGCAGCCCCAAGGTCTGTGGGGCCATGCAAGCGGTTCCCAAAGAGCTTGAGAACAAGGCACAGTTTTCCCTCCTGGCTCTTTGGGCGTGGGAACAATCTCCGGACATATGGAAATTTTGGAGGCCGGCCCTGGCAATCTGAGAAAGGGTGGTTTTGAGGCTGAAGGCGGCAGGAAAGCCCGCAGCCCCAAGGTCTGTGGGGCCATGCAAGCGGTTCCCAAAGAGCTTGAGAACAAGGCACAGTTTTCCCTCCTGGCTCTTTGGGCGTGGGAACAATCTCCGGACATATGGAAATTTTGGAGGCCGGCCCTGGCAATCTGAGAAAGGGTGGTTTTGAGGCTGAAGGCGGCAGGAAAGCCCGCAGCCCCAAGGTCTGTGGGGCCATGCAAGCGGTTCCCAAAGAGCTTGAGAACAAGGCACAGTTTTCCCTCCTGGCTCTTTGGGCGTGGGAACAATCTCCGGACATATGGAAATTTTGGAGGCCGGCCCTGGCAATCTGAGAAAGGGTGGTTTTGAGGCTGAAGGCGGCAGGAAAGCCCGCAGCCCCAAGGTCTGTGGGGCCATGCAAGCGGTTCCCAAAGAGCTTGAGAACAAGGCACAGTTTTCCCTCCTGGCTCTTTGGGCGTGGGAACAATCTCCGGACATATGGAAATTTTGGAGGCCGGCCCTGGCAATCTGAGAAAGGGTGGTTTTGAGGCTGAAGGCGGCAGGAAAGCCCGCAGCCCCAAGGTCTGTGGGGCCATGCAAGCGGTTCCCAAAGAGCTTGAGAACAAGGCACAGTTTTCCCTCCTGGCTCTTTGGGCGTGGGAACAATCTCCGGACATATGGAAATTTTGGAGGCCGGCCCTGGCAATCTGAGAAAGGGTGGTTTTGAGGCTGAAGGCGGCAGGAAAGCCCGCAGCCCCAAGGTCTGTGGGGCCATGCAAGCGGTTCCCAAAGAGCTTGAGAACAAGGCACAGTTTTCCCTCCTGGCTCTTTGGGCGTGGGAACAATCTCCGGACATATGGAAATTTTGGAGGCCGGCCCTGGCAATCTGAGAAAGGGTGGTTTTGAGGCTGAAGGCGGCAGGAAAGCCCGCAGCCCCAAGGTCTGTGGGGCCATGCAAGCGGTTCCCAAAGAGCTTGAGAACAAGGCACAGTTTTCCCTCCTGGCTCTTTGGGCGTGGGAACAATCTCCGGACATATGGAAATTTTGGAGGCCGGCCCTGGCAATCTGAGAAAGGGTGGTTTTGAGGCTGAAGGCGGCAGGAAAGCCCGCAGCCCCAAGGTCTGTGGGGCCATGCAAGCGGTTCCCAAAGAGCTTGAGAACAAGGCACAGTTTTCCCTCCTGGCTCTTTGGGCGTGGGAACAATCTCCGGACATATGGAAATTTTGGAGGCCGGCCCTGGCAATCTGAGAAAGGGTGGTTTTGAGGCTGAAGGCGGCAGGAAAGCCCGCAGCCCCAAGGTCTGTGGGGCCATGCAAGCGGTTCCCAAAGAGCTTGAGAACAAGGCACAGTTTTCCCTCCTGGCTCTTTGGGCGTGGGAACAATCTCCGGACATATGGAAATTTTGGAGGCCGGCCCTGGCAATCTGAGAAAGGGTGGTTTTGAGGCTGAAGGCGGCAGGAAAGCCCGCAGCCCCAAGGTCTGTGGGGCCATGCAAGCGGTTCCCAAAGAGCTTGAGAACAAGGCACAGTTTTCCCTCCTGGCTCTTTGGGCGTGGGAACAATCTCCGGACATATGGAAATTTTGGAGGCCGGCCCTGGCAATCTGAAAAAGGGTGGTTTTGAGGCTGAAGGTGGCAGGAAAGCCCGCAGCCCCAAGGTCTGTGGGGCCATGCAAGCGGTTCCCAAAGAGCTTGAGAACAAGGCACAGTTTTCCCTCCTGGCTCTTTGGGCGTGGGAACAATCTCCGGACATATGGAAATTTTGGAGGCCGGCCCTGGCAATCTGAGAAAGGGTGGTTTTGAGGCTGAAGGCGGCAGGAAAGCCCGCAGCCCCAAGGTCTGTGGGGCCATGCAAGCGGTTCCCAAAGAGCTTGAGAACAAGGCACAGTTTTCCCTCCTGGCTCTTTGGGCGTGGGAACAATCTCCGGACATATGGAAATTTTGGAGGCCGGCCCTGGCAATCTGAGAAAGGGTGGTTTTGAGGCTGAAGGCGGCAGGAAAGCCCGCAGCCCCAAGGTCTGTGGGGCCATGCAAGCGGTTCCCAAAGAGCTTGAGAACAAGGCACAGTTTTCCCTCCTGGCTCTTTGGGCGTGGGAACAATCTCCGGACATATGGAAATTTTGGAGGCCGGCCCTGGCAATCTGAGAAAGGGTGGTTTTGAGGCTGAAGGCGGCAGGAAAGCCCGCAGCCCCAAGGTCTGTGGGGCCATGCAAGCGGTTCCCAAAGAGCTTGAGAACAAGGCACAGTTTTCCCTCCTGGCTCTTTGGGCGTGGGAACAATCTCCGGACATATGGAAATTTTGGAGGCCGGCCCTGGCAATCTGAGAAAGGGTGGTTTTGAGGCTGAAGGCGGCAGGAAAGCCCGCAGCCCCAAGGTCTGTGGGGCCATGCAAGCGGTTCCCAAAGAGCTTGAGAACAAGGCACAGTTTTCCCTCCTGGCTCTTTGGGCGTGGGAACAATCTCCGGACATATGGAAATTTTGGAGGCCGGCCCTGGCAATCTGAGAAAGGGTGGTTTTGAGGCTGAAGGCGGCAGGAAAGCCCGCAGCCCCAAGGTCTGTGGGGCCATGCAAGCGGTTCCCAAAGAGCTTGAGAACAAGGCACAGTTTTCCCTCCTGGCTCTTTGGGCGTGGGAACAATCTCCGGACATATGGAAATTTTGGAGGCCGGCCCTGGCAATCTGAGAAAGGGTGGTTTTGAGGCTGAAGGTGGCAGGAAAGCCCGCAGCCCCAAGGTCTGTGGGGCCATGCAAGCGGTTCCCAAAGAGCTTGAGAACAAGGCACAGTTTTCCCTCCTGGCTCTTTGGGCGTGGGAACAATCTCCGGACATATGGAAATTTTGGAGGCCGGCCCTGGCAATCTGAGAAAGGGTGGTTTTGAGGCTGAAGGCGGCAGGAAAGCCCGCAGCCCCAAGGTCTGTGGGGCCATGCAAGCGGTTCCCAAAGAGCTTGAGAACAAGGCACAGTTTTCCCTCCTGGCTCTTTGGGCGTGGGAACAATCTCCGGACATATGGAAATTTTGGAGGCCGGCCCTGGCAATCTGAGAAAGGGTGGTTTTGAGGCTGAAGGCGGCAGGAAAGCCCGCAGCCCCAAGGTCTGTGGGGCCATGCAAGCGGTTCCCAAAGAGCTTGAGAACAAGGCACAGTTTTCCCTCCTGGCTCTTTGGGCGTGGGAACAATCTCCGGACATATGGAAATTTTGGAGGCCGGCCCTGGCAATCTGAGAAAGGGTGGTTTTGAGGCTGAAGGCGGCAGGAAAGCCCGCAGCCCCAAGGTCTGTGGGGCCATGCAAGCGGTTCCCAAAGAGCTTGAGAACAAGGCACAGTTTTCCCTCCTGGCTCTTTGGGCGTGGGAACAATCTCCGGACATATGGAAATTTTGGAGGCCGGCCCTGGCAATCTGAGAAAGGGTGGTTTTGAGGCTGAAGGCGGCAGGAAAGCCCGCAGCCCCAAGGTCTGTGGGGCCATGCAAGCGGTTCCCAAAGAGCTTGAGAACAAGGCACAGTTTTCCCTCCTGGCTCTTTGGGCGTGGGAACAATCTCCGGACATATGGAAATTTTGGAGGCCGGCCCTGGCAATCTGAGAAAGGGTGGTTTTGAGGCTGAAGGCGGCAGGAAAGCCCGCAGCCCCAAGGTCTGTGGGGCCATGCAAGCGGTTCCCAAAGAGCTTGAGAACAAGGCACAGTTTTCCCTCCTGGCTCTTTGGGCGTGGGAACAATCTCCGGACATATGGAAATTTTGGAGGCCGGCCCTGGCAATCTGAGAAAGGGTGGTTTTGAGGCTGAAGGCGGCAGGAAAGCCCGCAGCCCCAAGGTCTGTGGGGCCATGCAAGCGGTTCCCAAAGAGCTTGAGAACAAGGCACAGTTTTCCCTCCTGGCTCTTTGGGCGTGGGAACAATCTCCGGACATATGGAAATTTTGGAGGCCGGCCCTGGCAATCTGAGAAAGGGTGGTTTTGAGGCTGAAGGCGGCAGGAAAGCCCGCAGCCCCAAGGTCTGTGGGGCCATGCAAGCGGTTCCCAAAGAGCTTGAGAACAAGGCACAGTTTTCCCTCCTGGCTCTTTGGGCGTGGGAACAATCTCCGGACATATGGAAATTTTGGAGGCCGGCCCTGGCAATCTGAGAAAGGGTGGTTTTGAGGCTGAAGCTGGCAGGAAAGCCCGCAGCCCCAAGGTCTGTGGGGCCATGCAAGCGGTTCCCAAAGAGCTTGAGAACAAGGCACAGTTTTCCCTCCTGGCTCTTTGGGCGTGGGAACAATCTCCGGACATATGGAAATTTTGGAGGCCGGCCCTGGCAATCTGAGAAAGGGTGGTTTTGAGGCTGAAGGCGGCAGGAAAGCCCGCAGCCCCAAGGTCTGTGGGGCCATGCAAGCGGTTCCCAAAGAGCTTGAGAACAAGGCACAGTTTTCCCTCCTGGCTCTTTGGGCGTGGGAACAATCTCCGGACATATGGAAATTTTGGAGGCCGGCCCTGGCAATCTGAAAAGGGTGGTTTTGAGGCTGAAGGCGGCAGGAAAGCCCGCAGCCCCAAGGTCTGTGGGGCCATGCAAGCGGTTCCCAAAGAGCTTGAGAACAAGGCACAGTTTTCCCTCCTGGCTCTTTGGGCGTGGGAACAATCTCCGGACATATGGAAATTTTGGAGGCCGGCCCTGGCAATCTGAGAAAGGGTGGTTTTGAGGCTGAAGGCGGCAGGAAAGCCCGCAGCCCCAAGGTCTGTGGGGCCATGCAAGCGGTTCCCAAAGAGCTTGAGAACAAGGCACAGTTTTCCCTCCTGGCTCTTTGGGCGTGGGAACAATCTCCGGACATATGGAAATTTTGGAGGCCGGCCCTGGCAATCTGAGAAAGGGTGGTTTTGAGGCTGAAGGCGGCAGGAAAGCCCGCAGCCCCAAGGTCTGTGGGGCCATGCAAGCGGTTCCCAAAGAGCTTGAGAACAAGGCACAGTTTTCCCTCCTGGCTCTTTGGGCGTGGGAACAATCTCCGGACATATGGAAATTTTGGAGGCCGGCCCTGGCAATCTGAGAAAGGGTGGTTTTGAGGCTGAAGGCGGCAGGAAAGCCCGCAGCCCCAAGGTCTGTGGGGCCATGCAAGCGGTTCCCAAAGAGCTTGAGAACAAGGCACAGTTTTCCCTCCTGGCTCTTTGGGCGTGGGAACAATCTCCGGACATATGGAAATTTTGGAGGCCGGCCCTGGCAATCTGAGAAAGGGTGGTTTTGAGGCTGAAGGCGGCAGGAAAGCCCGCAGCCCCAAGGTCTGTGGGGCCATGCAAGCGGTTCCCAAAGAGCTTGAGAACAAGGCACAGTTTTCCCTCCTGGCTCTTTGGGCGTGGGAACAATCTCCGGACATATGGAAATTTTGGAGGCCGGCCCTGGCAATCTGAGAAAGGGTGGTTTTGAGGCTGAAGGCGGCAGGAAAGCCCGCAGCCCCAAGGTCTGTGGGGCCATGCAAGCGGTTCCCAAAGAGCTTGAGAACAAGGCACAGTTTTCCCTCCTGGCTCTTTGGGCGTGGGAACAATCTCCGGACATATGGAAATTTTGGAGGCCGGCCCTGGCAATCTGAGAAAGGGTGGTTTTGAGGCTGAAGGCGGCAGGAAAGCCCGCAGCCCCAAGGTCTGTGGGGCCATGCAAGCGGTTCCCAAAGAGCTTGAGAACAAGGCACAGTTTTCCCTCCTGGCTCTTTGGGCGTGGGAACAATCTCCGGACATATGGAAATTTTGGAGGCCGGCCCTGGCAATCTGAGAAAGGGTGGTTTTGAGGCTGAAGGCGGCAGGAAAGCCCGCAGCCCCAAGGTCTGTGGGGCCATGCAAGCGGTTCCCAAAGAGCTTGAGAACAAGGCACAGTTTTCCCTCCTGGCTCTTTGGGCGTGGGAACAATCTCCGGACATATGGAAATTTTGGAGGCCGGCCCTGGCAATCTGAGAAAGGGTGGTTTTGAGGCTGAAGGCGGCAGGAAAGCCCGCAGCCCCAAGGTCTGTGGGGCCATGCAAGCGGTTCCCAAAGAGCTTGAGAACAAGGCACAGTTTTCCCTCCTGGCTCTTTGGGCGTGGGAACAATCTCCGGACATATGGAAATTTTGGAGGCCGGCCCTGGCAATCTGAGAAAGGGTGGTTTTGAGGCTGAAGGCGGCAGGAAAGCCCGCAGCCCCAAGGTCTGTGGGGCCATGCAAGCGGTTCCCAAAGAGCTTGAGAACAAGGCACAGTTTTCCCTCCTGGCTCTTTGGGCGTGGGAACAATCTCCGGACATATGGAAATTTTGGAGGCCGGCCCTGGCAATCTGAGAAAGGGTGGTTTTGAGGCTGAAGGCGGCAGGAAAGCCCGCAGCCCCAAGGTCTGTGGGGCCATGCAAGCGGTTCCCAAAGAGCTTGAGAACAAGGCACAGTTTTCCCTCCTGGCTCTTTGGGCGTGGGAACAATCTCCGGACATATGGAAATTTTGGAGGCCGGCCCTGGCAATCTGAGAAAGGGTGGTTTTGAGGCTGAAGGCGGCAGGAAAGCCCGCAGCCCCAAGGTCTGTGGGGCCATGCAAGCGGTTCCCAAAGAGCTTGAGAACAAGGCACAGTTTTCCCTCCTGGCTCTTTGGGCGTGGGAACAATCTCCGGACATATGGAAATTTTGGAGGCCGGCCCTGGCAATCTGAGAAAGGGTGGTTTTGAGGCTGAAGGCGGCAGGAAAGCCCGCAGCCCCAAGGTCTGTGGGGCCATGCAAGCGGTTCCCAAAGAGCTTGAGAACAAGGCACAGTTTTCCCTCCTGGCTCTTTGGGCGTGGGAACAATCTCCGGACATATGGAAATTTTGGAGGCCGGCCCTGGCAATCTGAGAAAGGGTGGTTTTGAGGCTGAAGGCGGCAGGAAAGCCCGCAGCCCCAAGGTCTGTGGGGCCATGCAAGCGGTTCCCAAAGAGCTTGAGAACAAGGCACAGTTTTCCCTCCTGGCTCTTTGGGCGTGGGAACAATCTCCGGACATATGGAAATTTTGGAGGCCGGCCCTGGCAATCTGAGAAAGGGTGGTTTTGAGGCTGAAGGCGGCAGGAAAGCCCGCAGCCCCAAGGTCTGTGGGGCCATGCAAGCGGTTCCCAAAGAGCTTGAGAACAAGGCACAGTTTTCCCTCCTGGCTCTTTGGGCGTGGGAACAATCTCCGGACATATGGAAATTTTGGAGGCCGGCCCTGGCAATCTGAGAAAGGGTGGTTTTGAGGCTGAAGGCGGCAGGAAAGCCCGCAGCCCCAAGGTCTGTGGGGCCATGCAAGCGGTTCCCAAAGAGCTTGAGAACAAGGCACAGTTTTCCCTCCTGGCTCTTTGGGCGTGGGAACAATCTCCGGACATATGGAAATTTTGGAGGCCGGCCCTGGCAATCTGAGAAAGGGTGGTTTTGAGGCTGAAGGTGGCAGGAAAGCCCGCAGCCCCAAGGTCTGTGGGGCCATGCAAGCGGTTCCCAAAGAGCTTGAGAACAAGGCACAGTTTTCCCTCCTGGCTCTTTGGGCGTGGGAACAATCTCCGGACATATGGAAATTTTGGAGGCCGGCCCTGGCAATCTGAGAAAGGGTGGTTTTGAGGCTGAAGGTGGCAGGAAAGCCCGCAGCCCCAAGGTCTGTGGGGCCATGCAAGCGGTTCCCAAAGAGCTTGAGAACAAGGCACAGTTTTCCCTCCTGGCTCTTTGGGCGTGGGAACAATCTCCGGACATATGGAAATTTTGGAGGCCGGCCCTGGCAATCTGAGAAAGGGTGGTTTTGAGGCTGAAGGCGGCAGGAAAGCCCGCAGCCCCAAGGTCTGTGGGGCCATGCAAGCGGTTCCCAAAGAGCTTGAGAACAAGGCACAGTTTTCCCTCCTGGCTCTTTGGGCGTGGGAACAATCTCCGGACATATGGAAATTTTGGAGGCCGGCCCTGGCAATCTGAGAAAGGGTGGTTTTGAGGCTGAAGGCGGCAGGAAAGCCCGCAGCCCCAAGGTCTGTGGGGCCATGCAAGCGGTTCCCAAAGAGCTTGAGAACAAGGCACAGTTTTCCCTCCTGGCTCTTTGGGCGTGGGAACAATCTCCGGACATATGGAAATTTTGGAGGCCGGCCCTGGCAATCTGAGAAAGGGTGGTTTTGAGGCTGAAGGCGGCAGGAAAGCCCGCAGCCCCAAGGTCTGTGGGGCCATGCAAGCGGTTCCCAAAGAGCTTGAGAACAAGGCACAGTTTTCCCTCCTGGCTCTTTGGGCGTGGGAACAATCTCCGGACATATGGAAATTTTGGAGGCCGGCCCTGGCAATCTGAGAAAGGGTGGTTTTGAGGCTGAAGCTGGCAGGAAAGCCCGCAGCCCCAAGGTCTGTGGGGCCATGCAAGCGGTTCCCAAAGAGCTTGAGAACAAGGCACAGTTTTCCCTCCTGGCTCTTTGGGCGTGGGAACAATCTCCGGACATATGGAAATTTTGGAGGCCGGCCCTGGCAATCTGAGAAAGGGTGGTTTTGAGGCTGAAGGCGGCAGGAAAGCCCGCAGCCCCAAGGTCTGTGGGGCCATGCAAGCGGTTCCCAAAGAGCTTGAGAACAAGGCACAGTTTTCCCTCCTGGCTCTTTGGGCGTGGGAACAATCTCCGGACATATGGAAATTTTGGAGGCCGGCCCTGGCAATCTGAGAAAGGGTGGTTTTGAGGCTGAAGGCGGCAGGAAAGCCCGCAGCCCCAAGGTCTGTGGGGCCATGCAAGCGGTTCCCAAAGAGCTTGAGAACAAGGCACAGTTTTCCCTCCTGGCTCTTTGGGCGTGGGAACAATCTCCGGACATATGGAAATTTTGGAGGCCGGCCCTGGCAATCTGAGAAAGGGTGGTTTTGAGGCTGAAGGCGGCAGGAAAGCCCGCAGCCCCAAGGTCTGTGGGGCCATGCAAGCGGTTCCCAAAGAGCTTGAGAACAAGGCACAGTTTTCCCTCCTGGCTCTTTGGGCGTGGGAACAATCTCCGGACATATGGAAATTTTGGAGGCCGGCCCTGGCAATCTGAGAAAGGGTGGTTTTGAGGCTGAAGGCGGCAGGAAAGCCCGCAGCCCCAAGGTCTGTGGGGCCATGCAAGCGGTTCCCAAAGAGCTTGAGAACAAGGCACAGTTTTCCCTCCTGGCTCTTTGGGCGTGGGAACAATCTCCGGACATATGGAAATTTTGGAGGCCGGCCCTGGCAATCTGAAAAGGGTGGTTTTGAGGCTGAAGGCGGCAGGAAAGCCCGCAGCCCCAAGGTCTGTGGGGCCATGCAAGCGGTTCCCAAAGAGCTTGAGAACAAGGCACAGTTTTCCCTCCTGGCTCTTTGGGCGTGGGAACAATCTCCGGACATATGGAAATTTTGGAGGCCGGCCCTGGCAATCTGAGAAAGGGTGGTTTTGAGGCTGAAGGCGGCAGGAAAGCCCGCAGCCCCAAGGTCTGTGGGGCCATGCAAGCGGTTCCCAAAGAGCTTGAGAACAAGGCACAGTTTTCCCTCCTGGCTCTTTGGGCGTGGGAACAATCTCCGGACATATGGAAATTTTGGAGGCCGGCCCTGGCAATCTGAAAAAGGGTGGTTTTGAGGCTGAAGGCGGCAGGAAAGCCCGCAGCCCCAAGGTCTGTGGGGCCATGCAAGCGGTTCCCAAAGAGCTTGAGAACAAGGCACAGTTTTCCCTCCTGGCTCTTTGGGCGTGGGAACAATCTCCGGACATATGGAAATTTTGGAGGCCGGCCCTGGCAATCTGAGAAAGGGTGGTTTTGAGGCTGAAGGCGGCAGGAAAGCCCGCAGCCCCAAGGTCTGTGGGGCCATGCAAGCGGTTCCCAAAGAGCTTGAGAACAAGGCACAGTTTTCCCTCCTGGCTCTTTGGGCGTGGGAACAATCTCCGGACATATGGAAATTTTGGAGGCCGGCCCTGGCAATCTGAGAAAGGGTGGTTTTGAGGCTGAAGGCGGCAGGAAAGCCCGCAGCCCCAAGGTCTGTGGGGCCATGCAAGCGGTTCCCAAAGAGCTTGAGAACAAGGCACAGTTTTCCCTCCTGGCTCTTTGGGCGTGGGAACAATCTCCGGACATATGGAAATTTTGGAGGCCGGCCCTGGCAATCTGAGAAAGGGTGGTTTTGAGGCTGAAGGCGGCAGGAAAGCCCGCAGCCCCAAGGTCTGTGGGGCCATGCAAGCGGTTCCCAAAGAGCTTGAGAACAAGGCACAGTTTTCCCTCCTGGCTCTTTGGGCGTGGGAACAATCTCCGGACATATGGAAATTTTGGAGGCCGGCCCTGGCAATCTGAGAAAGGGTGGTTTTGAGGCTGAAGGTGGCAGGAAAGCCCGCAGCCCCAAGGTCTGTGGGGCCATGCAAGCGGTTCCCAAAGAGCTTGAGAACAAGGCACAGTTTTCCCTCCTGGCTCTTTGGGCGTGGGAACAATCTCCGGACATATGGAAATTTTGGAGGCCGGCCCTGGCAATCTGAGAAAGGGTGGTTTTGAGGCTGAAGGCGGCAGGAAAGCCCGCAGCCCCAAGGTCTGTGGGGCCATGCAAGCGGTTCCCAAAGAGCTTGAGAACAAGGCACAGTTTTCCCTCCTGGCTCTTTGGGCGTGGGAACAATCTCCGGACATATGGAAATTTTGGAGGCCGGCCCTGGCAATCTGAGAAAGGGTGGTTTTGAGGCTGAAGGCGGCAGGAAAGCCCGCAGCCCCAAGGTCTGTGGGGCCATGCAAGCGGTTCCCAAAGAGCTTGAGAACAAGGCACAGTTTTCCCTCCTGGCTCTTTGGGCGTGGGAACAATCTCCGGACATATGGAAATTTTGGAGGCCGGCCCTGGCAATCTGAGAAAGGGTGGTTTTGAGGCTGAAGGCGGCAGGAAAGCCCGCAGCCCCAAGGTCTGTGGGGCCATGCAAGCGGTTCCCAAAGAGCTTGAGAACAAGGCACAGTTTTCCCTCCTGGCTCTTTGGGCGTGGGAACAATCTCCGGACATATGGAAATTTTGGAGGCCGGCCCTGGCAATCTGAGAAAGGGTGGTTTTGAGGCTGAAGGCGGCAGGAAAGCCCGCAGCCCCAAGGTCTGTGGGGCCATGCAAGCGGTTCCCAAAGAGCTTGAGAACAAGGCACAGTTTTCCCTCCTGGCTCTTTGGGCGTGGGAACAATCTCCGGACATATGGAAATTTTGGAGGCCGGCCCTGGCAATCTGAGAAAGGGTGGTTTTGAGGCTGAAGGCGGCAGGAAAGCCCGCAGCCCCAAGGTCTGTGGGGCCATGCAAGCGGTTCCCAAAGAGCTTGAGAACAAGGCACAGTTTTCCCTCCTGGCTCTTTGGGCGTGGGAACAATCTCCGGACATATGGAAATTTTGGAGGCCGGCCCTGGCAATCTGAGAAAGGGTGGTTTTGAGGCTGAAGGCGGCAGGAAAGCCCGCAGCCCCAAGGTCTGTGGGGCCATGCAAGCGGTTCCCAAAGAGCTTGAGAACAAGGCACAGTTTTCCCTCCTGGCTCTTTGGGCGTGGGAACAATCTCCGGACATATGGAAATTTTGGAGGCCGGCCCTGGCAATCTGAGAAAGGGTGGTTTTGAGGCTGAAGGCGGCAGGAAAGCCCGCAGCCCCAAGGTCTGTGGGGCCATGCAAGCGGTTCCCAAAGAGCTTGAGAACAAGGCACAGTTTTCCCTCCTGGCTCTTTGGGCGTGGGAACAATCTCCGGACATATGGAAATTTTGGAGGCCGGCCCTGGCAATCTGAGAAAGGGTGGTTTTGAGGCTGAAGGCGGCAGGAAAGCCCGCAGCCCCAAGGTCTGTGGGGCCATGCAAGCGGTTCCCAAAGAGCTTGAGAACAAGGCACAGTTTTCCCTCCTGGCTCTTTGGGCGTGGGAACAATCTCCGGACATATGGAAATTTTGGAGGCCGGCCCTGGCAATCTGAGAAAGGGTGGTTTTGAGGCTGAAGGCGGCAGGAAAGCCCGCAGCCCCAAGGTCTGTGGGGCCATGCAAGCGGTTCCCAAAGAGCTTGAGAACAAGGCACAGTTTTCCCTCCTGGCTCTTTGGGCGTGGGAACAATCTCCGGACATATGGAAATTTTGGAGGCCGGCCCTGGCAATCTGAGAAAGGGTGGTTTTGAGGCTGAAGGCGGCAGGAAAGCCCGCAGCCCCAAGGTCTGTGGGGCCATGCAAGCGGTTCCCAAAGAGCTTGAGAACAAGGCACAGTTTTCCCTCCTGGCTCTTTGGGCGTGGGAACAATCTCCGGACATATGGAAATTTTGGAGGCCGGCCCTGGCAATCTGAGAAAGGGTGGTTTTGAGGCTGAAGGCGGCAGGAAAGCCCGCAGCCCCAAGGTCTGTGGGGCCATGCAAGCGGTTCCCAAAGAGCTTGAGAACAAGGCACAGTTTTCCCTCCTGGCTCTTTGGGCGTGGGAACAATCTCCGGACATATGGAAATTTTGGAGGCCGGCCCTGGCAATCTGAGAAAGGGTGGTTTTGAGGCTGAAGGCGGCAGGAAAGCCCGCAGCCCCAAGGTCTGTGGGGCCATGCAAGCGGTTCCCAAAGAGCTTGAGAACAAGGCACAGTTTTCCCTCCTGGCTCTTTGGGCGTGGGAACAATCTCCGGACATATGGAAATTTTGGAGGCCGGCCCTGGCAATCTGAGAAAGGGTGGTTTTGAGGCTGAAGGTGGCAGGAAAGCCCGCAGCCCCAAGGTCTGTGGGGCCATGCAAGCGGTTCCCAAAGAGCTTGAGAACAAGGCACAGTTTTCCCTCCTGGCTCTTTGGGCGTGGGAACAATCTCCGGACATATGGAAATTTTGGAGGCCGGCCCTGGCAATCTGAGAAAGGGTGGTTTTGAGGCTGAAGGCGGCAGGAAAGCCCGCAGCCCCAAGGTCTGTGGGGCCATGCAAGCGGTTCCCAAAGAGCTTGAGAACAAGGCACAGTTTTCCCTCCTGGCTCTTTGGGCGTGGGAACAATCTCCGGACATATGGAAATTTTGGAGGCCGGCCCTGGCAATCTGAGAAAGGGTGGTTTTGAGGCTGAAGGCGGCAGGAAAGCCCGCAGCCCCAAGGTCTGTGGGGCCATGCAAGCGGTTCCCAAAGAGCTTGAGAACAAGGCACAGTTTTCCCTCCTGGCTCTTTGGGCGTGGGAACAATCTCCGGACATATGGAAATTTTGGAGGCCGGCCCTGGCAATCTGAGAAAGGGTGGTTTTGAGGCTGAAGGCGGCAGGAAAGCCCGCAGCCCCAAGGTCTGTGGGGCCATGCAAGCGGTTCCCAAAGAGCTTGAGAACAAGGCACAGTTTTCCCTCCTGGCTCTTTGGGCGTGGGAACAATCTCCGGACATATGGAAATTTTGGAGGCCGGCCCTGGCAATCTGAAAAGGGTGGTTTTGAGGCTGAAGGCGGCAGGAAAGCCCGCAGCCCCAAGGTCTGTGGGGCCATGCAAGCGGTTCCCAAAGAGCTTGAGAACAAGGCACAGTTTTCCCTCCTGGCTCTTTGGGCGTGGGAACAATCTCCGGACATATGGAAATTTTGGAGGCCGGCCCTGGCAATCTGAGAAAGGGTGGTTTTGAGGCTGAAGGCTGGCAGGAAAGCCCGCAGCCCCAAGGTCTGTGGGGCCATGCAAGCGGTTCCCAAAGAGCTTGAGAACAAGGCACAGTTTTCCCTCCTGGCTCTTTGGGCGTGGGAACAATCTCCGGACATATGGAAATTTTGGAGGCCGGCCCTGGCAATCTGAGAAAGGGTGGTTTTGAGGCTGAAGGCGGCAGGAAAGCCCGCAGCCCCAAGGTCTGTGGGGCCATGCAAGCGGTTCCCAAAGAGCTTGAGAACAAGGCACAGTTTTCCCTCCTGGCTCTTTGGGCGTGGGAACAATCTCCGGACATATGGAAATTTTGGAGGCCGGCCCTGGCAATCTGAGAAAGGGTGGTTTTGAGGCTGAAGGCGGCAGGAAAGCCCGCAGCCCCAAGGTCTGTGGGGCCATGCAAGCGGTTCCCAAAGAGCTTGAGAACAAGGCACAGTTTTCCCTCCTGGCTCTTTGGGCGTGGGAACAATCTCCGGACATATGGAAATTTTGGAGGCCGGCCCTGGCAATCTGAGAAAGGGTGGTTTTGAGGCTGAAGGCGGCAGGAAAGCCCGCAGCCCCAAGGTCTGTGGGGCCATGCAAGCGGTTCCCAAAGAGCTTGAGAACAAGGCACAGTTTTCCCTCCTGGCTCTTTGGGCGTGGGAACAATCTCCGGACATATGGAAATTTTGGAGGCCGGCCCTGGCAATCTGAGAAAGGGTGGTTTTGAGGCTGAAGGCGGCAGGAAAGCCCGCAGCCCCAAGGTCTGTGGGGCCATGCAAGCGGTTCCCAAAGAGCTTGAGAACAAGGCACAGTTTTCCCTCCTGGCTCTTTGGGCCACTATCTTTATTGGACCTCTTAATGCCTTTAAAACTTCTAAAATTAGCTTTTCGTGGACTAATCCTTTTCCCTTGTTGTTAATTAAGCCTGTCTCCCCAAATTTTTCCAAAAGTATGTACCACCCCAAAGGTATAGTTTGACTCTGTATAAATAGTTCCAATTTTATTTTCTAAGAGCTTTAATGCCCTTAGCATTGCATATATCTCACATGCTTGTGCGGACCAGGCTTTACTTAATGGTCCTGATTCTTTTATCTTAAAAGTATACCCATCCACAATAGCATATCCTGATTTCCGTTGTCCTTCAACCACTGGTGAGGAGCCGTCCACAAATAATTTTTCTCCTTCATCTAATTCATCGTCTTCTAAGTCCTCCCTTATTTTAGTCTGCAAATTTATTAGTTGGAGGCAGTCATGTGTCAAATCTTCTTTAGGTTCTCCGTATAAAAATTGGGCAGGATTCTGAATAGAAGTGATTTCCATTTCTAGTCGAGGGGAGTTAATTAAAATTCCCTCATATTTTAGCAATCAACTATCTGTAAGCCACTTATCAGCCCGTTGTTGCAATGCTCCTCGAATGTTATGGGGGTGTATACTTTTAGTTCACCTCCTAAGGTGACTTTTCCAACTTCTTCTACTATTAATGCAGTGGCCACTATTGCTTGCAAGCAGGTGGGCCACCCGCGGCTTACAGGATCCAGTATTTTAGAATAATATCCTACAGGCTTTCTCTGCCCTGCCCATCCTTGGGTCAGAACCCCATAAGCTGTCCCGTTATCTACATTGATGAAGAGTTGAAAGGGTTTACGGATATCGGGTAAACTGAGGACAGGTGCTTCTACCAGATCTCTTTTTATTTTTTCCCAACGATTCTCATCTTCAGGGGACCATTTTACCAACCCATTTTTAGTTAATTTTTCGTACAAGAATTTTACTTTACTGCTGTAATTTTCTATCCACTGTCGGCAATACCCTAATAATCCCAATAACTGTCTTATCTGTCTTTTATTAGTGGGCGCTGTTAGAGACAAAATTCCTTTTACTCTTTCGGGATCTAATTTCTTGTGTCCCTTTATGAGCCAATGCCCCAAATATTTTACCTCTTCTTCAGTAAACTGTAATTTGGATTTAGAAACTTTTAATCCCTTGAGGCCTAAAAAGTTCAATAATTTGATGCTCTCATTTCTGACTCCTTCTTGAGTTTTTCCAGCGATCAATAAATCATCCACGTATTGTATTGGAATTAGTCCCTGACTTAATTCATAAGATTCCAGTAACTGTTCCAGAGTTTGTCCAAATAAGTTCGGAGACTCCATAAATCCCTGGGGCAAAACGGTCCACCGTAGTTGTTGTTTTCTATGGGTCTTGGTGTTCTCCCACTCGAAAGCAAAATAGTCCCTACATTTTTCCTTCTAAGGGACAAGTCCAAAAAGCATCTTTTAAATCTATAACACTATACCATTTATAATCTGGACTTAACTGATTAAGTATAGTGTGTGGGTTAGCCACCACAGGGAACCGGGTAATGGTTCGTTCATTTATGGCTCTCAGATCTTGTAGTAAACGATAGGACCCATCCGGCTTCTTTACGGGCAATATGGGAGTATTGTGGGGAGACATACAGGGTTCCAAAAGCCCTTGGGCCAAAAGTCTCTCAATTACTGGCTGCAACCCTTCTCTCCCCTCTCTAGAGATGGGATACTGTTTTATCCTAATTGGCTGGTCTGGGTCTTTTATGGAGACCGTGATCGGTTTGATATTTAATTTTCCCACTGACCCTGGGCTATACCAAGTTTTTGGATTAATCCTGGCTTCATCTTCCGCAGTTAATAAGCATAATCTTACTTTTAATTTCTCTTGCTCTACTTCCAAATTGATTCCTAATTCCACCATCAGGTCTCGTCCCAAGAGGTTATACTCAGCTTCTGGGACCAATAAAAATGTTCCCACTCCATATTTATTTGGGGCTTCTATTGTTACATTCCTTATCAGGGGCACCTTAAAAGGTTCCCCCTTTGCACCAATTACTTGGAGTTTATCCTTTGATTCAACACATCCAGATGGTAACTTTTGGACTGTTGATCTTTCGGCACCCGAGTCCACAAGGAACTCGAACACTTCATGCTGAGGACCCAATTTCAATTTTATCAAGGGCTTGGTAACCTTAGGGGTCCCCAGCAAATAGAGCCCCTGACCCCCCTAATCTTCCTTAAAAATCTCCTCATCCTGCATTCTTTTCCGACAATTTCTCTGTAGATGTCCCTTCTTGCGACAATAAAAACATTCTGTGTCCTGCGAACTAAATCTTCTTCTTCTCGGTTCTACTGGGCCCTTCCGGGGACTTTCTCCTCTCCTACCCTGATTTTGTCCTTCCCTTACAGCTGCCATCAGGATTCTGGCTTGTTTCTTCTGATTTTCTTCTTCCCTTCTCACATACACCTTCTGAGCTTCTCGTAATAATTCATCTAACCCCCTTTCCTGCCAGTCTTCTACTTTCTCTAACTTTTTCCTTATATCTGTCCAAGATTTAGCTACAAATTGAGTTTTCAGCAGGGTTTGACCCACTTGGCTATCAGGGTCTAACCCAGAATATAGCTGTAAACTTTTTCTCAATCTTTCGAGCCATTCGGTGGGGGTTTCATCTTTCTTTTGTTGTTCATTAAAGGCCTTATTAATATTTTGCCCTCTGGGCACAGAATCTCTAATCCCCTGAATTATCATATCCCGGAGATCAATCATGTTATTTCTATGTGTGGGGTCTTGATTGTCCCAATTGGGCCGCTGTAAGGGCCATTTTACATCTCCGGCGGGACCATGCTGATGCCTCTGATCCCAATGCCTCATGCCTGCCATTCTGGTCATTCCTCGTTCTTCGTTTGTGAACAAGATCTTTAAAATAGACTCCATCTCGTCCCAAGTATAAATGTTAGGCCCGAGGTATTGATCAAAACGTTCTGCTACCCCTAATGGGTCCTCTAACAAGTGTCCCATTTCTTTCTTAAATTCCCTCACATCCCCGGAGCTGAGGGGTACAGATACAAATCCAACTCCGGGTTGTGGTCCCCCCCCACCCCGTATCTTGGGGTATATCGGGGAGCCCACCCCCACCCCGTATCTCCTGCATGGAACCAGAAGTCCTACTTTTCTTCTGTCCCATCTTCCGAAAGTGCCTTCTTTCACTCAAAATTCACTCACTTCCCTCCGTTCGTGGCCCACGCCCTCGCGGACAATGGGAACCGCACTATTAGGAGGTCCACACTCACTCCGTCCGGTGGGCTACTAAGCCCAGTGGACGTCTCAGTCACTCGCACCTGGGTACCCAATCCCCGACCGAACGGAACCGCAATACACTTACTCACTCCCGAGTCTTTGTCCGGTTCTTCGTGCACAAAAATTACGGGGAACTGCAGTATCTCCTTTCTCTTTTCTTTTTGCTTTTCTATCTCAGTTCGGAAAATCCAGGTGAGCTAAGTCGGAATCTCCTCCGGGACCATCCGAAGATGGGGCTCCCTCCCACAGTTGAATTCCGAGTTGGCTGTCTGGATCCGAGTCACGGCACCAAATTTGTTATAGTTGAATTTAAAATAAATCGAGTCCGAAATAGATTCAATAAATATTTATTGAGGTAGGAAGGCAAAAGCAGCGCTGGGCGGCCGGGGAGTCGCAGCTCCACCAAAGGCTCGCAAATTCAAGCAAGCTGAGCAGCTCTTTTTATCTTCATGGAGGTCGGTTTCGACATCTTCAATACGCCCCTCTGTAGCTTTTTGCTTGAGGCAGTTTAGATAAAATGTCGGTCACAGAATCAGCTCAAAACAATACATTCCGATAACACTGTAGTTAAGCTTTTTGTCAAACAGGAGTTCCCATGTTGGTGTAGCAAGATAACATTGTGGACATGTCTCTTCTGGTTAAACAGGGAGTTCTCAAGACTGACACAATGGGTTCGTTCCTCTTGCTTAACTTGTTTGATCAGCAAATCACCTTTACTTACTTATTACACCCTTAAGGGAAGTACCCCTGAGGGGAGCACAGGGCGGGATAGGGTTTGTAAACATTCCTTTGACTTCCACTGAAGTCAGAAACTTTAGAAAGGAATTAAAAGGGTTATTGGAAGATCCAATAGGCCTATCAGAACAATTAGACCAATTCCTAGGCCCTAATATTTATAGAGGGTCGTAGGAAGATGAGTGATTAAACCACCCCTAGAGGGTAGAATGTAACCAAAGCATTTGATGGGCAGCAGGGAAGGGAGGAAACCCCGACCGAATGGCTTGAAAGGCTGCGAAGAAAATTAGAGAAACTAGAGGACTGGCAGGATCGGGGCCTGAATGAATTATTGAGGGAAGCTCAGAAAGTAGATGTACGAAGAGATGAGGAGAAGGCTAAAGCAAAAGCTAAAACCATGGTAGCCACCATGAGGGAAGGAAATAGTCAGAAAAATCCCAGTATGATGAGGAAGGTGGGACGGAATCCTGAAAGGTGGGAGGAGACTTTTAGACAGAATCAGATCCCTCCCAGAAGGGGCCAGCGGGAACTGAGAAAAGGAATGAAGGAAGTGGATGTTTCTATTGTGGGAAACTTGGGCGTTTTAAGAAGGAATGTCCTCGAAGGGATAAAGATCAGAAAATGTTTAGAGAAATTGAGGATTAGGGGTGTCAGGGGCTCTACCTCCTGGGGGATAGCTATCACCTTGAGCCCTTGATAAACCTAAGAGTAGGCCCCAGGAGGAAGTATTAGAATTTCTAGTAGATACAGGAGCTGAGCGAACTTGTGTTTGTAACATACCTAAAGGATGCATTATAAGTAAAGAAGTAATTAATGTAACGGGAGCCAAGGGGGAAAGTTTTAAAGCCCCGGTGATCAAGCAGGTGGTTTTTGGAGGTAATGACAAAATAGGGATAGGGAATATCTTGTTAGTGCCTGGAGATGGGTGCAATTTGTTAGGAAGTGACTTGCAGACCCAGCTGGGGGTTGGAGTAATCCCCGAGGAGGGGTAAATGATTGCAAAGTATTAAGATTAAGTCAGGAGGACAAATCCAAAATTAATCAGCAAGTTTGGGCTATGGCCGGTAACAGAGGAGATCTGAATATCCCACCAATCAAAGTCTCTATAGAAAGGGAGAATCACCCCATACAAGTCAGGCAGTACGCCATTCCAATGGAGGAGAAAAAAAAAAAAGAGGCCTCAGGGCATATAATAAGTCAGGGAAGCCGCAAATTAAACCCTGAGAAGATTGCTGGAATAATATCCATCCCATCCCCAACTACAAAAAGAGAAGGAAGTTATTAGGACTACTAAGGTACTGTAGATTATGGATCAAAGCGGTATACCCAGGCGGTGAAATTTTTATACGAAAAATTGACGGGGGAAGATAAGATAGAGTCATCACAAAAACTAGAAAAACTAAATTCAAAACTGATAAAAGCTCCGGTTCTGAGCCTACCACCATTAGAGAAACCCTTCTATTTGTCAATGTGGAAAATGGGATAGCCCATGGAGTTCTGACCCAGGAATGGGGAGGGATGGGGAAACCGGTAGCATACTTATCAAAATTATTAGATCCAGTCAGCCGGGGTTGGCCAATATGCATCCAAGCGGTAGCCACTACCTCGATACTAGTGGAAGAAAGTCGAAAACTCACTTTCAGGGGTAAGCTAATAGTTCACACTCCACACTCTGTACGAAATATCTTAAATCAGAAAGCAGATAAATGGTTGACGGATTCAAGGATGCTAAAATATGAGGCCATTTTACTAGACAACGAAGACCTAACCTTGGTAACCGATAAGAATCAAAATCCTGCCCAGTTTCTATATGGGGAACTTAAAGAGGAACTAGTACACGATTGTTTAGAAGTAATAAATGATCAGACAAAAATCAGAGAAGATTTGACGGACCAAGCGCTATCAGTAGGAGAAAAGATATACATAGATGGATCATCTAGGTGTATACAAGGGAAAAGAATATCTGGGTATGCAATAATAGATGGGAGTAACATGACAATTATAGAAAAAGGAAAATTGCCATCTAATTGGTCTGCTCAAAGCTGTGAGTTATATGCCTTAAAAAGGGCATTAGAATTTCTAGCACATAAGGAAGGAACTATTTATACAGATTCTAAATATGCATTTGGGGTGGTACATACTTTTGGAAAAATGTGGGCAGAAAGAGCATCACTAACTTCAAAAGGAAAAGGACTAGTTCACGAGGAGTTAATATTGGAGGTATTAGAAGCTTTAACTCTACCTAAGGAAATTGCAGCAGTCCATGTAAAGGGGCATCAGAAAGGATTAACACCAGAAATAAGGGGAGGAGAAATTATTAGTTGTTCAACAGAGAAAAGAGGAACGAGATAATATTCCTCAATTCACTGAAGCTGAAGAAAAGGACTTGACTAGAATAGGAGGAGAAAAGACTCCGGAAGGAAAAGGGGTGCTGCCTGATGGGCGTCAGATAGTAAATAAAACATTAGCAAGAAAAATATTGGAGGAATTGCATAGAGAAACCCACTGGCGAACACAGGCCATTTGCGATCGCTTTCTTAGACAATTTGGATGCACAGGCGTGTTCGGAGTAGCTGAACAAATCACCGATAAGTGTATAACTTGACAAAAGGTGAATAAAAAGGTAATGAGAAAACCCATCCATGGAGGGTGGGAGTTGGCCTTACGCCCCTTTCAAAGTATACAAGTGGATTTTACAGAACTTCCACAAGTCCAAAGGTGGAAGTTCCTCTTGGTACTAGTAGACCATCTTACCCATTGGGTGGAGGCAATTCCAGTCACTAGAACATCGGCTAATGTAGTAACAAAAATCCTGCTAGAACAAATCATTCCCAGATACGGAATGGTTCATAGAATAGACTCTGACAGAGGAACGTATTTCACCTCCAAAAGAATCACGCAGATAACCCAAGCCTTAGGTACTCAATGGGAGTTACACACTCCATGGCACCCCCAAAGCTCAGGAAGGGTTGAACGAATGAATCAGACTTTGAAAAGGGCTTTAACCAAATTAATGATAGAGACTCAACTGTCATGGGTCAAGTGCCTCCCCTCGAACTCAACCCAGAACGGATCTCGGAGTCTCTCCCTATGAAATGATGTTTGGCTTGCCCTTCTTGGCTTCACAACAGGAAATGGCTACTTACGAAGGAGGGGAGGCTAGTATTAAACAATATGTAATGCAGATTGAAAAGAATTTAGAAGAACTAAGAAATAAAGGGTTGCTCCCACAAACTACCCTGTTGGATTTTAAGATCCGTAACATTAAAATTGGAGAATGGGTTTTAGTAAAAACATGGAGAGCGCAATCTTTAACTCCCCAATGGGAGGGTCCCTTTCAGGTGCTGTTGACTACGGAAGCTGCAGTACAGACAAAGGAAAAAGGGTGGACTCATGCCAGCAGAATAAAAGGACCAGTAGAAGAACCTAGAGGTTGGACTCTGACTTCAACTCCCGGGGACACCAAACTCACCTTAAAACACCAACCAATGGGGTGATGTATGGCCAGGACAAACCTTAAGGAAAATCAGATATCCTCCTTGGGGAAGAGCACTCCCGTTACAGACAGGAGGGTCAGGATTGTATAACACTGAAAACTCTCTGTTTGCACTTGCATGTGATTTATATAAAGAAAATAGTTGGCTATATCCTAACCTTGACGAAGAACTATAGCCCCCTCCAGTACCCCATAGTATACCTAGTCTGATACATCCCTATGCCAGACATCATAGTTGGGTAAAGTGCGAATGCTTAGGTTGTAAGCAAAATTGGTATTGCCACTCATCCCGAAGACATCCCTTCTGTTTAAATTGCCAGAAGCAAAATTTGAGTTTGGCTCAAACTCAGATACGATATACCAATATGGTAACATTAATTTGTGGATGGGAATCGCTAGTGCCGGTTCTGTGGGAAATTCCTGAAGAATGGTGGGAAACAGTGGTCTCTAAGTGTAAAAAACGATTTTGCTTGGAAAAAGAGACAAGAACCCTATCTGCTACAAGGGCCAGGGATACCGAATCAAAAGAGGATGGAGGGCAAGACCAGGTTGGCCACTGTACTCGCTGCCAAGAAGAATTATTTCTCGGCTGTTGGAAGCACCCCAATAGGCATGAGAGGTAGGAGTATAAGCCATACTGGACCTCCACTCCTCGTATTGTTATTAGCGGTATCCTTAGTAAGTGTTACCAGCAGGTCTCCTGGAATAGGAAGATGGTTTCCACTATGACAGTGCATTCGCATATCAACAGCCACTGTTATAACCGCCATGAGTTAACAGTGTGCAAATACGACCAACACGAATATTGGGTTGGGAAGAATTTAGGAATAGGCGGAACAAGACTAGGAGTACATTGTCCTAGAGGGGAACAATGGCTCTGCTTTACTAAAGCCAGGCATGGGGACATATCAGACGGAGGTGGGGTACAAGATATGTACCGAAATAGTGAAAAATAAATAGAGCAAATAAAAAAATAAAAAAAAAAAAAAAAAAAACAACAAAACAGCTCCAAGATTTGATGGAGAATTGTATGCAAAAATCAGAAAGCAGCTGGAGGAAGAAATTGGACTCCCAACATTAGGAAAGAATTTGTAGATTTGGGGGAAAGAACAAGCAGGGAATTAAATGTAACAAATTGCTGGATTTGCGGAGGGCCTTTAATGACGGAAGAGTGGCCTTGGAAAGCAAGGAGTTTAGGGCCAGTGGAACTCCTTAAATGGAATCGTACCAGTAGCACACGAGAAGAACAACCTGAGGGATGGATTTTGAGTTCTAACACAACAGGGGAAGAATGCCTACAGAGAGAGGGTAAAAATTATTTAAAGAATGTGGGACATTCTCCTTGTAAAAGACATAAAATCAGCAATGGGACTTCCACCTAGTGGTACCCAGAAAAGCCAAAACAGGTATGGGCCCTAACTAATAATACAGGAAATTGTGAGTATGACAGTATGACCAGACTTTTTAAAGGTAAAAAAAGGGTCCTAAACCCTTATCAAAACATACCAGAAACATCCAAGTTTTGGAAAAATATAGCAGAGACGCAGGCAGAGTTTTGGAAAGCCCCTGAAGGGTTATTCTGGATATGCGGAAAAAGAGCTTATTCAGAACTACCTTCTAAGTGGAAGGGTAGCTGTACCCTTGGTATTATCCAGCCGGGATTTTTCTTATTGCTTGGACCAAAAGGAGATGACTTAGGAGTACCAGTATATGAGTCCTTAAAAAGAACCAAAAGAGATATTATAAGAGAATCTCAGAGGTGGGGTGAAGAGAACTGGCCTCCTGAACGGATAATCCAAGTATACGGACCAGCCACTTGGGCTCAAGATGGCAGCTGGGGTGACCGGACTCCCATTTATATGTTAAACCTTATTGTCCGAATACAGGCAGTTGTAGAAACAATATCTAATAGAACAACTCGAGCAATAGATCTAATAACGAAACAGCACAAACAAATGAGGGCTGCTATCTACCAAAACCGATTAGCCTCAGACTACTTACTGGCGGAAGAAGGGGGCGTTTGTGGAAAATGGAACACTTCAGATTGTTGTTTAAAGATAGATGATAATGGGGATGCAATATTGGAAATAACAGAAGAAATCCAGAAAATTGCGCAGGTACCGGTTCAAAAATGGGAATCTATGTTCAATGATAATTGGTGGAATAATGTTTTTGGGGGAACCTGGTGGACGAGACTAGGCTACATTCTCTTATGTTCAATCGCTGGTTTATTATTTCTTCCTTGCTTAATCCCTTGTTTTATACGCTTAATTACAACAGTGGTCCAAGGCATGCAAGTAGTTTCCATACCCAAGAATTCAAAATTGGCAGCCTCAGGATCAACTAAAAAGGTAATGGTATTAAGGAAAATAAGAAATACTCCACAACAATTGGAAGCAGAATTGATCTATGAACAAAACAAATGGGTGAAAGGTGAAAATTATGGCTCAAGCCAAATGTAGTATAAAAGACCAAAAGGGGGAATTGTGAAAAATAGGGAAGGTATTGTTGGCTTTCGCCATAATAACAAGGCTATAAATATTTGATTTATAAGGATAACTAACCTTTAGTAAATTAGGAAACATGAGAAACCTCAAAGATAACAACTAACAGCAGCTATGAAGAAAAACATCCGAGAGAAACAAAAGAGAACTTCTCCAAAAGACCCCACAAATGATTAACAGAAGGAACCAGAGGTATGGGAGAAGGGAATTGATGATAATCAACCCTACCAGAAGTGTAAGAAAGGCAGGTATTGCTTTTGCAGAGGAGAAAAGCCGTTTCCATCAGAGGTGGCATGATAAGGGAATGACTAAAACAAAGAGGCTCCAGCAAAGGCTTGTAGAACATCTCTTGTCACACAGACAAAAGGACAAACTGATTCATCCCGGATTAGCGTCTAGAAGGGGAGTCAAACATTTAACCAGGGCTAATGACAGTGAGCAAATTTTTACCAAAAAGGAAAGAAATAAACTAGTCAGCATAAAGAGAAGTAAACAGAAGCATGACATCCGGGAAGAATTTTAGGCGCCTCGGACAGACTGTGAACCCTGGAGTACCTAACCAGTGGGAAACAGGGGAGGGGAAAATTCGGCCGGGATTAGGAAATAAAAAGGTGTGTTTCAAGAACCAAAGGTGTGCCTCTGACTTGAGTCATGCACCCAGCGCTGTGCTTTTGCTTTATTGACTTTGTCCCTATAATAAAATAAGTGCCATTTCTGTTTAAGGGATCTGGCTGTTTATTACAACGCCCAAAGAGCCAGGAGGGAAAACCGTGGCTTGTTCTAAAGCTCCGTGGGAACCGCTTCCATGGCCCCACACACCTTGGGGCTGCGGGCTTTCCTGGCACCTTCAGCCTCAAAGCCACCCTTTCTCAGATCGCCAGGGTTAGCCTCCATAATGTCCATATGTCTGGAGATTGCTCCCACGGCCAAAGAGCCAGGAGGGAAAACTGTGGCTCGTGCTAAAACTGTTTGGGAACCGCTTGCATGGTGCACAGACCTTAGGGCTGCAGGCTTTCCTGGCACCTTCAGCCTCAAAACAACCTTTCCCTCTTGCCATCCTGCTAACGTCTAAAATTTCCATATGTCTGGAGATTGCTCCCATGCCCAAAGAGCCAGGAAGGAAAACTCTGGCTCTTTCTAAAGTTGTTAGCGAATCCCTTGCCACGTTGTTCCCTACAGCGGTACTGCGCATGCGCACCTCTCCAAGGTGCTCTGTTACTGCTCAGCGCACGCGCCGCCTGCGGCCTTGGTACCGCAGCTTGGTTTCCAGGGGGTAGCGGTGAGCGTGGATCCGTGTGGCATTGCTGCACAGGGACGCCCCCTGTTTCCCTACAGCGGTACTGGAATGCTTTCACCCCCTGGC
This sequence comes from Sterna hirundo, assembly GCA_009819605.1. Taxonomy (NCBI): domain Eukaryota; kingdom Metazoa; phylum Chordata; class Aves; order Charadriiformes; family Laridae; genus Sterna; species Sterna hirundo. Next base: position 6,698,101 of record CM020456.1, on the reverse strand, counting down.
GCCCTGGGGCTGCATTGCTGATGCCCATCGTCTGAACTGCAGTACCGCATTCTGGCCGCCAGGGGCCCAGCCTTTCCCCTGGGACTGTGTGGTGGGGTAGTGCATGCGTGCGCCTTGGTGCCATGCTGCGGTTTTGCACGTGGGCTCCCCTCCATTGCTGCCCTGGGGCTACACCACGCACGCCTCGCCTCCGGCCTGCAGTACCATATTCTAGCTGCCAGGTGGCGGCCATGAGCCCGGTGGCCTTCAGCGGGGATTGAGCTGGGGCGTCCCCTGGCAGTCGGTGGCAGTGTTGTGCATGCCTGCCACCATCCCACCTCCCCGCCCCAGGGCCCTGCTGCTGCAGTGCGCATGCGTGTCCTTCAGCTTCTACAGTACTGCCTTCTGACTACCAGGGGGCAGCAGTCTGGCCGATGCCCTATGGCAGGGCTGCGCGGGGGTGCCCCCTTCTGCCCGGCAGTGGTACTGAGCATGGCCAACCCGCTCCCCCGGGGTCCTGGTGCTTCAGTGCGCACGCGCAACCTCCAGCCTCTGCAGTAGGGCCTTCTGGGCACCATGGGGCAGCAGTGAACTTGGTGCCCTACAGCGGGGCTGTGCAGGGGCGTTCCCTGTGTTACATGAAAAGGGGCTAAATGGTTTTGGCAGAAGATAAACCCCCTTGCGTTCTAACACTCCTCACCGAGGTGGGATTTATACCTAGAAGTTGTGATCGCAGACGTTTGGGCTCCGGTATCAATAATAAAATTTACCAGTATCTTCCGGGGTCCAACAGGAATGACAATAACGGGTTCGGAGTCTTTATGCGAGAGCCATTGAATTGCTAGTACCCGCCGGACAGGGTGGCTCACTGCCCTCCCCGGGGACAGGAGTTTTTTGACTGGGGCTCTGTCAAATCAATCAAGTTACATTCCGGTGCAGAAGGCACAATTTTCTCACAACTTGGGGATTCTCTTTTTAGACTGTTCTCCCCAGCTAAATTATTCTTTCTAGTTAGAGATTGGACCAGCGTACGGAGGTCTCCCGTAGAGACACCATGCAAGAATTGTCAGGGCACCCCTAATTGTAGGGCTTTACGCCACAACTCATTTCGGTCCTTATCAGGTTTAAACTTTTCCTATGATTTAGGGTTTTGAGTGTGAGTTCAGACTTGACGAACCTTTCGGGGGTGTTCGGAGGATTTCTCACTAGTTAGGCTGGCCCAGCCCATTCGGCGCCTGTATTGGTCTATTTCCTGTACATATTCATTCCAGGTGCGCATGTAGTGACAACGGCCTCACCTATGAGCATCCCGAGTCTCTCGTATGCGATCTCGAGTGTGGACAAGGAACGGTTTCAGGCAATCGGGAAGACCACGGATGAGAGGGGCTAATTGGTCGGGGTTGATAGGGGCTGACATTGGGGATTTCCGAAATTCCTCTCTGTTATACATGGCTTGCAGACAAGCTGCTTTCCGTACAGCCGCAAACAGATCAGAGTAGCCTGTAGCTCTAATCTCTAACAGCTCCCCCCTCTCTCATGGATCCATACCCCCTGCCCAATAGGCAGGCTCGAGCGGTTAGGGAATAATTATGATCCCCAGGCATAGTGGTTAAAAACACTCCTTGTCCCCAAGAGTCTCCTGCTTCGTCCTCACTCAACATAATTCTATCTCCCCCTTCAGAAGAAACTCGCCACACATACTCAACAGCTGACTCTTCTGGCCGCCTTGAATATTTTTCCCTTATTTTCGTTAACTCAGTTGGTGTCCACGGAACAGTATGCACAGTGGTATGAATTTCATCATCATCATCAACTGCAGTTTCAGTTTTAACCAGAGGACGTAAAGGAAAGACTTGGGATTTCAAAGTAAGAGTCCTTTCCTCCTCATCTTCTCCCTCATCCTCACTATTAGACCAAAAATCTCCAGTCTGGGTTCCGGAATTTGGATAACACATTAACATACGAATTTGTTGGACCTGGGTTGAGGGCTGCATTTTATCTAAGAGCCCAGTCACCCTTTCCAATATCGTTTTAAGTTGGAGATTCTCACTTTTAAGTTGGAGGTTTTAACCCACAAGTCGAGCATTCCGGTTTCCTAAACATTCATTCTCATTCGCAAGCTTATCAACTTGAGTTCTTAATTTTTCTCCTGTCTCCTTTTGAAAGGCGAATGATGATTTCAGCACCTCATTCTCCGATTTCAGGGTTGCATATTCTACAGCTGAAATCAGATTAGGAGCAGGGGTTTCCCTAGCTTCTTGTTGTGCACAAGATAAACAGGCACCTAACACAGCACAAATCACACCCTTGCCTTTCCCCACTCTGAGCTTCTGTGAAGCCCGACACTATTCAATACGTTCCATCAATTTCTCTTCATCCTTCCAAAATTTTTGGGCCCACTCCATCCCAGCCTGGGAGGGGGCACAATCATATTTTTGCAGCAGTTTATCCATGACAATCCTGCTGACTATGCCAATACTGTTGCGAGAAAAGGGGTTAAAGGGGCAGAAGATAAACCCCCTTGCGTTCTAACACTCCTCACGAAGGTGGGAGGCTAGGTGCGGCTAGGTTTAAATTCTGAGTGATGCCCAATTCAGCACTATCAGTCCAATCGCGTTTAATATGTATTAAACTATTACGATTTGGATACACTAATAGTGGACTGCACCTTCAGTCTAGTCGTGCTCCTGAACTAGCACGGCCACTCTTGAGTCTTTGGTTGCGTTCAGTGAGAAACCGAAACAACCAGCTACTTAAACAGTGCAGTTTATTTAAACAACAGATATACAGGTTCTTAGGATTGCCGGTGATAAATACACTGTCTGCAAAGCACGTGCAAATAAAGGTACTGTTAAGTGTACAAAATGCGCGACAAAATTATAAACGATACAGCCTGGCTATAAATGTAGGGTAGAGATTCTCTAGAGAAATTTCTAAGTCCTCGAGAAAGCACTCAGTATAATCTAAGTCTTACCCAAAGGCGTCCCTATGTGGGGGAAGAAAAGCTCAGCCCGTCGACTGATCCCGGAAATTAGCGATGGAATTCTTCACGATGGTGTCTTCCCTGGCATCCCCTCTCTCTCAGGCTAATTTTATACTATTATCTTCAACGTGGAGTTTGAGTGACTTTAGTCATATGTACTTTTATTATAATTAATGTACTCAAGAAGGAGTGTTTGCACCTCGGGGTGGGCGAATAGCCTCCGGGATGGGGGTGTGTTTTGGTACATTGTAGTGAGCAAAGTTCGCACAAAGGACAGCATTTCATCAACATTTGATGAAATGTTGGCTTAGGTAGCGTGTAGGCCGCTTATCTGTTCCGTAGTACCATCTCATCCCCATATCTGCTGTTTGTCACAAGGCAAGGCCACAGAACAAGCGTGTTTCGTTCCATCCCTCATGTAGTTTCACAAACAGCCTTGTACAGGGAATCGCAGACGTTGCATTCTTTGCATGCCAGCTGCGGCTGTATTCTACCTCAGAAGCCTCTTGATTTTATGACTTTCCTTAATGTGTGAACGATGCTGTGCTTTTGTATTCTTGGCCAATTTAGTAATTATTCCACACCCTGGTAGCCGGCGGTGGTACTGCGCATGGCCGCTCCCCCTTCCCGCTGCCATGCTGTGCATGCGCAGCGTCCTGCCTACAGCACTGCGTTTTGGCCGTTAGGGGGCAGCAGTGAGTGCTGGGCCACACAGCAGTGCTGCGTTGGGTGCCCCCTTCTGCTGTACGGCAGTACTGCGCCTGCACGTCCCCTTACGCCAGACGGCTGTACTGCGCATATGTTCCCACTTTGTGTCATACGGCTGTACTGCGCATGCGCGCCCCCTTGTGCCATTCAGCTGTACTGCACACGCGCGGCGTCCTACCTTCACTACCGCATTGTGGCCACTAAGTGGCAAGAGGGAGCGCTGTGCCATACGGCTGTACTGCGCATGCGCCCCCCCGTGTGCCATACAGATTTACCACGCATGAGCAGCATCCTGCATGCATTACCGCATTCTGTCCACCTAACCCCTAACCCTGACCCATAACCCCAACCCTAAGCCTAACCTCTAAACCTAACCCTAACCCCAACCCCATAACCCCAAAGCCTAACTCTAACCTCTAATCCCTGCCACAACCTTAAATTCTAATGCCTAACCATAACCCTTACATCCTAACCCTAAGCCACATTCCACATCACAAATCGTTTCACAGCTTCAAGTTAAAAAAAATATATAAATAGTTATAGAGTGACCAGTCACATGTTCCCCCTAATAGTATACACTGACCCATCTTCTTACACTGTTCGGCTCACCTCTGCTGCATTGCCCTGCACAGCTTGTCCCTCTGCATCTGTAAAAATATCAAAGTAGTCAAATGGATACGGAGGGATAGCTCCATAATGCAAAAGGTCGTGTTTCTACACAGGAATACCATCTCAAGTCCAACTACAGTCTGCTATTTAAAACTGTGAATATTAAGGCTGCTTTGTGTGGGGCTTAACATCTTTGTGATGCAATCTGATTCACTGCTGCTGAACAGCCTCTCCAACGTATCTCTGCTCACCTAAAAAAATCCACTAATGAAAGAGCTGCCCACATGACTCTTAATACTCTTCCACCTACCCCTGACTCTACACTCCAGGCAGGGTGGGTCCAAGACAAACACACACACACACAGAGACCAACACAACACAAAACACTACAAACAGTGCACCACAAAGATGAGTGAAAACTCTCAGCAAGAAGAATGACACCCAGATATAAGTGACTGTTGGGCAAGAAGACCTGAGGGACCATGATGGTGACATGAGGAGGCTCTAAGGAACCCCCAGAAAATGCATAAATGTAAAGGCTCAGGACAACAATGACCCTCAAAACTGAGGAGATGTATGTGCAGGAAGCCTGGCTTCAAGACCTAAGAACATAAGGATGCAGAGAAGAAGTCCCAGTTCCTAAAAATAGGCCATCCAGAAACTTCCGATATGCAAGACTGATCCATGCTTCAAGCTTGTAACACAAGAAAAGCAGCACCCAGCTGGTGCTATGCTGATGAATACGGTCATTCGAGACTCTAGGGATGGTGCCTGAGGCACCATGCCATGCTCCTTGAGCATAAAAAGGACATCTAGACCCAAGGAAGGTCTAAGACACAGAAGACAGACCACACAAATTACACAACAACAGACACAGGCTGGAACTGCCCTGCCCAGCATATGCTAGCATCATGAAGACTAACCTGCTTCCTTTACCTGCCCAAAGGGGACAGCTCCAGGACAGCCCTCTTCCCTGTGCTAACATTAAAAACCCCTTTCTGCAATTGTCAACCTTGGCTCCTCTCCAGTGCCTGTCCCTCAATTTAGCTTCCAGGGGGCCAGGGGTATGAATTAATCCTTGACAAAAACCACAAGAAACAGCTACCTGACATATTCCTGCAGTCACTGGGTTCCTCTTCTTCACCTGCAAAACAAAAGAAACCACAGCTCCAGCAGCGAGTATCATGACTGTAGATGCAAATCTCTTCCACAAGACCCTCATCCTCAGAAGTGCCATGGCATTCTGCTCACCTGCTCCATGCTGATCCCTGAGTCAGAGGCTCAAGTGACAGTTTTTCGTGGCACCTAAGATACCAAGAAAGACAAAATTACCATTGTGCTTGTGCGGAATCACCAGTCCCATGGTGATACTAGCCATATTTGATACTACCCATGTCATCTCAAATGTGAGAGACTAAAACGCAACAGACCTCATTGACACCCAAATCCAAATGCAAATCCGATATGAGAAAGACTGATGAATTTGCCTCCCTTTCCCAGCCATCCCCCAGCCCCAGAGCTTTAGAAACCCCTTGTTGCGTGGGAGGGAGGGCAAAACGGTTTTGGCAGAAAATAAACCCCCTTGCATTCTAACACTCCTCACGAAGGTGGGAGGCTAGGTGCGGCTAGGTTTAAATTCTGAGTGATGCCCAATTCAGCACTATCAGTCCAATCGCGTTTAATATGTATTAAACTATTACGATTTGGATACACTAATAGTGGACTGCACCTTCAGTCTAGTCGTGCTCCTGAACTAGCACGGCCACTCTCAAGTCTTTGGTTGCGTTCAGTGAGAAACTAAAACGACTAGCTACTTAAACAGTGCAGTTTATTTAAACAACAGGTATACAGGTTCTTAGGATTGCCGGTGATAAATACACTGTCTGCAAAGCATGTGCAAATGAAAGTATTGTTACATATACAAAGCGCGCGACAAAGTTATAGAAATACAGCCTGGCTATAAATGTAGAAAAGAGAGTCTCTCTAAGTTCTCTAGCTAGATCTTACCCAAAGGCGTCCCGATGGGGGGGAAGAGAGGTTCAGCCCGTCGACTGATCCCAGAAGTCAGTGATGATGGTGTCTTCCCTGGGTATCCCCCCTCTCTTGGGCTATTTTATACTCTTTGATCTCTTCGAGGTGGAGTTTGAGTGACTTTAGTCATACGTAACTTTACCATGATTGGTGTAAATTTTTCTCGCTTCGCAATTAAAGGTATAGTTCACGAGAAATTCAGGGCGCAGACTCAAGGAGGAGTGGTCGCACCTTGGAGGCAGGTAGCCTTCGGGGTGGAGGTGTGTTTTGGTATTATAATGACATTATAACGAGCAAAGTTCACACAAAGGACAGCATTTCATCAAAGTTTGGCAAAATGTTGGCTCCGAGTAGCATATAGGCCGCTTATCTCTCAGTACCATCTCGTTCCTGTACCTGCTGTACACCACAAGAAAAGGCCATGACGCCATCGCAACATTCCGTTCCTCGGGTAGTTTCGCCTGGTACAGGGAATCGTAGATGTTGCATTCTTCGTGTGCTGGCTGCGGCTGTATTCTACCTCAGAAGCCTCTTGATTGTATGATTTTCCTTAATGTGTGAACAATGCCGTACTTTTGTACTCTTTGGTCAATTTAGTAATTATGCCACACCCCTTCTCTTCTGAACTGTCAGGGAAGGAACCCTGCTTCTTCCCAACAGTTCCTGCCCTGTATTTGCACCCCTGAACCACCTGCAACAGCTACTCCTCAGGAGTGGCTCTTCCGAGCCATACCCTGCATTCTGTGGGCACCTCCTATCTTCTGTCTCCCCACAGACTCTGGGCTTTGCTACAGACCCACAAAATAAGTGAAACCCAGACACAATCTACGAGGCCGTAAGTTGTAAAAGCTCTAGGGACACCGTGGTACTCTGTGGGCAATGGGGAAAGGTGATGAGCCATCTGATACCCTGAAAGACACTATGGCTTACGTCCCTGCTGCTTCCGTAAGAAATGCTATAACTACACATACAGATACACACAAGATGCTCACCCTAACCCCTGCTAGATAACTTCACCATTAGTACTATTGAGAGAAATTATATCAGCAACTTACACAGTATACAGCAAAAATGGTGAAAAAAACCACAGTTCCATTTTTAATAAAGTTGGGAATTCCAGGAAAATACAGTGCACCTGGAATAAAGAAAAGCATACTATTAAACCCTCTTGCCACCCCTGAACACTCATTACAAAACTACTGACTTGGAAAAAAAAAAAAAAAAGCAGCATACAAGTCTATTTTCTTCTATATAGATTGCTGAACATTAACTGGTCCTGAAGGCCTTACCTCAGCCTCTCTAAATGCTAAAACACACCTGCCCAAAAGGCTGAGCCAGCCCCAAAGCTGCAGTCGACTGAAAGCCCAGCAGAGCACCAACCCCACAGAAGCCCCCAGCAAAGCCTGCTCCCCAAGCAGAGGCCATGGCTCATATACCCTGGGCCCCGCCCTCTGCCCCCGGGCCACGCCCACCTATTCCTGGCCCCACCCCCTGGTGCTCTGGAGGACCACAGGGCCATAGAGGTCGAACTCCGGAGGACTGGTGGGCACATCCAGTTTCGTGGAGGACTGAAAGGCGTAGAGAAGCACTCGCAGAGGACTGACAGCCAGTTCCAGTGTCCTGGATGACTGAAAGGCAATCGAGATTGTGCGTGTGCCCCCGGCATGGGGGATGGTGCCATGCGGGGTTGTGGCCAAGAGCTCCTGCCTCAGGGGCACGTTGGACCCTGCCTTCCTGCATGGTACGTGTCATCACCTGTGTCATTGTGTGTCAGTACTTGGGTCATTCCCACAACCCCCTTCTTCCTCCAGCCATCATGTGTCGTCACATGTCATCATGTGTCATCAGGTATCATCATATGTTGTCACGTGCCATCTCTCACATCCCCTTCCCTGTGTCATCATGTGGGTCAGTACTTGTGTCACCCTGCCCCCCAGGACCCCTGAATCCCCCTTTTCCTCTGAGCCATCATGTGTCATCACATGTTGTCACATGGCATCACATGTCACATGTCATCGGGTGTTGTTGTGTGTCAGCTCCCACATCCCACTCCCCGTGTCATCACATGTGTAATCATGACCCCATCCCCCCGGTGCAACCTCATGTGAGGCCTCATGCGAATCCTGCAAAATCCCCTCATATCAAATCTGCCACCGCCCCTCCCTCCTCCCCAACCCCCTTCTATGAACCCTCGTATGAATCCTTGTGCGAGGCTTCGTATGAAGCCGAGGCAAAGAGCTGCGGTGCTGGCATGTCGGCAGCGGAGCTGGGCGATCGTGGTGAAAAGGGGCTTTTCCTGAGTTTTTCTGAGGCCGGGACAAGCCTGGGCAGCAGCAGGGACCCGCAGGGAGCCCAGAGCTCATGCGAGAGCATCTGAGGAGGCAAGGCTGGAGCCTGCAGCAGCAGCAACAGGTTTAAACGAGCTGTAACCACCAACAACAGTCACTCACCGAGACAAAAAGCTCCGGTGCTGGCACAGGGAGCAGAGGTGGGGGTGATGACCTGTTGACGATCCCCACGGGTGACTCAGTGGCTCAGAATTTAGCGGGCCGGTCCCACCAGGGAGGCTGGGTTCCCCTGGCCCGTCGGCTGGTCCCGGGCCCAGCTCCCTGCCTGCTGACACTGTGGGCATCCTCATCGCTGCCTGCCCCGATATGAACTTCAGCCCAGAATTGCTGAATTCCTGGCATTGCTGACATTACGACCCGGACAACAGCGCGACTGGTCTGTATTTATGGCTATGCCTTTATTCTGCTGAATTCAGAATGGTCGACCCCTTCAGTTGTCATTTGGGAGTCTTCTGATATCCCAAATCCCTACCGCTGTCGCCAGCGGGGGAGGCGAGGGTGGGGTCGGGAAGACCAGGCGAATGTCCAGTCTGTCGGGGTCCTGTTTCTGAGTGCTCCCTGGCAGGTGGGCCGGTTTCCCAGGCACAGGCGATGGCTGCTGGGGTTGGGGCCGGCTCTCAGAGGTGCTGGGACGGGTGGTGCGGCTGTCCGGGCAGGAGGAGTAGCTGCTGGGGTTGGGCTGGGCTCCTGAAGCTGCGGAGAGGCGCCTGTGGAGAGAGGAGGCTGCTGAGGCTCTGACGCGGCTGTGGTGCCCGGCGGGTGCAAGGGTGCGGGACAGCACCGGACGCCCCGGGGGCTGTGGGCATCCGGCTGCATGTGGGGAGCTCCGTGTAGAAAAACGGGGCTCCACACACCCCTGGGCTGGGGCTCCGCTCGCCTGACGGTGGCTCGTCTCCTCTGCGCCCTGACCATCCTTACCTGGCTGCTCCACATGTGCCGGGAAGGAGACTCAGGGGACCAAAGCTGGGCACAGCAACGCAGGGCCAGGAGAGCCTCCTGCTCTCCTTTCTCAGCGTGCCCGGCAAGAACCAGCACTCGCCTCCCTGCCCATCCCTGGCCAGACAAGGGCACAGCCTGGGCTGCCTCTTCGCTGAGCTGCTCTCCATCCTCTCTTCAGAATCCCTGTCTGCAGAGATACACAACCCTGCCCAGACAAAACCCCTGCCCTTGCTGAGAACACGCACGCTGCCAGCGCTGGGGTGCAGATGGGACAGCTCTTTCTCCAAAGCCAGGCCGATAGCTGGGAAGGTTCCTCACCACGGTCTGAGTTGCTGGGACACCTTGGCTGATCTGGGATTTATGGCATCACCCGACAAACTTTTGCCAGTTCCTAACTCGGCACTCCAGAACACCCTACCTCTGAATGCGTCATGGCTCATAGCAGCCATTCAATACAGAAGTTCAGCACTTCCTCCCCCGCAACAACTTACTTTTTCCTCTCCCTCCACAGACAGATCGCACAACACAGTCCCATCCCAAACAGCATGGAGCCTAAGATCGCCATGGCGCCTTCTATGCAATACTTTTGGAAGTCTTTAGGATCCACAGCATTTGTGTTTCTCTTGCCATCCGCACCTGGAGGAACAATTCCGTATGTTAGTGTGTCCTGCGCGCTCCTGGCAGTCTCACAGGAGGTCTGACGTTGCCAGCACACGTTCCTTCTCACTTTGTTAGCATCTCTGAAGGAGGGAACATCCTGGGGCTGCGTTGTCTCCTTGGTTTCCGTAGAAGCAAAGGAAACTCCCACAGCCGTCGCAAATCAGTGCACTCTGGAGCCTCTCTTTCTCCTCTCGCCCCCAGCTCTCCCGCCCCAGCCAAGCACCCACACCGCGAAGGGACGGAGTCAGGCCCTCTCAGGAGACACCCCGACCTCCCTCTCCCTCTTGGCCTTTTCTTCAGCATGGGCACCACTTGCACGCCCCGAGTTTTCAGGACTTGTCTCCCACTTCTGGCCCCCTGCAAGACTGCTCAGTACCTGCATTCTTCAGAAGAACGTCATCCATCCCGGCGTGGGGGGCTTCCCTGGGGGTGGACAGCACTGCCAAAAATCCGAGAAAGGTAAAGCCTCAGCATGGCCCAGGCACAGAGGGTGCAGAAGGACGGTGCAGGTTCCCTCTAAGCCGTGCCCCATCTGTCAGTGCATCCCTTTGGACCTCAGTTCCCAGGAGGGATCCCCCGCTGTTGTGCCTAGGGGCACTCACGGCCAGCTCTGGGACGCAGCTATTGCGGGAGGTACATTCGATGAAGAGCCCTATTTCCCATCACCTGCTGAGGCTGGTTCAGGTGGCCTCCTTCCCAAAATGGCAAAGTTCTGAAACTCGGGTGAACCGGGTGTGGTGGGCGGGAGCATCTCCCCGCATCCACAGAGGGTTAGGCGCACGCTGCTGGCAATAACCTCCACAGCCCAGAGGTGACAGTCACCCTCAGAGAGCCCTTCCTGGCTTCTTTTCGACAGTTTGGCTGCTGACACGATGTGCAGCAGCGGGCACCAGGGGAAGAGCCTGCAGACACCCAGGGATTTTGATTCAGGACGCTGGATGACCCAGGGACGGCAATTACCTGGCACGCCTGCTGATTGAATTGCCCCCGTCGCTTCATCAGAGACTGGCACTGCCTGACTGCCTCCTTCCTGAAGCGCCTCCTTCTCCACAGTCCCCCAGTCCCTCACTTTCAAAAGACAGAAGGTCAGTTGAATGACATAGAAGTAACCACTCCACATGGGCAACATGGTATCTTCAGGAGGCAACACTTCACCAAATACATGGGTATCGCTTAGTCACAAAGCCTGGGAGTCTGAGCGTGCACCTAGTCACTAGTCCAAACAGCATGTCCTTCATGGAGAAAAATCTAAACGCGAGACACTTTTTGGTTTCACAAAGACACACAAGAGCCCATAGTCCCCCAAAAGAAGCGGAAAAACATCCAAGTTACCTAAAACACAACCAGGAAGAGACAACTAAACCACCTGAGGCTGAACTCATGGCCCCTCACTTGAGCGGCCTTCACGTTAGGTGCCCGGCCTCAAGCCCGGTGTCCAGCTTTCACTTGTCCCTGAGCCCGAGGTGTCCCCGAGAGTCCTCAGACTCAAGGAGAACAACGGGGCTGGACCAGGCTGTGAAGCTGGGGCTGCTCCGGCCCTGGCCAAGTCTGCCGGTGCCAGCGGCCCCAAGCTGCCTGCGCATCCTCTCTGCCACCCAGGGGCACTCTCCTCTCTGTTGACTTGCAGAGAGGGCGCTGGCCCTCTCACGGCTTCTCTGGGATCAGCTCCTCGGCAAGTTCCTCACGCGCTCAAGACGCGAGCACCGCCAGTTCCTGCCAGCTGGACACCAACGTCTGCCCAGAGCAGCTCTGAGGGGTAACGCTCTAACTGGGGCAGCAGCTCTCCCTGGGACTCAGCTTGGACCACAAGTGGCAGCAGAGACTCTGGACCGTCTCTGTCTGCAGCTCGCCAGCGCCTGCAAGGCGTGAAATTGGGTGTCACCGCGGGGAGGCTCTGGGCGATCCCTTCCTGCTGCGTAGGCTACGGCTTGGCCATACACGCAGCTAAAAGCTCGGCTTCCCAAGCCTTGTGGTTAAGAGTGAGCTATGCCCACCATGTGCCGCTTCGTCCAATTCCTTCAGGAGTTCCTTTAGGACTTCTGATGACCGCTGGGAAGATTTTCCCCTTTCGGCTTGAGACTTTGCTCTTTGAGGGCCTCCAGCCACGTCTGTAAACAAACACAGCAGAGCAGCTCCCGTGAGATACTTCAATAGAGTTCTTCCCACCTGAACGGCAGCGAATGCAGTTCAAACACGGGATTGACCCATAGCACACGTCTCTCCCTTCCAGGCAGGAGCATTGTGCACAGCCACTGGGCACCTGGACCGTGCCCCTCTGAAACAAAGCAGGCGCCGAGCTGTCGGGAGACAGGGCTCCCTGGAGCTCACACCAGCTCTGAACTCAAGCCCAACAAGCCCGCTGGCTTTGCCGCAAGCGCTGGAAGCAGCGCAGGGTCGCAGAGGCTGGGAAAGAACGCTGTGCAAGGCCGAGTGCCCCGGGGCACATCACTGAGCCTGACCCATTCCCTCTCGGCTCTTCTGCATGTCTGAGCATTGACCAAGAAGATATTAAGTCAGACTTCGTATCATCCGACTATTAAAACCTAAAAGCTCGCTCATTCGAGTGACATACCTGCGGGATCGCCCTGAGGCTCCCGGAGAAGGTCCGGCGGAGAAGTCGGGTGGCCGTCGGCTGCAGGCACAGCTGTAATCAAGCAGGTTTCCATGAGATGTGGTGATCTACTGCTTTCTCAGTGACCTGCAGTGACTGCAGGGGGTCAGGAACTGTCGTGGGACCCAGACGTGGCTGGAGAGTTCCAAAGCTGCAGAGGGGCCTGGGTGACCTGTTCGCTGGTACCTGGCAACTCTCAGAATACTCTTTCCAGGCCAAGTGCACGTCCGTCCTCAAGGACCGGATGGACAAACGTATGGCCCCTCGGGGATTCCTTCCCAGGAGACGTCTACCGTGCACAGAAGCAGCCCACAGGAAAGCACCAGAGGGAAACACTGACCATTCACACCTCCCATGGAGAAGAGCCCTCCCCACCTCCCATGGCTCTTCTCCGTGGAGAAGAGCCACCTCCCCATGAGGCATCTGCCTCCTGACACCCGCAGAGCTGGCCACGGCTCACCCGGCCCCGCTGCTCTCCCAGCCCTGCCCCACCACGACCCCAGCCCCGCTGACACCCCGAGGTGCGCTGGGTGCTGTGCCACCCTGCCAGGGCTGGGGGACAGCTTACCCACCTACCTAATCCCGGCATTTTGCACGGAGCAGCCCAGGCATCATGGGCTTGCAGGAGCACCAGGAGGAGGATAAGGAGGCGGGCGGGGGTCACGGCCCCATGCACCTGCACCATATCACTGCTGCCGCTGCTCGCACTGCGGCAGCAGCTGCTGCTGGCACTGCCGCTGCTGGCACTGCCGGAGTGTTGCCAACGGCACAGCACTGCACGTGAGGGCGTGGCACAGCGGGGCTCTGTGACCTCACAGCCTGGCCCCCCCACCGCAGCCACGGCCCTGGGGCACCGCCCCCACAGCGGGACCGGCTGTGACACCTGCGGAGTCCCAGTGCGGCAAAACTGGCCAACCCAGGCTCGTCCCCACGCCGTTCCCTGGAAAACACTGCTTTTGGGCTTGGAAGAGATTCGGGACGAAACACTCCCACACCAGACAGACTTGCCTGCTTTGGCAAATGGGCCACAAGACAGAAAACAAAACTTCTCTAAATAAAAGCCCGGCTTTACTCAGCAGGTAAGCCCTTCGCCTGCGGGCTCTGGGGCAGTTCCCTCTCGTGCACAGCAAAATACGTGCGAAAGCTGCATCCCCGTCACGTAGAGGCGCTGCCAATGAATTAGTGAGCCTGCAAAGTACTGCACTTCCTCCTTCTACACCCGTGTGGAGGCAGCAGAAGCGGAGAAGGGTGGACCTATTTTGGGAGGCAGCGCTGCGGATGGGAGCGCGCAGGCCGCGCGGCAGGGGGGGTGATACGGGGGGCTCGCACAGGAGGAGGAGCGCTGGGAGGAGGTGCTGGTAAAGTTCAGCAAGGCAGCCTGTGACGAGAGGGAAAGCCTTTTCTGCCTGGCAGATGAGGCTCTTTCCTCTTGTCCCATCGCCTGTTTCTTGGGAGAAGAGACCGACCCCCCCCGGCTACACCTTCCTTTCAGGGAGCTGTAGAGAGCAAGAAGGTCTCCCCTCAGCCTCCTCTTCTCCAGGCTGAACACCCCCAGCGCCCTCAGACACTCCTCACAAGACTTGTGCTCCAGACCCCTCACCAGCTCTGTTGCCTTCCTCTGGACACGCTCCAGCCCCTCAATGTCCTTCTTGGAGTGAGAGGCCCCAAAAGGAACACAATATTCGAGGTGAGGCTGGGCCCCAGGTGATGTGGGACCAGGATGGGGGCACCCTGCTGGGCCAGGCACCCGGAGCAGGGCCTCCCCTTGGCCACTGTCATCTCAGAACAGGGTCTGGGGCCTCCCCATGGCCACTGTCGCCTCAGGAGGGGGCCTCCCCTCGGCCACTCTCACCTCGGGTCAGGGCCTCTTCTCGATCTCTGTCGCCTCAGGAGGGTGCCTGGGGCCTCCCCACGGCCGCTGTCGCCTCAGGACAGAGCCTTCCCTCGGCTGCTGATGCCTCAGGACAGGGGCTGGGGCCTCTCCATAACCACTGTCACGTCAGGAGGGGTCCTGGGGCCCCCCCAGGGCCTCCGTCACCTCAGTACAGGGCCTGGGACCTCCCCTGCACCCCGGTCCCCACACGACCAGGCCCGGGTTCACCTCCGTAGCAGGCCCGAGCCCTCTCCCCGCTCCCCACCGTGCAGCCTCACCCACAGCCCCGCGCCCGCCCCGACCCCCGCGCTGATGCCACTAACGCGGCGTCACCGTGACGTCGGCCCCTCACCCCCGCCGCCGCCACCACCACCACCGTGTCCCTTCTTCCCCTTCCCTTTCCCTGTGCCGTTTTCCCTCCCCCCAACACCCTTTTTTCACCTGCGCTGCGCCGGCTCCGGCCCCGGGCACCGCCAGGGACTCGGCTGTGGCGCCACGCCCCTTCGCTCCTATTGGTCGGCCAGTATCACGTGGGGTGGCGCAGGAGCTCCTGGCAAGGTGCCAGGGCCGACAGCCCGGGCCTGTTCTCGCCCCCCGGGCGGAGGAGCCGGCAGGGAAAAGTTCTGCTTCTTCTCACCCTCTCTGGGGACAGCTTTCCTTGCCCCAGTAACCTCTGTGCTAACACTCTCCCCTCAGCTGGGCTCTCCAGCTGCAAGCATCTGGAGATTGCTCCAAAATGGAAAGTGCCAGGAGGGAGAAGTCTTGCTTGTGCTCTCTGTCTCTGGGAACAGCTTTCACTGCCTTGAAAACCTCAGTGCTACCACTCTCCCCTCAGCTGGGCTCAAAGAGAGCAAACGTATAGAGATTTGTCCCACTGCGAAGGAGCCAGGAGGGAAAACTTTTGCTTCTTTTCACCCTCTCTGGGGACGGCCTCCATTGCCCCAGTAACCTCTGTGCTAACGCTCTCCTCAGAGCCGGCCTCAAAACCATCAAACCTCGGAGAATTTCTCCCACAGCCAAGGTGCCAGGAGGGAAGAGTGGGGCTTTCCAGAGACAGTGGGAAGAAGCCCCTCTTTTTTTTCCCTTTTTTTCCTCCTTTTTGGGGGTCCTGGTGGACAGTAAATTGTCCATGAGCCAGCAATGTGCCCTTGTTGCCAAAAAGGCCAATGGAATCCTGGGCTGCATAGGAAAGAGTGTGGACAGTAGGTTGAAGGAGGTCATTCTCCCCCTCTACTCGGCACTGGTGAGGCCACAACTGGAATACTGTGTCCAGTTTTGGGCTCCCCAGTTCAAGAGGGACAGGGAACTGCTGGAGCCAGTCCAGCGAAGGGCAACTAGGATGATTGAGGGACTGGAGCATCTCCCTTATGAGGAAAGGCTGAAAGAGCTGGGACTCTTTAGCCTGGAAAAGAGAAGGTTGAGGGGAGACCTTGTTAATGTTTACGAGTATCTAAAGGGTGGGTTTAAGGAGGATGGAGCCAGACTCTTTTCAATGGTTCCCAGTGACAGGAAGAGGGGCAATGGGCACAAGTTGGAACATAAGAAGTTCCGTTCAAATACACGGAAAAACTTCTTTAAGGTGAGGGTGACAGAGCCCTGGAACAGGCTGCCCAGGGAGGTTGTGGAGTCCCCTTCTCTGGAGATTTTCAAGACCCGCCTGGATGCAGTCCTGAGGGATGTGCTCTGGGCAATCCTGCTTTAGCAGGGGAGTTGGACTAGATGATCTCTAGAGGTCCCTTCCAACTCTGAAGATTCCGTGATTCTGTGATTCCCTCCTGGCACTTTCAATGTGGGAGCAATCTCTAGATGTTTGCTGGTGTGGAGTACAGCTCTGGGGAGAGCGTTAGCACAGAAGTTACTCGGTCAGTGAAAGCAATTCACAGAGAAAGTGGCACTAAAGGAAATTTTGAGGCCGGCCCTGGGGCGAGTGAGAAAGGGTGGTTTTGAGGCTGAAGGTGCCAGGAAAGCCTGGAGCCCCAAGGTCTGTGGGGCCAGGCAAGCGGTTCCCAGAGAGCTTTGGAACAACCCACAGTTTTCCCTCCAGGCTCCTTGGACGTGGGAGCAATCTCTGGTCATTTGCTATTTTTGAGGCCGGCCCTGGGGCGAGTGAGAAAGGGTGGTTTTGGGGTTGAAGGTGCCAGGAAAGCCCGCAGCCCCAAGGTCTCACTTTTGGCAGACCAACTGGATGTCTGGAAGTTTGCCGGCTGCTGCCTGCGTGGTGTACGTGCCAACCAAGGTTACCCCAAATTTACTGTGGCATGATGACGGCGCTAAGTCAAGCGCTGCCCAAGCAACAGGGGCAGGAAAATCTCACCCAGCAACCGCGTCAAACGGTGATTGGCCGAGCCAAGACGACCTGCATGCTGATTGATCGAACTGTGAGCCGACAGGGACTATAAACTAGTGCCAAGCCAGACCACAACTGGGACCCTCACCACCGACACTTGAGAACTACGGATCAACGGGACGCTGTTGAACTCCAAAGGACCAAGGAGACGCCATCGGGCCTGTGGTGGTGACTATACTCTTGCTGTGCTCCGTAATACTGCTTCTCTCCTTTCTGCCTTTTCTCTACTTCCTCCTTTACTCTATTGCTCATCTTAGTGACTAATGATGGGGAATAACAATAAAACTGCAGTGAGCGGCATCTGACCTTGTTTGAGTCTTAATCTCATGCTCGGAATCAGTAAGAACCCCTCCCAGACCCAACGTAGTTGGACCGGGATGTAACAGGGTGATGACCTGTTGACAAGCCCCATGGCTGCCTCAGTGGCTCAGAATTTAGCGGGCCGGTCCCACCAGGGAGGCTGGGTTCCCCTGGCCCGTCGGCTGGTCCCGGGCCCAGCTCCCTGCCTGCTGACACTGTGGGCATCCTCGTCCCTGCCTGCCCCGATATGAAGTTCGGCCCAGAATTGCTGAATTCCTGGCATTGCTGCCGTTACAACCTGGACAACGGCGGAACTCGTCTGTATTTATGGCTATGCCTTTATTCTGCTGAAATCAGAACGGTCGACTCCTGCAGCTGTCAGTCCGGAGTGTTGTGGCAGCCCAAACCCGCACCGCTGTCGGGGCCGCCTGGCACCCTTGCAGGACGATGAGGGCGATGGTCTTGGGCGGCAGGCGGGTGGTTTCAGTTCCTGCGGGGGCTGGAGGGCGCTGGCCTGGTCCCGAAGGGTTGTCTGGCCGAGCAGGGCAGTGGGGGAGGCGGGCGTTGGGTTGGGAAGGCCGGGCGGCTGTCGGGGCTGTTGCGGGCCGGTTCCCGGGTGCTCCCTGGCAGGCAGGACAGTTTCCCAGGCACAGGTGATGGCTGCTGGGGTTGGGGCCGGCTCTCAGAAGTGCTGGGATGGGTGGTGCGGTTGTCCGGGTGCTAGTAGTAGCTGCTGGGATTGGGCTGGGCTTCTGAAGCTGCAGAGAGGCGCCTGTGGAGAGAGGAGGCTGCTGAGGCCCTGAATACTCCAGAATACCCTACCTCTAAATGCGTCATGGCTAATAGCAGCCATCTAATACAGAAGTTCGGCACCTCCTCCCCCGCAACAACTTACTTTTTCCTCTCCCTCCACAGACAGATCGCACAACACAGTCCCATCCCAAACAGCATGGAGCCTAAGATCGCCATGGCGCCTTCTATGCAATACTTTTGGAAGTCTTTAGGATCCACAGCATTTGTGTTTCTCTTGCCATCCGCACCTGGAGGAACAATTCCGTATGTTAGTGTGTCCTGCGCGCTCCTGGCAGTCTCACAGGAGGTCTGACGTTGCCAGCACACGTTCCTTCTCACTTTGTTAGCATCTCTGAAGGAGGGAACATCCTGGGGCTGCGTTGTCTCCTTGGTTTCCGTAGAAGCAAAGGAAACTCCCACAGCCGTCGCAAATCAGTGCACTCTGGAGCCTCTCTTTCTCCTCTCGCCCCCAGCTCTCCCGCCCCAGCCAAGCACCCACACCGCGAAGGGACGGAGTCAGGCCCTCTCGGGAGATACCCCGACCTCCCTCTCCCTCTTGGCCTTTTCTTCAGCATGGGCACCACTTGCACGCCCCGAGTTTTCAGGACTTGTCTCCCACTTCTGGCCCCCTGCAAGACTGCTCAGTACCTGCATTCTTCAGAAGAACGTCATCCATCCCGGCGTGGGGGGCTTCCCTGGGGGTGGACAGCACTGCCAAAAATCCGAGAAAGGTAAAGCCTCAGCATGGCCCAGGCACAGAGGGTGCAGAAGGACGGTGCAGGTTCCCTCTAAGCCGTGCCCCATCTGTCAGTGCATCCCTTTGGACCTCAGTTCCCAGGAGGGATCCCCCGCTGTTGTGCCTAGGGGCACTCACGGCCAGCTCTGGGACGCAGCTATTGCGGGAGGTACATTCGATGAAGAGCCCTATTTCCCATCACCTGCTGAGGCTGGTTCAGGTGGCCTCCTTCCCAAAATGGCAAAGTTCTGAAACTCGGGTGAACCGGGTGTGGTGGGCGGGAGCATCTCCCCGCATCCACAGAGGGTTAGGCGCACGCTGCTGGCAATAACCTCCACAGCCCAGAGGTGACAGTCACCCTCAGAGAGCCCTTCCTGGCTTCTTTTCGACAGTTTGGCTGCTGACACGATGTGCAGCAGCGGGCACCAGGGGAAGAGCCTGCAGACACCCAGGGATTTTGATTCAGGACGCTGGATGACCCAGGGACGGCAATTACCTGGCACGCCTGCTGACTGAATTGCCCTCGTTGCTTCATCAGAGACTGGCACTGCCTGATGCGCCTCCTTCTCCACAGCCCCACCGTCCATCTCTTTCAAAAGACAGTAGGTCAGTTCAATTAGAAGCAACCGTTCCTCATCAGGAGCATGGTATCTTCAGGAGGCAATACTTCTCAAACTACTTCAATAACGTTTAGAAACAAAGCCTGGGAATTTGGGCGTGCACCAGGTCACTTGTCCAAACAACGTGTCCTTCGTGGAGAAAAATCTAAACGCGAGACACTTTCTGGTTTACCAGTGCACACAAGAGCCCACAGTCCCCCAAAAGTAGTGGAAAAACACACCCAGGTTACCTAAAACACAACCGGGAAGAGACAACTAAACCACCTGAGGCTGAACTCATGGTCCCTCACTTGAGCGGCCTTCACGTTAGGTGCCCGGCCTCAAGCCCGGTGTCCAGCTTTCACCTGTCCCTGAGCCCGAGGTGTCCCCGAGAGTCCTCAGACTCAAGGAGAACAACGGGGCTGGACCAGGCTGTGAAGCTGGGGCTGCTCCGGCCCTGGCCAAGTCTGCCGGTCCCAGCGGCCCCAAGTTGCCTGCGCATCCTCTCTGCCACCCAGGGGCACTCTCCTCTCTGTTGACTTGCAGAGAGGGCGCTGGCCCTCTCACGGCTTCTCTGGGATCAGCTCCTCGGCAAGTTCCTCACGCGCTCAAGACGCGAGCACCGCCAGTTCCTGCCAGCTGGACACCAACGTCTGCCCAGAGCAGCTCTGAGGGGTAACGCTCTAACTGGGGCAGCAGCTCTCCCTGGGACTCAGCTTGGACCACAACTGGCAGCAGACACTCTGGACCGTCTCTGTCTGCAGCTCGCCAGCGCCTGCAAGGCGTGAAATTGAGTGTCACCGCGGGGAGGCTCTGAGCGATCCCTTCCTGCTGCGTAGGCTACGGCTTGGCCATACAGGCAGCTAAAAGCTCGGCTTCCCAAGCCTTGTGGTTAAGAGTGAGCTATGCCCACCATGTGCCGCTTCGTCCAGTTCCTTCAGGAGTTCCTTTAGGACTTCTGATGACCGCTGGGAAGATTTTCTCTTTTCAGCTTGAGACTTTGCTCGTTGAGGACCTTAACGGAAAGTAGAAAGTTAAATTTCTCACAAATCAAATACTGAAAGCGAGTGCTTTGTCTGGGAAGTCAGTCAAAACTGACTCCTCCTGCCTGCAATGCCAGGTGAGCTGGAAAAGCCCTCTCTGTACCCACATCTACAACCAAACACGCACAGGAAGTTGCCAGCATCCCTTGGCATATACTCCGTCATCACAGAACACGTTAAGGGATCACGCGATGCCAGGGCACACACAAAGCAGGTCTATATTCTCACACCCGCAAGAGATGCCTCGCTCTCATTTGAGCTTTCAGCTGGCAGCTCTCAAAGGGCATAAAAAGCCATGACATACCCATGCCATCTCCCGGAGTGTCAGCCCTGGAATCAAGCCAGGAAGCTGGATATCCATCGCCTCCAGCCACGTCTGTAAACAAACACAGCAGAGCAGCTCCCGTGAGATACTTCAATAGAGTTCTTCCCACCTGAACGGCAGCGAATGCAGTTCAAACACGGGATTGACCCATAGCACACGTCTCTCCCTTCCAGGCAGGAGCATTGTGCACAGCCACTGGGCACCTGGACCGTGCCCCTCTGAAACAAAGCAGGCGCCGAGCTGTCGGGAGACAGGGCTCCCTGGAGCTCACACCAGCTCTGAACTCAAGCCCAACAAGCCCGCTGGCTTTGCCGCAAGCGCTGGAAGCAGCGCAGGGTCGCAGAGGCTGGGAAAGAACGCTGTGCAAGGCCGAGTGCCCCGGGGCACATCACTGAGCCTGACCCATTCCCTCTCGGCTCTTCTGCATGTCTGAGCATCGGCCAAGAAGATATTAAGTCAGACTTCGTATCAACAGACTATTAAAACCTAAAAGCTCGCTCATTCGAGCGACGTACCTGTGGGATCGCCCTGAGGCTCCCGGAGAAGGTCCGGCGGAGAAGTCGGGTGGCCGTCGGCTGCAGGCACAGCTGTAATCAAGCACGTTTCCGTGAGATGTGGTGATCTACTGCTTTCTCCGTGACCTGCAGTGACTGCAGGGGGTCAGGTACTGTCGTGGGACCCAGACGTGGCTGGAGAGTTCCAAAGCTGCAGAGGGGCCTGGGTGACCTGTTCGCTGGCACCTGGCAACTCTCAGAATACTCTTTCCAGGCCAAGTGCACGTCCGTCCTCAAGGACCGGATGGACAAACGTATGGCCCCTCGGGGATTCCTTCCCAGGAGACGTCTACCGTGCACAGAAGCAGCCCACAGGAAAGCACCAGAGGGAAACACTGACCATTCACACCTCCCGTGGAGAAGAGCCCTCCCCACCTCCCATGGCTCTTCTCCGTGGAGAAGAGCCACCTCCCCATGAGGCATCTGCCTCCTGACACCCGCAGAGTTGGCCACAGCTCACCCGGCCCCACTGCTCTCCCAGCCCTGCCCCACCACGACCCCAGCCCCGCTGACACCCCGAGGTGCGCTGGGTGCTGTGCCACGCTGCCAGGGCTGGGGGACAGCTTGCCCGCCTACCTAATCCCGGCACCCTCCACGGAGCAGCCCAGGCATCATGGGCTTGCAGGAGCACCAGGAGGAGGATAAGGAGGCGGGCGGGGGTCACGGCCCCATGCACCATGCTGCCACTGCTGCTGCCGCTGCTGGCACTGCCGCTGCTGCTACACTACAGGCACTGACGCTGCTGCTACACTACAGGCACTGCCGCTGCTGCTGCTGCTGCTGCTGCTGCTGCTGCTGGCGCTGCCGGCGCTGCCGCTGCCGCTGCTGGCACTGCCGGAGTGTTGCCAACGGCACAGCACTGCACGTGAGGGCGTGGCACAGCGGGGCTCTGTGACCTCACAGCCTGGCCCCCCCACGGCAGCCACGGCCCTGGGGCACCGCCCCCACAGCGGGACCGGCTGTGACACCTGCAGAGTCCCAGTGCGGCAAAACTGGCCAACCCAGGCTCGTCCCCACGCCGTTCCCTGGAAAACACTGCTTTTGGGCTTGGAAGAGATTCGGGACGAAACACTCCCACACCAGACAGACTTGCCTGCTTTGGCAAATGGGCCACAAGACAGAAAACAAAACTTCTCTAAATAAAAGCCCGGCTTTACTCAGCATGTAAGCCCTTCGCCCGCGGGCTCTGGGGCAGTTCCCTCTCGTGCACAGCAAAATACGTGCGAAAGCTGCATCCCCGTCACGTAGAGGCGCTGCCAATGAATTAGTGAGCCTGCAAAGTACTGCACTTCCTCCTTCTACACCCGTGTGGAGGCAGCAGAAGCGGAGAAGGGTGGACCTATTTTGGGAGGCAGCGCTGCGGATGGGAGCGCGCAGGCCGCGCGGCAGGGGGGGTGATACGGGGGGCTCGCACAGGAGGAGGAGCGCTGGGAGGAGGTGCTGGTAAAGTTCAGCAAGGCAGCCTGTGACGAGAGGGAAAGCCTTTTCTGCCTGGCAGATGAGGCTCTTTCCTCTTGTCCCATCGCCTGTTTCTTGGGAGAAGAGACCGACCCCCCCCTGGCTACACCTTCCTTTCAGGGAGCTGTAGAGAGCAAGAAGGTCTCCCCTCAGCCTCCTCTTCTCCAGGCTGAACACCCCCAGCGCCCTCAGACACTCCTCACAAGACTTGTGCTCCAGACCCCTCACCAGCTCTGTTGCCTTCCTCTGGACACGCTCCAGCCCCTCAATGTCCTTCTTGGAGTGAGAGGCCCCAAAAGGAACACAATATTCGAGGTGAGGCTGGGCCCCAGGTGATGTGGGACCAGGATGGGGGCACCCTGCTGGGCCAGGCACCTGGAGCAGGGCCTCCCCTTGGCCACTGTCATCTCAGAACAGGGTCTGGGGCCTCCCCATGGCCACTGTCGCCTCAGGAGGGGGCCTCCCCTCGGCCACTCTCACCTCGGGTCAGGGCCTCTTCTCGATCTCTGTCGCCTCAGGAGGGTGCCTGGGGCCTCCCCACGGCCGCTGTCGCCTCAGGACAGAGCCTTCCCTCGGCTGCTGATGCCTCAGGACAGGGGCTGGGGCCTCTCCATAACCACTGTCACGTCAGGAGGGGTCCTGGGGCCCCCCCAGGGCCTCCGTCACCTCAGTACAGGGCCTGGGACCTCCCCTGCACCCCGGTCCCCACACGACCAGGCCCGGGTTCACCTCCGTAGCAGGCCCGAGCCCTCTCCCCGCTCCCCACCGTGCAGCCTCACCCACAGCCCCGCGCCCGCCCCGACCCCCGCGCTGATGCCACTAACGCGGCGTCACCGTGACGTCGGCCCCTCACCCCCGCCGCCGCCACCACCACCACCGTGTCCCTTCTTCCCCTTCCCTTTCCCTGTGCCGTTTTCCCTCCCCCCAACACCCTTTTTTCACCTGCGCTGCGCCGGCTCCGGCCCCGGGCACCGCCAGGGACTCGGCTGTGGCGCCACGCCCCTTCGCTCCTATTGGTCGGCCAGTATCACGTGGGGTGGCGCAGGAGCTCCTGGCAAGGTGCCAGGGCCGACAGCCCGGGCCTGTTCTCGCCCCCCGGGCGGAGGAGCCGGCAGGGAAAAGTTCTGCTTCTTCTCACCCTCTCTGGGGACAGCTTTCCTTGCCCCAGTAACCTCTGTGCTAACACTCTCCCCTCAGCTGGGCTCTACAGCTGCAAGCATCTGGAGATTGCTCCAAAATGGAAAGTGCCAGGAGGGAGAAGTCTTGCTTGTGCTCTCTGTCTCTGGGAACAGCTTTCACTGCCTTGAAAACCTCAGTGCTGCCACTCTCCCCTCAGCTGGGCTCAAAGAGAGCAAACGTATAGAGATTTGTCCCACTGCGAAGGAGCCAGGAGGGAAAACTTTTGCTTCTTTTCACCCTCTCTGGGGACGGCCTCCATTGCCCCAGTAACCTCTGTGCTAACGCTCTCCTCAGAGCCGGCCTCAAAACCATCAAACCTCGGAGAATTTCTCCCACAGCCAAGGTGCCAGGAGGGAAGAGTGGGGCTTTCCAGAGACAGTGGGAAGAAGCCCCTCTTTTTTTTCCCTTTTTTTCCTCCTTTTTGGGGGTCCTGGTGGACAGTAAATTGTCCATGAGCCAGCAATGTGCCCTTGTTGCCAAAAAGGCCAATGGAATCCTGGGCTGCATAGGAAAGAGTGTGGACAGTAGGTTGAAGGAGGTCATTCTCCCCCTCTACTCGGCACTGGTGAGGCCACAACTGGAATACTGTGTCCAGTTTTGGGCTCCCCAGTTCAAGAGGGACAGGGAACTGCTGGAGCCAGTCCAGCGAAGGGCAACTAGGATGATTGAGGGACTGGAGCATCTCCCTTATGAGGAAAGGCTGAAAGAGCTGGGACTCTTTAGCCTGGAAAAGAGAAGGTTGAGGGGAGACCTTGTTAATGTTTACGAGTATCTAAAGGGTGGGTTTAAGGAGGATGGAGCCAGACTCTTTTCAATGGTTCCCAGTGACAGGAAGAGGGGCAATGGGCACAAGTTGGAACATAAGAAGTTCCGTTCAAATACACGGAAAAACTTCTTTAAGGTGAGGGTGACAGAGCCCTGGAACAGGCTGCCCAGGGAGGTTGTGGAGTCCCCTTCTCTGGAGATTTTCAAGACCCGCCTGGATGCAGTCCTGAGGGATGTGCTCTGGGCAATCCTGCTTTAGCAGGGGAGTTGGACTAGATGATCTCTAGAGGTCCCTTCCAACTCTGAAGATTCCGTGATTCTGTGATTCCCTCCTGGCACTTTCAATGTGGGAGCAATCTCTAGATGTTTGCTGGTGTGGAGTACAGCTCTGGGGAGAGCGTTAGCACAGAAGTTACTCGGTCAGTGAAAGCAATTCACAGAGAAAGTGGCACTAAAGGAAATTTTGAGGCCGGCCCTGGGGCGAGTGAGAAAGGGTGGTTTTGAGGCTGAAGGTGCCAGGAAAGCCTGGAGCCCCAAGGTCTGTGGGGCCAGGCAAGCGGTTCCCAGAGAGCTTTGGAACAACCCACAGTTTTCCCTCCAGGCTCCTTGGACGTGGGAGCAATCTCTGGTCATTTGCTATTTTTGAGGCCGGCCCTGGGGCGAGTGAGAAAGGGTGGTTTTGGGGTTGAAGGTGCCAGGAAAGCCCGCAGCCCCAAGGTCTCACTTTTGGCAGACCAACTGGATGTCTGGAAGTTTGCCGGCTGCTGCCTGCGTGGTGTACGTGCCAACCAAGGTTACCCCAAATTTACTGTGGCATGATGACGGCGCTAAGTCAAGCGCTGCCCAAGCAACAGGGGCAGGAAAATCTCACCCAGCAACCGCGTCAAACGGTGATTGGCCGAGCCAAGACGACCTGCATGCTGATTGATCGAACTGTGAGCCGACAGGGACTATAAACTAGTGCCAAGCCAGACCACAACTGGGACCCTCACCACCGACACTTGAGAACTACGGATCAACGGGACGCTGTTGAACTCCAAAGGACCAAGGAGACGCCATCGGGCCTGTGGTGGTGACTATACTCTTGCTGTGCTCCGTAATACTGCTTCTCTCCTTTCTGCCTTTTCTCTACTTCCTCCTTTACTCTATTGCTCATCTTAGTGACTAATGATGGGGAATAACAATAAAACTGCAGTGAGCGGCATCTGACCTTGTTTGAGTCTTAATCTCATGCTCGGAATCAGTAAGAACCCCTCCCAGACCCAACGTAGTTGGACCGGGATGTAACAGGGTGATGACCTGTTGACAAGCCCCATGGCTGCCTCAGTGGCTCAGAATTTAGCGGGCCGGTCCCACCAGGGAGGCTGGGTTCCCCTGGCCCGTCGGCTGGTCCCGGGCCCAGCTCCCTGCCTGCTGACACTGTGGGCATCCTCGTCCCTGCCTGCCCCGATATGAAGTTCGGCCCAGAATTGCTGAATTCCTGGCATTGCTGCCGTTACAACCTGGACAACGGCGGAACTCGTCTGTATTTATGGCTATGCCTTTATTCTGCTGAAATCAGAACGGTCGACTCCTGCAGCTGTCAGTCCGGAGTGTTGTGGCAGCCCAAACCCGCACCGCTGTCGGGGCCGCCTGGCACCCTTGCAGGACGATGAGGGCGATGGTCTTGGGCGGCAGGCGGGTGGTTTCAGTTCCTGCGGGGGCTGGAGGGCGCTGGCCTGGTCCCGAAGGGTTGTCTGGCCGAGCAGGGCAGTGGGGGAGGCGGGCGTTGGGTTGGGAAGGCCGGGCGGCTGTCGGGGCTGTTGCGGGCCGGTTCCCGGGTGCTCCCTGGCAGGCAGGACAGTTTCCCAGGCACAGGTGATGGCTGCTGGGGTTGGGGCCGGCTCTCAGAAGTGCTGGGATGGGTGGTGCGGTTGTCCGGGTGCTAGTAGTAGCTGCTGGGATTGGGCTGGGCTTCTGAAGCTGCAGAGAGGCGCCTGTGGAGAGAGGAGGCTGCTGAGGCCCTGAATACTCCAGAATACCCTACCTCTAAATGCGTCATGGCTAATAGCAGCCATCTAATACAGAAGTTCGGCACCTCCTCCCCCGCAACAACTTACTTTTTCCTCTCCCTCCACAGACAGATCGCACAACACAGTCCCATCCCAAACAGCATGGAGCCTAAGATCGCCATGGCGCCTTCTATGCAATACTTTTGGAAGTCTTTAGGATCCACAGCATTTGTGTTTCTCTTGCCATCCGCACCTGGAGGAACAATTCCGTATGTTAGTGTGTCCTGCGCGCTCCTGGCAGTCTCACAGGAGGTCTGACGTTGCCAGCACACGTTCCTTCTCACTTTGTTAGCATCTCTGAAGGAGGGAACATCCTGGGGCTGCGTTGTCTCCTTGGTTTCCGTAGAAGCAAAGGAAACTCCCACAGCCGTCGCAAATCAGTGCACTCTGGAGCCTCTCTTTCTCCTCTCGCCCCCAGCTCTCCCGCCCCAGCCAAGCACCCACACCGCGAAGGGACGGAGTCAGGCCCTCTCGGGAGATACCCCGACCTCCCTCTCCCTCTTGGCCTTTTCTTCAGCATGGGCACCACTTGCACGCCCCGAGTTTTCAGGACTTGTCTCCCACTTCTGGCCCCCTGCAAGACTGCTCAGTACCTGCATTCTTCAGAAGAACGTCATCCATCCCGGCGTGGGGGGCTTCCCTGGGGGTGGACAGCACTGCCAAAAATCCGAGAAAGGTAAAGCCTCAGCATGGCCCAGGCACAGAGGGTGCAGAAGGACGGTGCAGGTTCCCTCTAAGCCGTGCCCCATCTGTCAGTGCATCCCTTTGGACCTCAGTTCCCAGGAGGGATCCCCCGCTGTTGTGCCTAGGGGCACTCACGGCCAGCTCTGGGACGCAGCTATTGCGGGAGGTACATTCGATGAAGAGCCCTATTTCCCATCACCTGCTGAGGCTGGTTCAGGTGGCCTCCTTCCCAAAATGGCAAAGTTCTGAAACTCGGGTGAACCGGGTGTGGTGGGCGGGAGCATCTCCCCGCATCCACAGAGGGTTAGGCGCACGCTGCTGGCAATAACCTCCACAGCCCAGAGGTGACAGTCACCCTCAGAGAGCCCTTCCTGGCTTCTTTTCGACAGTTTGGCTGCTGACACGATGTGCAGCAGCGGGCACCAGGGGAAGAGCCTGCAGACACCCAGGGATTTTGATTCAGGACGCTGGATGACCCAGGGACGGCAATTACCTGGCACGCCTGCTGACTGAATTGCCCTCGTTGCTTCATCAGAGACTGGCACTGCCTGATGCGCCTCCTTCTCCACAGCCCCACCGTCCATCTCTTTCAAAAGACAGTAGGTCAGTTCAATTAGAAGCAACCGTTCCTCATCAGGAGCATGGTATCTTCAGGAGGCAATACTTCTCAAACTACTTCAATAACGTTTAGAAACAAAGCCTGGGAATTTGGGCGTGCACCAGGTCACTTGTCCAAACAACGTGTCCTTCGTGGAGAAAAATCTAAACGCGAGACACTTTCTGGTTTACCAGTGCACACAAGAGCCCACAGTCCCCCAAAAGTAGTGGAAAAACACACCCAGGTTACCTAAAACACAACCGGGAAGAGACAACTAAACCACCTGAGGCTGAACTCATGGTCCCTCACTTGAGCGGCCTTCACGTTAGGTGCCCGGCCTCAAGCCCGGTGTCCAGCTTTCACCTGTCCCTGAGCCCGAGGTGTCCCCGAGAGTCCTCAGACTCAAGGAGAACAACGGGGCTGGACCAGGCTGTGAAGCTGGGGCTGCTCCGGCCCTGGCCAAGTCTGCCGGTCCCAGCGGCCCCAAGTTGCCTGCGCATCCTCTCTGCCACCCAGGGGCACTCTCCTCTCTGTTGACTTGCAGAGAGGGCGCTGGCCCTCTCACGGCTTCTCTGGGATCAGCTCCTCGGCAAGTTCCTCACGCGCTCAAGACGCGAGCACCGCCAGTTCCTGCCAGCTGGACACCAACGTCTGCCCAGAGCAGCTCTGAGGGGTAACGCTCTAACTGGGGCAGCAGCTCTCCCTGGGACTCAGCTTGGACCACAACTGGCAGCAGACACTCTGGACCGTCTCTGTCTGCAGCTCGCCAGCGCCTGCAAGGCGTGAAATTGAGTGTCACCGCGGGGAGGCTCTGAGCGATCCCTTCCTGCTGCGTAGGCTACGGCTTGGCCATACAGGCAGCTAAAAGCTCGGCTTCCCAAGCCTTGTGGTTAAGAGTGAGCTATGCCCACCATGTGCCGCTTCGTCCAGTTCCTTCAGGAGTTCCTTTAGGACTTCTGATGACCGCTGGGAAGATTTTCTCTTTTCAGCTTGAGACTTTGCTCGTTGAGGACCTTAACGGAAAGTAGAAAGTTAAATTTCTCACAAATCAAATACTGAAAGCGAGTGCTTTGTCTGGGAAGTCAGTCAAAACTGACTCCTCCTGCCTGCAATGCCAGGTGAGCTGGAAAAGCCCTCTCTGTACCCACATCTACAACCAAACACGCACAGGAAGTTGCCAGCATCCCTTGGCATATACTCCGTCATCACAGAACACGTTAAGGGATCACGCGATGCCAGGGCACACACAAAGCAGGTCTATATTCTCACACCCGCAAGAGATGCCTCGCTCTCATTTGAGCTTTCAGCTGGCAGCTCTCAAAGGGCATAAAAAGCCATGACATACCCATGCCATCTCCCGGAGTGTCAGCCCTGGAATCAAGCCAGGAAGCTGGATATCCATCGCCTCCAGCCACGTCTGTAAACAAACACAGCAGAGCAGCTCCCGTGAGATACTTCAATAGAGTTCTTCCCACCTGAACGGCAGCGAATGCAGTTCAAACACGGGATTGACCCATAGCACACGTCTCTCCCTTCCAGGCAGGAGCATTGTGCACAGCCACTGGGCACCTGGACCGTGCCCCTCTGAAACAAAGCAGGCGCCGAGCTGTCGGGAGACAGGGCTCCCTGGAGCTCACACCAGCTCTGAACTCAAGCCCAACAAGCCCGCTGGCTTTGCCGCAAGCGCTGGAAGCAGCGCAGGGTCGCAGAGGCTGGGAAAGAACGCTGTGCAAGGCCGAGTGCCCCGGGGCACATCACTGAGCCTGACCCATTCCCTCTCGGCTCTTCTGCATGTCTGAGCATCGGCCAAGAAGATATTAAGTCAGACTTCGTATCAACAGACTATTAAAACCTAAAAGCTCGCTCATTCGAGCGACGTACCTGTGGGATCGCCCTGAGGCTCCCGGAGAAGGTCCGGCGGAGAAGTCGGGTGGCCGTCGGCTGCAGGCACAGCTGTAATCAAGCACGTTTCCGTGAGATGTGGTGATCTACTGCTTTCTCCGTGACCTGCAGTGACTGCAGGGGGTCAGGTACTGTCGTGGGACCCAGACGTGGCTGGAGAGTTCCAAAGCTGCAGAGGGGCCTGGGTGACCTGTTCGCTGGCACCTGGCAACTCTCAGAATACTCTTTCCAGGCCAAGTGCACGTCCGTCCTCAAGGACCGGATGGACAAACGTATGGCCCCTCGGGGATTCCTTCCCAGGAGACGTCTACCGTGCACAGAAGCAGCCCACAGGAAAGCACCAGAGGGAAACACTGACCATTCACACCTCCCGTGGAGAAGAGCCCTCCCCACCTCCCATGGCTCTTCTCCGTGGAGAAGAGCCACCTCCCCATGAGGCATCTGCCTCCTGACACCCGCAGAGTTGGCCACAGCTCACCCGGCCCCACTGCTCTCCCAGCCCTGCCCCACCACGACCCCAGCCCCGCTGACACCCCGAGGTGCGCTGGGTGCTGTGCCACGCTGCCAGGGCTGGGGGACAGCTTGCCCGCCTACCTAATCCCGGCACCCTCCACGGAGCAGCCCAGGCATCATGGGCTTGCAGGAGCACCAGGAGGAGGATAAGGAGGCGGGCGGGGGTCACGGCCCCATGCACCATGCTGCCACTGCTGCTGCCGCTGCTGGCACTGCCGCTGCTGCTACACTACAGGCACTGACGCTGCTGCTACACTACAGGCACTGCCGCTGCTGCTGCTGCTGCTGCTGCTGCTGCTGCTGCTGGCGCTGCCGGCGCTGCCGCTGCCGCTGCTGGCACTGCCGGAGTGTTGCCAACGGCACAGCACTGCACGTGAGGGCGTGGCACAGCGGGGCTCTGTGACCTCACAGCCTGGCCCCCCCACGGCAGCCACGGCCCTGGGGCACCGCCCCCACAGCGGGACCGGCTGTGACACCTGCAGAGTCCCAGTGCGGCAAAACTGGCCAACCCAGGCTCGTCCCCACGCCGTTCCCTGGAAAACACTGCTTTTGGGCTTGGAAGAGATTCGGGACGAAACACTCCCACACCAGACAGACTTGCCTGCTTTGGCAAATGGGCCACAAGACAGAAAACAAAACTTCTCTAAATAAAAGCCCGGCTTTACTCAGCATGTAAGCCCTTCGCCCGCGGGCTCTGGGGCAGTTCCCTCTCGTGCACAGCAAAATACGTGCGAAAGCTGCATCCCCGTCACGTAGAGGCGCTGCCAATGAATTAGTGAGCCTGCAAAGTACTGCACTTCCTCCTTCTACACCCGTGTGGAGGCAGCAGAAGCGGAGAAGGGTGGACCTATTTTGGGAGGCAGCGCTGCGGATGGGAGCGCGCAGGCCGCGCGGCAGGGGGGGTGATACGGGGGGCTCGCACAGGAGGAGGAGCGCTGGGAGGAGGTGCTGGTAAAGTTCAGCAAGGCAGCCTGTGACGAGAGGGAAAGCCTTTTCTGCCTGGCAGATGAGGCTCTTTCCTCTTGTCCCATCGCCTGTTTCTTGGGAGAAGAGACCGACCCCCCCCTGGCTACACCTTCCTTTCAGGGAGCTGTAGAGAGCAAGAAGGTCTCCCCTCAGCCTCCTCTTCTCCAGGCTGAACACCCCCAGCGCCCTCAGACACTCCTCACAAGACTTGTGCTCCAGACCCCTCACCAGCTCTGTTGCCTTCCTCTGGACACGCTCCAGCCCCTCAATGTCCTTCTTGGAGTGAGAGGCCCCAAAAGGAACACAATATTCGAGGTGAGGCTGGGCCCCAGGTGATGTGGGACCAGGATGGGGGCACCCTGCTGGGCCAGGCACCTGGAGCAGGGCCTCCCCTTGGCCACTGTCATCTCAGAACAGGGTCTGGGGCCTCCCCATGGCCACTGTCGCCTCAGGAGGGGGCCTCCCCTCGGCCACTCTCACCTCGGGTCAGGGCCTCTTCTCGATCTCTGTCGCCTCAGGAGGGTGCCTGGGGCCTCCCCACGGCCGCTGTCGCCTCAGGACAGAGCCTTCCCTCGGCTGCTGATGCCTCAGGACAGGGGCTGGGGCCTCTCCATAACCACTGTCACGTCAGGAGGGGTCCTGGGGCCCCCCCAGGGCCTCCGTCACCTCAGTACAGGGCCTGGGACCTCCCCTGCACCCCGGTCCCCACACGACCAGGCCCGGGTTCACCTCCGTAGCAGGCCCGAGCCCTCTCCCCGCTCCCCACCGTGCAGCCTCACCCACAGCCCCGCGCCCGCCCCGACCCCCGCGCTGATGCCACTAACGCGGCGTCACCGTGACGTCGGCCCCTCACCCCCGCCGCCGCCACCACCACCACCGTGTCCCTTCTTCCCCTTCCCTTTCCCTGTGCCGTTTTCCCTCCCCCCAACACCCTTTTTTCACCTGCGCTGCGCCGGCTCCGGCCCCGGGCACCGCCAGGGACTCGGCTGTGGCGCCACGCCCCTTCGCTCCTATTGGTCGGCCAGTATCACGTGGGGTGGCGCAGGAGCTCCTGGCAAGGTGCCAGGGCCGACAGCCCGGGCCTGTTCTCGCCCCCCGGGCGGAGGAGCCGGCAGGGAAAAGTTCTGCTTCTTCTCACCCTCTCTGGGGACAGCTTTCCTTGCCCCAGTAACCTCTGTGCTAACACTCTCCCCTCAGCTGGGCTCTACAGCTGCAAGCATCTGGAGATTGCTCCAAAATGGAAAGTGCCAGGAGGGAGAAGTCTTGCTTGTGCTCTCTGTCTCTGGGAACAGCTTTCACTGCCTTGAAAACCTCAGTGCTGCCACTCTCCCCTCAGCTGGGCTCAAAGAGAGCAAACGTATAGAGATTTGTCCCACTGCGAAGGAGCCAGGAGGGAAAACTTTTGCTTCTTTTCACCCTCTCTGGGGACGGCCTCCATTGCCCCAGTAACCTCTGTGCTAACGCTCTCCTCAGAGCCGGCCTCAAAACCATCAAACCTCGGAGAATTTCTCCCACAGCCAAGGTGCCAGGAGGGAAGAGTGGGGCTTTCCAGAGACAGTGGGAAGAAGCCCCTCTTTTTTTTCCCTTTTTTTCCTCCTTTTTGGGGGTCCTGGTGGACAGTAAATTGTCCATGAGCCAGCAATGTGCCCTTGTTGCCAAAAAGGCCAATGGAATCCTGGGCTGCATAGGAAAGAGTGTGGACAGTAGGTTGAAGGAGGTCATTCTCCCCCTCTACTCGGCACTGGTGAGGCCACAACTGGAATACTGTGTCCAGTTTTGGGCTCCCCAGTTCAAGAGGGACAGGGAACTGCTGGAGCCA
Organism: Sterna hirundo; assembly: GCA_009819605.1. Taxonomy (NCBI): domain Eukaryota; kingdom Metazoa; phylum Chordata; class Aves; order Charadriiformes; family Laridae; genus Sterna; species Sterna hirundo. The sequence goes on along the minus strand of CM020456.1, from coordinate 6,664,729 downwards.
GTCCAGCGAAGGGCAACTAGGATGATTGAGGGACTGGAGCATCTCCCTTATGAGGAAAGGCTGAAAGAGCTGGGACTCTTTAGCCTGGAAAAGAGAAGGTTGAGGGGAGACCTTGTTAATGTTTACGAGTATCTAAAGGGTGGGTTTAAGGAGGATGGAGCCAGACTCTTTTCAATGGTTCCCAGTGACAGGAAGAGGGGCAATGGGCACAAGTTGGAACATAAGAAGTTCCGTTCAAATACACGGAAAAACTTCTTTAAGGTGAGGGTGACAGAGCCCTGGAACAGGCTGCCCAGGGAGGTTGTGGAGTCCCCTTCTCTGGAGATTTTCAAGACCCGCCTGGATGCAGTCCTGAGGGATGTGCTCTGGGCAATCCTGCTTTAGCAGGGGAGTTGGACTAGATGATCTCTAGAGGTCCCTTCCAACTCTGAAGATTCCGTGATTCTGTGATTCCCTCCTGGCACTTTCAATGTGGGAGCAATCTCTAGATGTTTGCTGGTGTGGAGTACAGCTCTGGGGAGAGCGTTAGCACAGAAGTTACTCGGTCAGTGAAAGCAATTCACAGAGAAAGTGGCACTAAAGGAAATTTTGAGGCCGGCCCTGGGGCGAGTGAGAAAGGGTGGTTTTGAGGCTGAAGGTGCCAGGAAAGCCTGGAGCCCCAAGGTCTGTGGGGCCAGGCAAGCGGTTCCCAGAGAGCTTTGGAACAACCCACAGTTTTCCCTCCAGGCTCCTTGGACGTGGGAGAAATCTCTGGTCATTTGCTATTTTTGAGGCCGGCCCTGGGGCGAGTGAGAAAGGGTGGTTTTGGGGTTGAAGGTGCCAGGAAAGCCCGCAGCCCCAAGGTCTCACTTTTGGCAGACCAACTGGATGTCTGGAAGTTTGCCGGCTGCTGCCTGCGTGGTGTACGTGCCAACCAAGGTTACCCCAAATTTACTGTGGCATGATGACGGCGCTAAGTCAAGCGCTGCCCAAGCAACAGGGGCAGGAAAATCTCACCCAGCAACCGCGTCAAACGGTGATTGGCCGAGCCAAGACGACCTGCATGCTGATTGATCGAACTGTGAGCCGACAGGGACTATAAACTAGTGCCAAGCCAGACCACAACTGGGACCCTCACCACCGACACTTGAGAACTACGGATCAACGGGACGCTGTTGAACTCCAAAGGACCAAGGAGACGCCATCGGGCCTGTGGTGGTGACTATACTCTTGCTGTGCTCCGTAATACTGCTTCTCTCCTTTCTGCCTTTTCTCTACTTCCTCCTTTACTCTATTGCTCATCTTAGTGACTAATGATGGGGAATAACAATAAAACTGCAGTGAGCGGCATCTGACCTTGTTTGAGTCTTAATCTCATGCTCGGAATCAGTAAGAACCCCTCCCAGACCCAACGTAGTTGGACCGGGATGTAACAGGGTGATGACCTGTTGACAAGCCCCATGGCTGCCTCAGTGGCTCAGAATTTAGCGGGCCGGTCCCACCAGGGAGGCTGGGTTCCCCTGGCCCGTCGGCTGGTCCCGGGCCCAGCTCCCTGCCTGCTGACACTGTGGGCATCCTCGTCCCTGCCTGCCCCGATATGAAGTTCGGCCCAGAATTGCTGAATTCCTGGCATTGCTGCCGTTACAACCTGGACAACGGCGGAACTCGTCTGTATTTATGGCTATGCCTTTATTCTGCTGAAATCAGAACGGTCGACTCCTGCAGCTGTCAGTCCGGAGTGTTGTGGCAGCCCAAACCCGCACCGCTGTCGGGGCCGCCTGGCACCCTTGCAGGACGATGAGGGCGATGGTCTTGGGTGGCAGGCGGGTGGTTTCAGTTCCTGCGGGGGCTGGAGGGCGCTGGCCTGGTCCCGAAGGGTTGTCTGGCCGAGCAGGGCAGTGGGGGAGGCGGGCGTTGGGTTGGGAAGGCCGGGCGGCTGTCGGGGCTGTTGCGGGCCGGTTCCCGGGTGCTCCCTGGCAGGCAGGACAGTTTCCCAGGCACAGGTGATGGCTGCTGGGGTTGGGGCCGGCTCTCAGAAGTGCTGGGATGGGTGGTGCGGTTGTCCGGGTGCTAGTAGTAGCTGCTGGGATTGGGCTGGGCTTCTGAAGCTGCAGAGAGGCGCCTGTGGAGAGAGGAGGCTGCTGAGGCCCTGAATACTCCAGAATACCCTACCTCTAAATGCGTCATGGCTAATAGCAGCCATCTAATACAGAAGTTCGGCACCTCCTCCCCCGCAACAACTTACTTTTTCCTCTCCCTCCACAGACAGATCGCACAACACAGTCCCATCCCAAACAGCATGGAGCCTAAGATCGCCATGGCGCCTTCTATGCAATACTTTTGGAAGTCTTTAGGATCCACAGCATTTGTGTTTCTCTTGCCATCCGCACCTGGAGGAACAAGTCCGTATGTTAGTGTGTCCTGCGCGCTCCTGGCAGTCTCACAGGAGGTCTGACGTTGCCAGCACACGTTCCTTCTCACTTTGTTAGCATCTCTGAAGGAGGGAACATCCTGGGGCTGCGTTGTCTCCTTGGTTTCCGTAGAAGCAAAGGAAACTCCCACAGCCGTCGCAAATCAGTGCACTCTGGAGCCTCTCTTTCTCCTCTCGCCCCCAGCTCTCCCGCCCCAGCCAAGCACCCACACCGCGAAGGGACGGAGTCAGGCCCTCTCGGGAGATACCCCGACCTCCCTCTCCCTCTTGGCCTTTTCTTCAGCATGGGCACCACTTGCACGCCCCGAGTTTTCAGGACTTGTCTCCCACTTCTGGCCCCCTGCAAGACTGCTCAGTACCTGCATTCTTCAGAAGAACGTCATCCATCCCGGCGTGGGGGGCTTCCCTGGGGGTGGACAGCACTGCCAAAAATCCGAGAAAGGTAAAGCCTCAGCATGGCCCAGGCACAGAGGGTGCAGAAGGACGGTGCAGGTTCCCTCTAAGCCGTGCCCCATCTGTCAGTGCATCCCTTTGGACCTCAGTTCCCAGGAGGGATCCCCCGCTGTTGTGCCTAGGGGCACTCACGGCCAGCTCTGGGACGCAGCTATTGCGGGAGGTACATTCGATGAAGAGCCCTATTTCCCATCACCTGCTGAGGCTGGTTCAGGTGGCCTCCTTCCCAAAATGGCAAAGTTCTGAAACTCGGGTGAACCGGGTGTGGTGGGCGGGAGCATCTCCCCGCATCCACAGAGGGTTAGGCGCACGCTGCTGGCAATAACCTCCACAGCCCAGAGGTGACAGTCACCCTCAGGGAGCCCTTCCTGGCTTCTTTTCGACAGTTTGGCTGCTGACACGATGTGCAGCAGCGGGCACCAGGGGAAGAGCCTGCAGACACCCAGGGATTTTGATTCAGGACGCTGGATGACCCAGGGACGGCAATTACCTGGCACGCCTGCTGACTGAATTGCCCTCGTTGCTTCATCAGAGACTGGCACTGCCTGATGCGCCTCCTTCTCCACAGCCCCACCGTCCATCTCTTTCAAAAGACAGTAGGTCAGTTCAATTAGAAGCAACCGTTCCTCATCAGGAGCATGGTATCTTCAGGAGGCAATACTTCTCAAACTACTTCAATAACGTTTAGAAACAAAGCCTGGGAATTTGGGCGTGCACCAGGTCACTTGTCCAAACAACGTGTCCTTCGTGGAGAAAAATCTAAACGCGAGACACTTTCTGGTTTACCAGTGCACACAAGAGCCCACAGTCCCCCAAAAGTAGTGGAAAAACACACCCAGGTTACCTAAAACACAACCGGGAAGAGACAACTAAACCACCTGAGGCTGAACTCATGGTCCCTCACTTGAGCGGCCTTCACGTTAGGTGCCCGGCCTCAAGCCCGGTGTCCAGCTTTCACCTGTCCCTGAGCCCGAGGTGTCCCCGAGAGTCCTCAGACTCAAGGAGAACAACGGGGCTGGACCAGGCTGTGAAGCTGGGGCTGCTCCGGCCCTGGCCAAGTCTGCCGGTCCCAGCGGCCCCAAGCTGCCTGCGCATCCTCTCTGCCACCCAGGGGCACTCTCCTCTCTGTTGACTTGCAGAGAGGGCGCTGGCCCTCTCACGGCTTCTCTGGGATCAGCTCCTCGGCAAGTTCCTCACGCGCTCAAGACGCGAGCACCGCCAGTTCCTGCCAGCTGGACACCAACGTCTGCCCAGAGCAGCTCTGAGGGGTAACGCTCTAACTGGGGCAGCAGCTCTCCCTGGGACTCAGCTTGGACCACAAGTGGCAGCAGAGACTCTGGACCGTCTCTGTCTGCAGCTCGCCAGCGCCTGCAAGGCGTGAAATTGGGTGTCACCGCGGGGAGGCTCTGAGCGATCCCTTCCTGCTGCGTAGGCTACGGCTTGGCCATACACGCAGCTAAAAGCTCGGCTTCCCAAGCCTTGTGGTTAAGAGTGAGCTATGCCCACCATGTGCCGCTTCGTCCAGTTCCTTCAGGAGTTCCTTTAGGACTTCTGATGACCGCTGGGAAGATTTTCTCTTTTCAGCTTGAGACTTTGCTCGTTGAGGACCTTAACGGAAGGTAGAAAGTTAAATTTCTCACAAATCAAATACTGAAAGCGAGTGCTTTGTCTGGGAAGTCAGTCAAAACTGACTCCTCCTGCCTGCAATGCCAGGTGAGCTGGAAAAGCCCTCTCTGTACCCACATCTACAACCAAACACGCACAGGAAGCTGCCAGCATCCCTTGGCATATACTCCGTCATCACAGAACACGTTAAGGGATCACGCGATGCCAGGGCACACACAATGCAGGTCTATATTCTCACACCCGCAAGAGATGCCTCGCTCTCATTTGGGCTTTCAGCTGGCAGCTCTCAAAGGGCGTAAAAAGCCATGACATACCCATGCCATCTCCCGGAGTGTCAGCCCTGGAATCAAGCCAGGAAGCTGGATATCCATCGCCTCCAGCCACGTCTGTAAACAAACACAGCAGAGCAGCTCCCGTGAGATACTTCAATAGAGTTCTTCCCACCTGAACGGCAGCGAATGCAGTTCAAACACGGGATTGACCCATAGCACACGTCTCTCCCTTCCAGGCAGGAGCATTGTGCACAGCCACTGGGCACCTGGACCATGCCCCTCTGAAACAAAGCAGGCACCGAGCTGTCGGGAGACAGGGCTCCCTGGAGCTCACACCAGCTCTGAACTCAAGCCCAACAAGCCCGCTGGCTTTGCCGCAAGCGCTGGAAGCAGCGCAGGGTCGCAGAGGCTGGGAAAGAACGCTGTGCAAGGCCGAGTGCCCCGGGGCACATCACTGAGCCTGACCCATTCCCTCTCGGCTCTTCTGCATGTCTGAGCATTGGCCAAGAAGATATTAAGTCAAACTTTGTATCATCCGACTATTAAAACCTAAAAGCTCGCTCATTCGAGTGACATACCTGCGGGATCGCCCTGAGGCTCCCGGAGAAGGTCCGGCAGAGAAGTTGGGTGGCCGTCGGCTGCAGGCACAGCTGTAATCAAGCAGGTTTCCGTGAGATGTGGTGATCTACTGCTTTCTCAGTGACCTGCAGTGACTGCAGGGGGTCAGGTACTGTAGTGGGACCCAGACGTGGCTGGAGAGTTCCAAAGCTGCAGAGGGGCCTGGGTGACCTGTTCGCTGGCACCTGGCAACTCTCAGAATACTCTTTCCAGGCCAAGTGCACGTCCGTCCTCAAGGACCGGATGGACAAACGTATGGCCCCTCGGGGATTCCTTCCCAGGAGACGTCTACCGTGCACAGAAGCAGCCCACAGGAAAGCACCAGAGGGAAACACTGACCATTCACACCTCCTGTGGAGAAGAGCCCTCCCCACCTCCCATGGCTCTTCTCCGTGGAGAAGAGCCACCTCCCCATGAGGCATCTGCCTCCTGACACCCGCAGAGTTGGCCACGGCTCACCCGGCCCCACTGCTCTCCCAGCCCTGCCCCACCACGACCCCAGCCCCGCTGACACCCCGAGGTGCGCTGGGTGCTGTGCCACGCTGCCAGGGCTGGGGGACAGCTTGCCCGCCTACCTAATCCCGGCACCCTCCACAGAGCAGCCCAGGCATCATGGGCTTGCAGGAGCACCAGGAGGAGGATAAGGAGGCGGGCGGGGGTCACGGCCCCATGCACCATGCTGCCACTGCTGCTGCCGCTGCTGGCACTGCCGCTGCTGCTACACTACAGGCACTGACGCTGCTGCTACACTACAGGCACTGCCGCTGCTGCTGCTGCTGCTGGCGCTGCCGGCGCTGCCGCTGCTGGCACTGCCGGAGCGTTGCCAACGGCACAGCACTGCACGTGAGGGCGTGGCACAGCGGGGCTCTGTGACCTCACAGCCTGGCCCCCCCACCGCAGCCACGGCCCTGGGGCACCGCCCCCAGCGGGACCGGCTGTGACACCTGCAGAGTCCCAGCGCGGCAAAACTGGCCAACCCAGGCTCGTCCCCACGCCGTTCCCTGGAAAACACTGCTTTTGGGCTTGGAAGAGATTCGGGACGAAACACTCCCACACCAGACAGACTTGCCTGCTTTGGCAAATGGGCCACAAGACAGAAAACAAAACTTCTCTAAATAAAAGCCCAGCTTTACTCAGCATGTAAGCCCTTCGCCCGCGGGCTCTGGGGCAGTTCCCTCTCGTGCACAGCAAAATACGTGCGAAAGCTGCATCCCCGTCACGTAGAGGCGCTGCCAATGAATTAGTGAGCCTGCAAAGTACTGCACTTCCTCCTTCTACACCCGTGTGGAGGCAGCAGAAGCGGAGAAGGGTGGACCTATTTTGGGAGGCAGCGCTGCGGATGGGAGTGCGCAGGCCGCGCGGCAGGGGGGGTGATACGGGGGGCTCGCACAGGAGGAGGAGCGCTGGGAGGAGGTGCTGGTAAAGTTCCGCAAGGCAGCCTGTGATGAGAGGGAAAGCCTTTTCTGCCTGGCTCCTGTACCCTTCCGTCGCAGCTGCAGAGCAGAGTTGTGGTAAGACCGCCTTTGTGCTCTGGCCTTTGCGCCACCTGACGTGCTCTGAGAGGATCCTCGCCAGTCAGACTCCACGTCGGCCTTAATGGGATCCACTGTGTTCAGCCAGAACGAGTTAGACCTTTTCCAAAGGTGTTCCTCCCATCGGCTGACAGTCGGCAAAGCTTCACCGCTTTCTCTTTACACTGCCATACTGTTGACCTTGCTTTTAATTCTTCCTCATCTATTGATCACCCCACTCCTTTGAAAATGCCGTTTTCCAAGAGAACAATGAAACCAGTGGTTCAGCATTTTGAAAAAGAAAGGAACACATATTGTGTCGACAGTACAGAAATATTGCGTGGATCTATTTCAAAATACCTTTCCCTGTCTTTGAGATGAGGAGGATGCTTAGGGAGAGCTAGACATCCTTTTTGCTTTCTGGATTAAGAAATTAAGTCAAACAAGGCCTGTCTTCTCCAGTGTTGCTTCAGGAACTTACCGGTGAAAGAGACTGAAAGCTTGGAGTCGATGGTGAGACTCTGATGATAGACGTTTCTCTAAATACAGGACTTAAAACTGAGTGCTTGAAATACCAGTGCCTCTTTTTCTGCTTTTGCTCATGAGTCAAATGGAGCATCTCTGACCTCACAGGTACACCAGTTCTCCACATGGGCTCTATCGAAACGTGTCTGGAAGAGCAATCCAGGGTCAGTTCTGCTCTCCCAGCCACATGGGTGCCAGATATGTCCATGGCTGGCTCAGACGCGCAGGTCCCGTCGTGCCCGAGCGACCAGACCCTGCTCAAGTTCTCTCCTCCGACACCTCCAACACCACCAGCTCCACGGCCAGCGCGTCCGCTCCTCAGGCTGCACTCGGCAGGCCTGTAGACTTGTCCACAAAGTCTTCCAGGGAAAACCTGGAAACCTTACCTAACTCTGGAGTGTTACACCGAGTCAGAAGAAGCACTGGGAAGGGATGAGGATGCAAAGGCTAAAACCTTCCCGCTGCTTTTTAGTAACATGAAATAAAGAAAAGGGCACAACTGAAAGAACCTGGCCAATTTCTTTTAGTTCTGTTACGTGCTTAGCCGCTGATGTTATCAGACATAATGACACCTTAGAAAAGTCAAAAGAAGGTCCTGGATAAAAGGGAAAGTGGTAGGCATCAAGGCATTGCAAGCCTGCAATTGCCTTACATGGGCTTTGCGTAACTGCTTGCACGGGGTCTGTCAAACTTCAGTGATGCTCTTTAAAGTGTGGACGCTCATTCAGCCACCAGCGGTCTCCAGAGCGAGGTTACAAAGATGCTTTTTCTTCCTCTAGGCACTGGCTAGCACAAGCCATGCTGCCCGTGAAACACTGAAAACAGCGGGTGCAAAGCGTGCATACAGGTGGGCTTCTCTCTAATTGTCCAAGGAGCTGCTGTTGCAGGTACTAAGGAACAGATGTATCGCATTCTCTTTCCAGTGCTCTCATGAGGAGGGGCGGGGGAAGAAGGAATTCCGTCCTTCCCTGACAGTTACAAAAAAAGGCCCAGACTATGAGAGAACAGACACAGAGTCATTTTTATCCCAGACCTTTACGTAAAGCAATATATCTCAAAAGAGGGGAAAAAAATCTTAAGTCATTTTACCTGAACAGCCAGCACAGGGCAAACGTTCTTTTTCTCATTTTCAGGATAAAATGATGTCTGTACTCAGTCAAGCACGCCTTGCAAACCTCAGAGGTCACTGAACACGGGAACTGACAGTTCCCTTTAGTTTAGTTTAATGTTCAGTGTCTAACAATATGCAAAAGACATCTTGAACACGCTCCTGAAAACTTGAAGTAACAGCCTTTCCCTTAACTTCTCAACTCCTTTTAACCAGAAGAAGGAGAAAAAGGGAAGACTGTGTGGCTACAGTCTTTCTCACTTTAAGATGTCCCAAGCAGGAACAAGGATGCTGGACGTGCTACTCACAAACCAAGCCCACCTGCCTCGTAGCGTCTCACTTAGTGACAGCCTCGGCTGCAGTCATCTCAATATTGTGGAGTCTGGGATCCTGCTGGGCGCCCTGAAGGTTAGCACTAAGGCAAAGACTTTAGATTTTTGAAGAGCAAGGTTCAGCTTGCTGAGAGCCCAGATGGCCCGGATTCCACGGGAAGCTTCCCCGGAGGAGCAAGTGAGTGCTGGGAGTTTTTCAAGCTCAGGATCGGTGCATCCCTAAGAGCAAGAAATCAGCCAAGGGACACAGGACACCTGCATAGTTGAGCAGGGAGCTTCTGAAAAAGGTCAAGTGGAAGAAGGAAGTTTACAGCAGATGGAAGAAGGGACTGACTGATTGGGAATATTACAAGAATGCCACCAGAGCGTGCAGGGATGAAACAAGGAAAGCCAAGGCCTCCTTGGAATTAAACCTGGCTAGGGATGTCAAGCTCAACAGGAAGGGCTTCTACAAGTATATTGGAGGCAAAAGGAAGACCAGAGAAGTTGTGGGTCCACTGTTGAATGAGACAGGAGCCACGGTGACAGAGGATGCGGAGAAGGCGGAGTTACTGAATGCCTTCTTTGCTTCGGTCTTTACTGCTAGGCCCAGCCCTCAGGAGTTCCAGACTTTGGAGAAAGTAACAGGGAAAGAGGAAGACTTCCCCTGGGTTGAGGAGCATCGAGTGAGGCATCAATTAGGTCAATTAGATATTCACAAGTCCATTGGTCCTGATGGGATGCACCCGAGAGTGCTGAGAAAGCTGGCAGAAGTCATTGCTGGGCCGCTCTCCATCATCTTTGAAAGGTCCTGGAGAACACGCGAGGTGCCTGAGGAGTGGAGGAAAGCCAGCGTCACTCCAGTCTTCAAAAAGTGCAAGATGGAGCAGCCAGGTAACTACAGGCCCGTCAGCCTCCCCTCCATCCCTGGAAAGAAGATGGAACAGCTCATTCTGGGCGTCATCTCAAGACATGTGGAGGAAAAGAAAGCTGTCAGAAGTACTCAACATGGATTCACCAAGGGGAAATCATGTCTGACTAATCTGATAGCCTTCTATGATGGCGTGACTGGATGGATAGATGAGGGGAGAGTGGCGGATGTTGTGGAAGATTATAGAGATCATGCTAAACATATAAGATTATAGCACTCAACTCTCCACCCAAATCATACTACATGTCACCTAGGAGTGGGAAACCTTGTAATTTTGGGGATAAAAACATGCAGAAAATGACTGTTAAATTGGGAGAGAAGAAACCCAATACCTGACAGACCAGTCTACGGGCTGTGTTCTCTCCACCCCAGGAGTGGGTGAGTGCTACGCCTTTCACCCTCTGGTGAATGTTATCCCCGGCTTTTGTATTATTATTGGTTTCGATAGCAATATTAACCTTAATTGCTATTGTACTTAGTGAATTTATCAACGGCAATCTCGAATCTGTTCTGTCGCTTTCAATAAACTAATTTTGATTATTTGTGAATCTGACTCAGTGAAAGTCCTTTGCTGGGACTCCGATAGCAAATCCATGAAAGTCCTGGGACTCTGACAGACAAATAGCAAAACTACATTGCTTTTAATGCAACAGTAAAAATTGGCGTCACAGACAGGATTGTCATGGCTAAACTGCTACAAAAATCTAACTGTGCACCATCCCAAGCGTGACTAGACAGGGCCTAGAAATTCTGGAAAGATGAAGATAAAATAATAGAGCGAATCGAACAGTGCAGGAGTGAGCAGAAGGTTAAACGTAATAAGCATAAAGGAGCTGTCTGCGCGATTTTAGGAGCTTGTTTATCGTGCATGCTGAAGGAGGTTAAGGAATCCCCGCATCCTGAATGAATTGCAGATGTGGAATATGTTACTTTAAAGTCATAAGTGTTAGAGAAATCACTAAATTTTGAACGGGAATAGTTAGGAATGCAAGTAGATACCCTCCTAATAGAAAACGTAAATTTAAAGAAGGAAAATGAGCTGCTTAAGACACTATTGTTGGCTGTTGGTGAAAAATCAATAGAAAGTCTGTTTACGGAAAGGTTGTCCTCTGTGCTGGAATCAATGCTGACGGCTAGCGATTCCATGGCACAGATCTGCAAAATCATTGGCATACTAACCCTGAAACATGGGATGGAGATACCTGGTATGATGATGGTGACCATGATGAACTGGAGGAGAGGTCCAATTATGATTATACCCCAGAGCCAGTATCTGTAAGTCCGCTCATTAAAAGTGAGGTCACAAATGGGGGGGGCGGGGGGGGCAATTGTACTACTATGTGGACTGTCCCATGGTCTCCTACTGACTTAGCCAAGCTGTGGGAAAAATACTCATGGCGCCCAGGGGACTACAAGACCGAATCTGTGTGGCTTGTCTCCCTCACAGGAGGGGATAACATTTTGGTAAGTGAGGAGGAAGCAGGAGGCTGTTGGGGTCCTGGAGTGTTTTTAACGACCACGCCAGGTGATCACAATTACTCATTGACCACATGGGCTGCTTATTGGGCTGGCAGTATTGACCCCCAGGACAGGGGAGATCCTTGTGTGATAAAGGCCTCTGGGTTTGCTGACTTGTCTGCATCTGTGCAAAAGGCAATGTATGAGCAGAACTTGCTAAGGAAATCCCCAGTGTCAGCCCTTTGTCGATCCAGCTAGACTCATCCCCCATATCTGTGGACTCCCAGATAGTCTAAAGATGTATTTGGTGGATGTGCAGGATCGCATACAAGCCACCCGCAATGTTATGCAACAGAGGGGTGTGTGGCGGAGAGACCAGGCAGAACAGGCTCTTGTAACTACTTGGGGTGATTTTGTACAGGAATTGCTAGATTACGGACGCAGGATGGGCTGGGTCAGTTCGACTGACGAGAGGTCCCACAACTTCCCCCCCTCACTGAGTCCGTTAAGTCTATACTCCTAAGCCAAAACCCAAGGTCAAACCTAAATTTGATAAGGAGCGCAATGACCTCTGGCGACGGGCTGTGGCGATGGGAGTGTCTCGAGGGTTGTTACACGGCTCATCCGCTGCTGATCGCCAAGCTCTGGTAAAATTGCTGAGCAGGAGAACTGATTCGCTAAAGGGAGGTCAGTTACCAGGAAGGCCTAGAGCCCGTGAGAAGGCCCCACGCTCAGCGCGGCAGAGGGATTTGACTCACAGGAAAAATACACTGACAAAAAATGTATGCCCCCAGGGAGGGCAGTGAGCCACCCCAGGGAGGGCAGTGAGCAGAGAGTGTTAGCCATGCAGTGGCTCTCTGGTGAACATCATGAACCAATTATCACTATACCAGTGGGCCCCTGGAAAGTTTCTGTAAATTTTCTTATTGATACTGGTGCCCAAATACCAGTGATTACTAGGGAGACTGCAGAATGTGTAAATGTTAAACCCCGTCGCTGCAAACTAAAATTCACAGCAATTGATGGGATCATAAAGGAATGCCCCACAGCACAGATCACTTTATGGCTCCTGGGAGAAGATAAATTTGCTTGAACTAAAAGTATTAGTGGGTGCAGCCACCACCAACATATTGGGATTTGATGGGGCTGGGGGGAGGTTTGGGGTGAGAGGTGGGAAAGGGGTGGTAACTGATGGCACACGAGGAGACTTGCCTGAGGATTCACACAAGGATTTGCACGAGGATTCATAGGCAGCTGAGGAGGGTGGAGGAGGGGGGGGTGGGGGTTTGTAGGGGGCTTGGTGAGGTTGGAGGTGGAGGCGGGGAATGGGTGACGGTGCACAAACCTTGCACAACGGTTTGCCTGAAGGTTTGTAGGGGGCTGGTGAGGTTAGGGGGAAAGGGAGAGGGATTTGGGGGCACTTTCAGCGTGAGGGAGGGGGGTGGATAGTGTACAAGGAGATTTTGAAGGAGGGTTTCCATAATGGCTTGCAGAAGGATTAGCACAAGGATTCATGGGTAAAATTGGGGTGTGGAGGAGGGATTTCGGGGGCAGGGGAGCGGATAGTGTGGGAGGGGAATGGTTGATGGCACATGAGGGGATTTTACATGAGGATTTGCACGACAGTTTGCAGGAGGATTCGTAGGGAGATGACAGGGGGTTGGGGAGGGTGGGGGAGGGGGCAGATAGGATTTGGGGGGTGGCAGAGAGGGGTTGAGGAGAAGGGGTGGCACACGAGGGGTTTCGCGCAAAAATTCAGACAAGGCCTTGTGCAAGATTTTTCGCGGTGGTTCGTAGGTGGGTTGGGACAGGGGCACGGGGGAGGGGGTCGGGTAGTGGTGCACAAGGATTTGCACACGAGTTTGAACAAGGCTTTTCAGGGTGCTGGGGGAAGGTTGGATGCTGTATTGGGAGGGTGGGGGACAGGGAGGGTGGTGGGTTTTGGCACGGGGGGCTCAAACAAGTATTTGCGTAAGGATTCGCACGAGGGTTCATATGAAGGTTCATAGGGGACTGGGGGGATTTTGGGGGTGGGGGAGGGGGGGAAGAGAAATGGGTGTCTGGACACGAGGGGATTTCACATGAGGATTCGCAGGAGGCCCCACACGAAGGTTCAGAGCAGAATTCGCATGACGGTTTGTAGGGGAGGTGGGGGAGGGGGTTTAGGGTGGATTTGGAGGGTTGGGAGGGGGTTTGCTTGGTGGCATATGAGGTGATTTTGCACAAGTAGGCACACGATTATTTGCACGACGATTCAGATGAACCCTCGTAGGGGCCTGGGGTGTGTGTGGGGATGGGGCTGAGGGGGGCTTTGGGGCTTGCCCGAGGGTTTGTAGGGGCTGGTGGGCGTTGTGGGGGGAGGGGGTGGATGATGCTGTGGGATGGAATTTTGCCCCAGGCCTTGCACAAAGATTCACACGAGGGTTTGTAGGGGAGGGGAGGGCTGTGGGGGAGGGGTGAATGGTGGTGCGTGTGTTGTCAGGTTCCCATGAGGCATTGCACGAGAGTTTGCTCGAGGGTTTGTAGCAGAGTTTTTGTCGGGGGATGTTGGGGACAGGGTTGAGGGGTGATTTGGGGGATGGGTCGGGAAGGGGGGGGGGGAATGATTGGTGGTGACATATGGGGGGACTTGTATAAGGATTCGCAAGAGGATTTTCACAAGGGTTTGTAGTTCTTTATTTCTTTGAAGGGCTACCATGCCAATCCACGTAGAATGGAGATTCAATGAACATGGCTTCCATTGCAATTTATGGCAACAAGGACCAGAAAGATCAGAGACGCCATTAGAATTTAGTTCTCATTCCTTCAGTGATACTGAAAGCAGGTTTTCAGACCTCCGGAAAGGTTTGTTAACGTTGGTACGGAGACAAAGTGTAGTTTTCTGGGGCCCTTTCTGTCTTTTAGGTGTAGTCTTAAGGGTGCAGTGCCACCTGCCGGTATTGCCCAAAAATCAACACCTATTTGGAAAGCATTCGTGAAATCATGCCTATTATGGACGGTAACATCAAAGTATTGGAATTACAGAAAGATGTAGATAACAATTTGGTATTGCAAACCCCAACAAGCAAACCATCTCCCATCAGAGGGGCACCTCTACTAAAAGAGCAACCTTTAATGGAGTATGGTTTACCAATGCGTCATCCTATAGACAAAATAACAAATAGAATTACAAGGCCTTAGCACTAAATGTGGCCACGGGAGAGAGACTAAGCAAAATAGGCAAAGGGAGTGCACAAGTACGGGAATTTAAGGTAGTCCTACTAGCAGAACAACATGGTGCCAAACATATCTACACCAGCTCATACACTGTCTTTAAAGGAGCCACAGAGTGGATGGGGCACTGGGCAGCTGACAACTGCCAAGTGAACAGAGTCCCAGTCTGGCAGACTATAAATGATGATCAGGAATGGGAACGCTTACTGCAATGGTTACACATAAAACAAGGCCACACCATATCCGGAAGGTATAGCCTGGGGATGGCCCATTTCCATAAAACTATGCGAACAGATAGTAACAGCCTGTTCCCCCTGTCGTCTGAGGCTCAATAAAGATCACTGAGGTAAAGTGCCTCCTTTGCATATCTGGGAAGGAAAACCGCTGTGGCACACTTGGCAAATAGATTAGACAGGCCCTCTACGGCCCTCAGGAGGTAAAAAATATGTATTAGTGGGAGTAGATGTTATTTCAGGAATCACCATGGCCACAGCTGTTAACAGCTGCTAATGGAAAAAATACAGTTCATACTCTGACAGAATGGTTTAGTACCTTACCCCTTCCAGAGGAGATTCAAAGTGATAATGGATTCCACTTTTCCGCCGCAACAGTACAAGAGTGGGCGAAAGAAGAAGGTATCCGGTTGGTATTTCACACTCTGTATTATCCCCAAGCCAACGCTATTGTTGAGCGAATAAATGGCCTGGTCAAGCAACTTGCTAAAACTCATGAGACTGGATGGCATCTACAACTCTCCAATGCCATCTATCAATTAAACAACAGATGGGGTGGAAATGACTGTCCCAAAATGAAAGCTTTCTGTGTTAGTGCTACAACTAAAGCACCACAGGTACATAAGAAGCCTGGAGAATACCCTACAGGTCTCTATGCAGGGCAACCCATGTCAGTCAAGCTACCACAGATTGGGATGGTAGCAATGGTAATAACAACTCCAAAAAAAAATCATAATGCTTGGGAACTGAAAGATAGTTCTGGAAAAAAATCCATTGAATTAATACCAGATGGATAATGCCCTCTTTCTAACCCAATGTGCACTAGTTAAATAGAAGCCAAGCGATTCTTTATGTTTTTCCAGGTTGCCAGTACCCCAGATGTCAGAAAACTGCACCTAGAACCAAGGACTCCCCTCTACTAACCTTGAGTGTTGACAAGGATGGTTAATTTTTATGTGTAGTGTAATTTTGGTTTTGATTTGTGTGTGTATTTGTAAACCAAATTTTTCTGAGAAAACGTTTTGATTGTAAACTAAGTTGCTAGCTGCAAGTTCGACGTTCACACGCTTAGTAAAGTAACAATTGTAGTTGAAGTTAGCAAACATGACATATATAACCTGTATTGGGAATATATGTTTTAGTTCAATATGTTTATATGTGTTATGGGAACAGATAGCACTCCATCGGAGTCAAGAAGATCTTCGGAGTGGATAGGCTAACCAAGTCACCCACGGTTTAGATGATAACTTAGTCTTAACTTTGATAAAAGTATTTGCAGTTGCCCTCAGTGAATCTAGTATTACTGCTTGCTTGCCGCTATGTAAATCTGTAGGAGACCCCTTTCCCATGAGTATTCTTCCTACAGACATAGCAGGGAGCTTGTTGAGACTGTGGAATACAAAAGATACCATTCAAATAGTAAATCCTTATTCCTCAGAGAGAAAGTAAGTTGCTGTGTGATTTAGTCAACTATTCAATTTTTCTACCATTGGTAAAACAACTTGTACATATTGCAAAAATGAAAATGTAACTCTCCCCTGCCGTTGGACTATACGGGTTTCAACAGATCTGCAACCCTGGGGATGAGCAGCCGACGTCCTGCAATATAATCAACCTGAACTACATCCTGGTGCATACAGTGGAATAAAGGGTGAGCTTGCTCCAAAAGAAACGGCCTTAGCTATGTCTGTTCCTGGTTTGGGTCCAGAGATAACCCTCAAGCTTTTACACCATTGGACCAGGGATTCTTTTCTGTCTCAGTATAAAATGAGTCGGGGTTATGGTCTTGCCAGGATGTGATAAATTGTTCTAATTGGAAACAACATGATTGGGTTAGATACTATTGGCCAGTTTATATCACCCTGATAATGGGCTGTTTGTGTCGAAATCACAGCATATCTGTCCTGGTTCTGGTGGGGGTAGGGTTAATTTCCCCAGGACCTGGCAGGGACACAGGTATTCCATCCCCTGTGGGCCATGCCCCGGGAGCTGCCACTTCGCAGGGCTGGGGCTTCCCGGGTCCGGTCAGTGAGCGGTGCTACCGTAATCATGTTCTGTATATTCCTCTCTCAGTGTTCTTGTTGTTTTCGTCTTTTCTTTGCTGTCATGTTAAACTCCCTTTATCTCAACCCACGAGTTTTGCCTTTTTCTTCTGATCCTCCCGCCTGGCCATGGGGGTGGGGGTGGGGGATGAGAGAGCGGTTCTTTGTTGCCGTCTGAGGCTAAACCACGACAATAGCATACAAAGCAGTAAGTGCTGATTTTGCACCTCAAAAATGATTGTCATGTTGCCTCAGGTGACGCTCTGGCTGGTTTGATCTCAGTCTGTAACGATGGTAAAATGTATATCTCTTGACAGACTGGGTTACCTGAACTCCAAGGTACCTTGGGTCTCCCGACTTTGTGCCCTACGTGGAAAAGACCCCTGGGTAGCGCACGCAAAGAGAGAAAAAATAGAACTGGGAGGTTATGTAGGATGGCAAGACCCAGGAGTAGCCCCTCGCATAGCTTGGGGGATGGAAGGATTTTGGGGATTTGGGTCTGCTACTATACAAACATGATTAGGATGAGTTAAATTAGCCTATCAAGTAGAGAAATTAGCTAATGCTACTGATGTCTACCTACGGTTGCTTAACAGTCAATTACAAGCTACTTCAAAAATGGCTCTTCAGAACCACATGACACTAGACTTAATGCTGTTACAACAAAATGGACTTCGTGGCTATATGTAAACCTCTCCAGCGCAGACTGCTGGGTGCCTATCCCTAATGTTACACAGGATCTCAACACTCAACTAGAGAAGATGCAACAAGTGGCGAAAGACACTGTCCATGTCAAGAATCAATGAATCGCAGCTGGCTTTTGAAAGTGTCTAGTTGGTTTGGAATTGGTATTGTCAGTTGGGATCCAAAATTTAACACAATATATGTTAATGTTTGTTGTGATTAGAATCGTTCTAAGTGTAGCAATATCTTGTGTAAAATCAACCATTATGAAAGCTATTAGCATAAAGATGATTCAGCTTACTGATTATACCCCTTTACAAGAAGAGGATAACCCAATCGATGTCCCAATACTGTGGCCTTAATTTGAGACCACGGAGGGTGGAAGTGCTGCACACGCGAAACAATAGCTCAGCATTACTGACGAGCACCTGTTGCCTAGAACAGACACTGAGACTGGGTGCAGATCTGATGATTTTTGTTTCCACAGGCTCTGAGGGGGGACAAGAGGTGAAGTGGGGGTCGCGTGGTCCTGTTCTCCCAGTTCCCACAGGAAATGCGGCAACTGCTCGCAAGAGATACACAAATGCTGACCAACCATAAGGAACAATGACTTGACCACAGTCCCACCCACTCACTTTGCCCGAAAAAGAGGTGTGTTACTCCGATTTTGTGCCTAAAGTTGGAGACGAGAATCCGATGCCAAATTGCAGAGACAGATTGACATGTTTGTCCTCCTCGCGTGTCCCCCAGCCCCAGAAGGGGTGCCTTTTGGTAAGAGTTGTGACCTCGGCCTTGCCGAGTGCTTACCCGGGAAATATCGTTAAAGCTCTAGAGCTATACTGCAGTTTAGTGCATTTGCCACCCCGATCTTAAAAAATCTGTAAATGTTGCATAAGAATAAACCACACTATTCATGACCTGATGGCTGCTTTTGAATGCAGCCGGACCTACGGCAGATCGGCTATTCGTGCATCTGGTGTCAGGCCTATAGTCATGGCAATAATTGGCCTGTTACTAAAAGATAATTAACCGCCCCTAGGCCTTCTAATCTCTGGGGATCAGCTAGAACGCAAAGGGATTAATCTCTTATGAAATTTATCCATTCACTAAATGCAACATTAAATTGGTGTCACAGACAAAATTGCCATGGATAAACTACTGCAAGAACACAACTGTGCACCGTCCCAGGCAGGGGTTGAATGGGCCCAGAAATTTTGGAAAGATGAGGACAAGGTAGTAGAGCAAATAGAACAATGTAGGAGTCAACAGAAACTAAAAAAAAGAAAAAGTAAGAGTAATTTATGAAATATTAAATATTTGTGAAATATTAATAATAAAGTCATAAAAACAAAATATAATAATATTAATTTAAAAAATGAAGTATATACAACATACACAACCTGTATCGAGCTCCCAGGATGACAATGACATCACGGGCAGGCACTGGGGGAGTCCCAGACTAGACTCAGCGACGGATGGGAGCTGGATTCCAGATCTGGAGTCAGGAACGCATGGATCAGGATCAAAGGCAGATGAACAGAGTCCTTCTCGGACACTGGCCATTAAAGAAAGAGGATGACCCCTTGATCCCTCACCATTTATACTGAGCATGAGGCAGATGGGATGGAATACCCCATTGGTCAGTTTTGGGTCACCTCTCCTGTCCACTCCTCTCTGCAGGCGCTATGCTCTTCCACTTCCAGTTGGGAAACCTGGCCAGAGATGGAGGCGTTGATAAAGCGACTGGGAGAAAGTCGAACACTCTCAGTCTCTGGAGGCGACTCTTGTCAGCTGTAAAGGGCAGGTATCCCTTTAAGGATGACATCAGACGCCGCCCGAGCAAACAGACCACCATGGAGAAAGGTATTAAGTACCTGAGGGAACTGGCCGTGTGAGAGGTGATTTATGGTGACTGGCAAGTGAATGTAGATCCCGATGAAATGCCATGCAAACGACCTATGATAAGGAAGTTTGTGCAGAGTAAATGTAGTGGCTAACAGAGTACAACAGTGCCTTCCAACGATTCTATGATCCACAGTCCTCAGGGGAGGTGGAAAGAATGAACAAAAAATAAAATTGCTCAAACTTGTAGTCAGGTAGGTTTGAAGTGGCATGAAGTTTTTCAAATAGTACTGTGGGATATTAGAAACACCCCTTGCCAACCTCTAGGGCTGTCAGCACCAGAAATAGCATTTGGCAGGCCCTTAGCTGTACCTGGGACCTTTGTCCCTGCTAGGACCAGCCTCTTAGATGGTGATGAACAAGTTAACTAATTCGTGTTGGGGATACAAAAACATCTACAAGAAAACAGGGCACAAGCCAAATGGTTTCATCCAGTACCAGCTGGAATGCAATTACAAGATATCCAGTCTGGAGATGCAAGTCCGCTCTTGCAAAACAAAGTTGGACCCTAAATGGGAGGGTCCATATTCTGTGTATATGTAAGCAACCGCTTACTTTGCTGTAAAGGTTGCAGAGAAGGCTAACTGGATTCACCACTCTCTTGTTAAACAACTGCCAAAAGAACATCAGTTATGTGGACCACCATCAACCCTGTGGGACTCCATCAATCCCATCTTGGAGGTTGAGACTGGGACCAATTGAGCTTCCAAAGGCTAAAGGAATCCCAGAACCTTGTTGGTTTTGTTTTCCTTCTAGAGCAACCTAGACCAGGAGTCGTCTGCTGCTTGGAACCATCAGAGACTGTAAATCAAGGACAGTGTGCTTTTCGTGTATACACCACCCTTACAGAGCAGCAATCACTCCAGACTCAGTTCCAAGAGGGGAAGGTTTGAGATGGCACCACTATGGTTGGCTTTGTTTATCCTGCACCAGTTGTGGCCCATGTCATCCTGGGTGGTGTATAAATAAAGGTTGTTGGGAAAACCATCATTGAAGTTGGGGCTGGGGAAATACAACCTGACACCCAGCAGCAGCGGCGAGTGGGTCAAACCCACACAGGGCTGCCTCCACAGCACCTTCTCCCCAAGCTGGACCATTCAGGGTGGATGACTCTGGGGGGCAGCTGGGGGGCTGGGATGGAATTCGGCAGCAGGATCTGCAGGGGGCTCAGCAGGGGACTCTCTGGAGGACCTTTCAGAGGACCCTTCAGAGGACCCTCTGGGCAACCCTTCAGGGGACTCTCTGGAGGACTCTCCCCTGAAGCCTCCGCAGGACTCTCCTGAGAAGACCCCCCAGGACTCTCTGGCAGCCGGGTGGGGAGGGCTGCCACCACCCTGCCCTGCGTCCTCTTGGGGGTCCAGCAAGGGGGATGGCACCACCCCCAGGAGGGGTCAGCATCCCCCAGCACCACTGCCACCACTCACTCCTCAGGGCTGTCGCCCTCCGCCCCATGCTCCGAGAATGCGGGGAGCTGGTCGAGCAAGGCAGGGCTGTCAGGGACATGGGAAACGTTGGGGATATTGGGGACAGTCCCCCAGCCCCGCTGCCACGGCTCGGTCCTTGCGGCAGCCACCCTTCGCCATGTGCTCTGAGAGGTCAGGGAGCTCACGGACAAAGGTGCTCGAGCTGGAGCTGTCACGGACATTGGGGATAGTGTCCATGCCAGGCAAGCGTACCGTTGATGTTGGTGTCACCTGCCTGCTGGGGAAAGACCCGGCAAAGGCATCTGGGCCCTGCTCAGGCAGGTCCACAGGCTTCTCTGGGGCCGCTGGGATGGTCACCGCTGCTGAAGACGCAAACAAAGACAACCCAACCCCGGGGTGATGCAAGCTTTCCTCGGCGCGGGCCACCCACCTGCGGGCTCGGCCACCCCCCAAACCTCACCTTTGGGCTTTGTCGTGGTTCTGCTGGTTGGCGGAGCCAGGGCGGGCTGGCGGGGGCCAGCGGTGGGGATGCGGTCCTCCATGGCCGCCGCATCCTCCTTAAAGGTCTCTGCCGGGCTCTGGGTGCCGCCAGGCAGGGTGTGGGGCACGGGGGTCCCTGCACCCCGCACTGAGCCAGGGCGGGGGCTGGGGCGGTGACGCTCCTGCCGGGCACCTCCGAGGCCATGGGCAGCCGGAGAGGGACCCTCCCTGTTGGGGGGAGTGAAGTGGGTGCTGAGTGGTGTCCTGGGGGCCCGAGCGGGTGGGGGGGCATCCCAGGATGGGGTAGGAGCACCAGGAGACGCAGGACCTGCTGCCCCTGCCACGGCAGGGGGCAGGGGGGAGTTTGCTGCTGACAAACAGCCTCTGTCCCCCTGCTGATCATTCCACCAGCACCTGTTTCAGCCAGCCTCGCGAGGGTTTGACTTTTCATACCACAACTGCCTCCCATCTCAATGATTTCCTATCTCGCTGGTGATTTCCTGTTGTCAATGCTGATTTCTCATCCCCACGATGTTTTCCCACCCCGGACACGGTTTCCCAGCCCCACAATGGTTCCCCATACCAAGAATGATTTCTCAGCCCTGTGATGGTTTCCTATCCCAAGGGTCTCCAATCCCCGTGATTTCCCATCCCAAGCATGATTTTGGGGGGTAGGGGAAGGGATGAGGCTGGCACCGGTGGCCCTCTGATGCTGACCTGTGCTGCCCTATGCTGCCCCAGGGGTGGGGATGGGGGGAGCCAGGGGGCTTTGGGGTTGTTTTTGTCTTCCCCTTCTCTGCTCCGAGGGGCCAAGTTGCTGCTCCCAACTGTGGTGGAACCAGTACCAGTACCAGCTGTCACGAAAACTTGGCAACTGGCCCATGCCAACCGAGGAGAGAGGCTGGGACACAAACTACAGCATTACAAGAGGAATTCTTGCATTTGTGCGCATGAGGTGTCCCTTTCCAACTGGAGGACCCTGAGTGCAGTCTTACACATGGTTCTTGCACCTTTAAGTGCTCAGATCCAACACGATTTGGCCAATTGCTACTTACACACGCTGCTGTTTGGCAAAGGCACCCTGATTCTGCGGCCTCATCATCCATCATCTTCTTTCTTGATCCAGACGTCGCTGCGGTCAGTCTTGCTGCAGGTCCTTGTGTGGAATAAATACTAAATTGGCTAAAAATACAAAAGTACAGCACTGTTCACACATTAAGGAAAAGCTTAAAATCAAGAGGCTTCTGAGGTAGAAAATAGCCGCAGCTGGCATGAAGAATACAACACCTGTGGTTCCCCAATAAACTACATGAGGTACGGGGTGGGATGCAATTATTCTGCGGCTTTACCGTATGATGTATGGCAGATACAGGAATGGGATGAAACCATGAAACAGATAAGCTGCCAATGAGCTGCCCGCTCGATACTCAGAGCCAACATTTTGTCAAATTTTGATGAAATGCTGTCCTTTGTGCGAACTTTGCTCATTATAATGTCATTATAATACCAAAACACACCTCCATCACAAAGGCTACCCACCTCCAAGATACGACCACTCCTTCTTGAGTCTGCGCCCTGAATTTCTCGTAAACTATACCTTTAATTGTGAAGCAAGGGAATTTTACACCAGTCATAATAAAAGTATGTATGACTCAAGTCACTCAAACTCCACTTTGAAGATAAAAAATAGTATAAAAATAGCCCGAGAGGGGGGGATACCCAGGGAAGACACCATCACGAAGAATTCCATCACTGATTTCCGGGATCAGTCGATGGGCTGAGCCTCTCTTCCCCCCCACAGGGACGCCTTTGGGTAAGACTTAGATTATACCGAGTGCTTTCTCGGGGACTTAGAAATTTCTCTAGAGAATCTCTACCCTACATTTATAGCCAGGCTGTATCGTTTATAATTTTGGCGTGCGTTTTGTATGCTTTCATTTGCACGTGCTTTGCAGACAGTGTATTTATCACCGGCAATCCTAAGAACCTGTATATCTGTTGTTTAAATAAACTGCACTGTTTAAGTAGCCGGTCGTTTCGGTTTCTCACTGAATGCGACCAGAGACTCAAGAGTGGCCGAGCTAGTTCACGTGCTAGTTCACAACTAGACTGAAGGTGCAGTCCACTATTAGTGTGTCCAAATTGTAATAGTTTAATACATATTAAACGAGATTGGACTGGTAGCGCTGAATTGGGCATCACTCAGAATTTAAACCCAGTCGCACCTGGCCTCCCACCTCGGTGAGGAGTGTTAGAACGCAAGGGGGTTTATCTTCTGCCAAAACCGCTTGGCCCCTTTTCACGCAACACCTTGTCTCTGCTGCCAGACAAGGGGAGGGTTTCACAGGGGTGTCGGAGGGGGTGGGAGGCTGGTGTGATCTGGGTAGTCCGGGGGTGTTCTTTCTCCCTGGGGGGGGGGACACGACAACGACAGCTGTCCTTCTCCTACTTGCAATGAGCTGGGGACCTTTAGTTGTGCTGCCCGAACCGTGACTGTGCAACGTCAACCAGCTGTATCTCTGTCCATCCGTCTGAAGGAACTGGATCCAATTTCACACTCTCCAGATGAATTGGTGCCATAGTTAGGGAATGAGATTTTTCATCAGAGAGCCCCTGGGAGTGTCCCTTTGTGGAGGTCCCTGGGAGTGCTTGTGGGGCTTGCTCATAGTGGGGTGGGGGTGCTGTTCCAGGGGACACCAGTACCAGGCTGAGGTGAGGGGCAAGGGTCCCCAGTCCAGGGAGGGGAGCAGTGCTGTTTGCTCACCTCCATTTGAACCGAAGGCCTGTGCCAAATGAGACCTTCAGTTTCTGGGTGCGTTTGTCTCACTGCGGTGTTTTGCCCCAGCCTCAAGTCTTCCGTCAGTCCTGGAAACCCTCAGCTGCACAGTCCCAAAGCAGCGAGGGCCTGAGCGCTTTCTGGTTTGGCTTGGTGTAACTTGTATGTCTGTGTCCCTTTGCTTGTCACCTGTGTTTTTCTCCTTGAAGGGATGATCTTTGGGAGGAACCTGAAGCAGCAGCACAGACCTGCTCCCTCCATCGACCCATCACAGCATGCCTGCACTGAATGCCCACTGTTCAACATTCTTCCCTCTCAGAGCTGCGATCAGAACCTTCGTCCAGAGGAGAGTTGTTCGTTTCATGGCCTCATTAAAGAAAATCCAAGAGTAGAAGGAAGAATTGGGCCTGATGGTGGACCAGACATCCAGACCTGGCTACTACAGGCCAGGGGTCAGTCTTGGTCCTGCTGTGGGGGAAGCAAAGCTTTGTGACATTCATGTGTCCCTTCCTGGGGAGCGCTGGTGGGGCCGTGCTGAGGGTCCATCCCAGGCAGTGTGGTTGGGCAGCGGGCAGGCATCCTTCCCTGCAGGGTCTGCCCGTGCAAGGGGAGCCGTCCGTGGCTTTTCAGATATCATGGAGAGTGGCTTGGCAACTACAGCAGCCAGTTCCCTTGGGGCTCTGGGATGCATCTCACCAGGTGCCCTAGACTTGTGTATGTTCAGGTTCCTCAGGTGGTCACAAACCTGATCTTCTCTTACAGAGGGAGGGATTTGCTCCCCCAGTCCCTGTCTTGCGGTCCGTCCATGCAAGGGGTGTGGGGAGAGAGGCTGCCAGTGAAGGCTGAGGCAAAAAAGGTTGTTGAGTCCCTCAGCCTTCTCCTTGTCTACTGGCTCCAGCATGAGTGAGGTGCCAGAGCAGGCACGGAGCCCCAGCGTTGGTGGGGCTGTGGAAGCGCTGCTCAGGGCCAGTGAGGGCCAGCAATAGCTTTCCCTCCATGCACCTTCTGTCCGGGAGCCTGGGATGTCCTTTCTGGTGCTGGGCTCTGTGGAGGATGAGGTGGTGGAGCACAGGGTTGGTCCTGGCTGCTGGAGGACCGTGGCACAAGGGAAGCCATTCTGTGCTGTATGAGGCAGGAGGGAGAGGCCTGTCGGTGCCAACCGGGTCAGTGCCGGGGAAGCCTTTGCAGCACACGGGCAGGGGAGATGTGAGCTTCTCCTTGACCCACCAATGTTTTCCCGTTCTCCTTCTGCAGCTCTGAGGGGTCAGAGGAGACCTGTCCCTTCCACGTCCCCCATGTCGCTGCGCTCATGCTCCGGAGCGGGGGTCTGCCGGGTGCAGCAGCGTGGCCTGCACCCCAAGAGCCCCCATCAACCTTGTGCCCAAGCCATGCAGGGCTCCGCGTCCCTCTGACGTTTCTTCCTTGGCCTCCTCCAGGGTCTGAGCATCTGTCAGGGACGCTCCCAGAGCCTGGTTGAGCAGAGGAGTGGAGTCCCCGGCGACTGGAAAAAGGGAAACATCGTACCCATGTTTAAAGGGGGAGAAAGGAGAACCCTGGGAACTACAGCCCTGTCAGCCTCACCTCTGTGCCTGGGAAGATCATGGAACAGATCCTCCGAGAAGCTCTGCCAAGGCACAGGGAGGACAGGAGGTGATTTGAGACAGCCAGCATGGCTCCATGACGGGCAAGTCCTGCCTGACCAACATAGTGGCCTTCTACGATGGAGTGAATGCATCAGTGGACAAGGGAAGAGCTAGGGATGTTGTCTATCTGGACTCCTGTAAGGCCTTTCACATGGTCGCTCACAACATCCTTCTCTTTAAATTGGAGAGATACAGATTTGATGGGGGGAGCTGTTCGGTAGGCGAGGAATTGGTTAGATCGCCATGGACACCAGAGAGTAGTGGTCAACAGCTTGATGTCCAGATGGAGAGTGGTGACAAGTGGCGTCCCTCAGGGGCCCATACTGGGGTCAATACTGTTCAATATAGAATAATAGAATGTGTTGGGTTGGAAGGGACCTTTTAAGGTCATCTAATCCAACCCCCCTCCCCCCCGCAGTAAGCAGGGACAATATCTTCATCGATGACATAGACAGTGGGATCGAGTGCACCCTCAGCAGGTTTGTGGATGACACCAAGGTGTGTGGTGCAGTTGACACACCTGAGCGACGGGATGCCATCCAGAGGGACCTGGACAGGCTGAAGAGGTGGGCCTGTGCGAACCTCATGAAGTTCAACCAGGCCAAGTGCAGGGTCCTGCACCTAGGTCTAGGCAACCCCCGGTAGAGCACAAGCTGGGGGAAGAATGGATTGAGAGCAGCCCTAAGGAGAAGGACTTGGGGATACTGGTGGATGAAAAAATGATTATGAGCCAGCAATGTGCACTCACAGCCCAGAAACCCCCCGCAGCCTGGGCTGCATCCCCAGCAGCGTGGGCAGCAGGGCGAGGGGGGGATTCTGCCTCTCTGCTCCACTCGGGGGAGACAGACACCCCGCTCCGGGGCCACCAACAGCAGAAGGACACAGAGCTGCTGGAGCAGGGTCAGAGGAGGCCCCGGAGATGCTGGGAGGGCTGGAGCCCCTCTGCTGTGGGGAGAGGCTGAGAGAGCTGGGGGGGTTCAGCCTGGAGAAGAGAAGGCTCCAGTCCCTCAAGGGGCTCCAGGAAAGCTGGGGACAAACATTTTAGCAGGGCATGTTGTGATGGGCCAAGGGATAATGGTTTTTAACTAAAAGAGGGGAGATTCAGACAAGATCTCAGGAAGAAATTCTTTCCTGTGAGGGTGGCGAGACACTGGCCCAGGTTGCCCAGAGAGATGGTGGAAACATTCCAGGCTGGGTTGGATGGGGCTCCGAGCAACTTGGTCTAGTTGAAGATGTCCCTGCTCATGGCAGTGGATTGGACTAGATTGACCTTTAACCCTCCCAGCCCAAACCACTCAGTGACTCCACGAACAGCCCAGGTACAAATTGTACACCCACCACCTCGAGCTCCCACACCAAAGGTGCCAGAGGGAAAGCAGCTGCTAGCCCTCAGCAGTGCCTTTAGTCTCGCTACCACCAAGGCCCTGCACTCGCCCAGACCCCTCACCCACACCAGAGCCCAGCTCCAAAGCAGACCCCTCCCAGCTCAGCCCCAGGTGCACCAGCTCTCAGCACAGGTAGTGGTGCACCCCACAAGGTACCACCAACCACCCTCAAACTGGAAGGAAGCACTGGGATCATCCTAAAGCTGGGCACTCTTCAACTGGGACCATCTCACCCCAAACCAGGGCTGCGCTAAACTGGGAATCTTAGCAGAGCTGGACACCCCCAAACCGGGACCACTGCCCTCCCCAACAGGGGCCACTGACGTCCCCCTAACACAAAGCTCCCCATAAACTGGGTTGCTTAAACTAGGAGCACCAGGATCCTCCCACACCTGGACCTTCCCTTAGTGGGACCATTGCACCTGTTCACCCTGGACCCTACTGAGGGCCTGGTGTAGCTACACTGAAGGCGCCCCCAGAAAACCCCAACTCCTCCCCAACCAGCCCCACACCCCCCAGAGTAAGGGAAGGGAAGAGAGGCACTGTGGTTTAACTCGTTTTATTTAAGATTCATACAAGGTAACTGCGGCCCAGCTGGACCGTGCACATGTGGCTGAGACCCCGTAGAAACGCAGCAGTAAGTCAGGAGCGGGGTGGGACAGGGTGAGCTGCAGCAGGGCACAGCGCCCAGGCTGCTGAAGGAATGGTCAGTTGTTAAGACAAGGGTTTATGAGAGCTGCCCGCAGTCAGTAATGGTGATCTTCTTGCTTGTTTTGCCATCTTTAGAACCACAGCGTTCCATGGCCTCCACCACATTCATCCCCTCCTTGACGCGGCCGAAGACAACATGCTTGCCATCCAACCTGCAGGAAAAGCACTGGTCAGAGCTGGCACCTGCCATCCCCACGTGGGGACCTGGGCACCCGGCCTGGCATGTCACCTCCCCACCAGGGACCCCCAGCTTGCCGTCCTGCAGCCCCGAACTCACCACTCAGTCTTGGCAGTGCAGATGAAGAACTGGGAGCCATTCGTGTTGGGGCCAGCATTGGCCATGGACAGGATGCCAGGGCCCGTGTGCTTCAGGATGAAGTTCTCATCAGGGAACTTCTCCCCATAGATGGATTTGCCGCCAGTGCCATTGTGGCGCGTGAAGTCGCCACCCTGCGAAGAAGTGGCGTTTCAGGTCACAGGAGCAGACTCTTGAACCAGCCGTGGCAGCAGGCAGATCCACCTTCCCACCCCAAATCTGCCAGCACCCAACTCCAAAACCCACGCAAGCGCCAGATCTCCTCACCCACCCACCTCCCTGCTGCAGCAGGAGCACCACACACCTGGCACATGAACCCAGGGATGATTCTGTGGAAGCAGGACCCCTTGTAGCCGAATCCCTGCTCACCAGTGCTCAGGGCACGAAAGTTTTCTGCAAAGGAAGTGGAAAACCACCATGAACTGGATTCGTTTTGTCCACAGTTAAGGAGAGCGTCAGGGTTTGGTGCAGCCGCAGTGCGGCCAGCGCTGCTTTACCAACCTGCTGTCTTGGGGACCTTGTCTGCAAACAGCTGCAAAGAGAGGAGAGGTTGTTAGTGAAGTTGGGGTGAAGACCGGCCACACGCCCAGCCTGCAGGGATCCCCCCCACTCGCTGCTCACAGCACTGGGCTTCCCTCCAGGAGGTGAATCCCGGCCATGCCTGTGGCTGCAGTACATTCCCTGTCTCACGCTTTCATCTGGAAACTCTGAACTAACGGACATGGCATCCAAACAAGTTTAAATACGCCCCATGCCTCGCCAGCGGGGCAGATGTGCATTCGTTCCGCTGGCTGGGATTAAATTAAAAACCTCTTTGCCCGTCCGGGAGCTCCCCCGGGCAGGGCGCTCGCCGCCGCCCCGTGGCTCCAGGTGGGTTTTGGGCAGCAGCCGCCATCTGCGCTGCCAGGCGGGGCTCTGCGGCAGCCGCAGCGCGGCCATTCCTGGGGCGCAGCGCCCGGCCGTGCCGGGGATGCCTCACGCCGCGGCCGCTCGCCTCGCAGGGCGTTAAACGCATTCCTTTGGCAGCGATAATCCTCGGCCATCCGCCTGCCGCCGCTCCGGGACGCGGGAGCGCAGCGAGAGCCCTGGGAGCATCCCCGAGGGGGGGGAACGCGGCTCGCTCCGATGCACCGGGCGAGTCCGGGGGCTGATGGGGCGGGGGGGGAAGAAGAACGGGACAAAATGGCGGCGCGGACAGCCGCGGCCCCGCCGCCGGGGCGGAGCGGAGGCTCCTGGAACGCGGGCTGGTGGCGGGGCCGGGGGGGGGGGCGGCAGGTGCGGGGGAGGGGAATGGCCGCGGGCGGCGGCACGCCCTGGGCGAGCACTCACCGCCGCCGCCTCCCCAGAGAGGCCGGCCGCATCCTGCGCCCCGCGGCGGGGCCTTTGTTCCCTCCCCGCCGCCGCTGTGGCCGAGCGGCCTGGGACGCCCATACCATCCCCAGCGAGGCCCGAAGCCACGTGGAGGCACCGCGGGCCCCCTGGCCGCGCAGGTGCGGCGCCCACCGCCCCTGACGGCCCCGGCAAGGAAATGGCGGCAGAGCCCCCTACCCCACCGCCGCCTGCTGTCCCCCCAGCCTGTCCCCCAGCCCACCCGCCCCCACCTCAAAGGTGACGCGGCCCAGGGGTTCGCCGTTGGCGGCGATGTCGAAGAAGACGACGGGGTTGGCCATGGCGGGACCGGGGCGGCGGCGACGGCTCCGTGTGGCGGGCGCGGCGCAGCAGAAGGAAAAGGGCTACGCGCCGCCACTTATATAGGGCCGAGGAGGACCCGCCTCCCCGGCGGCGCCGGCCAACGGCCGCTGGTCCTGTGGCGGAGCGGCGGGGCGGGCGGCCAATCAGCGGCGCCGCGTTTGGAAAGGCAGGGGGGAAGGGGAAGAAAAAAAGGCGGGGGCGGGGGGCGCGCGCGGGTCTGGCGGCTGGGCCGGGCGGGACGCGCATGCGCGATGCCGGCGACGGGGGAATGGAGGGGGGTGGGAGGCCGGGCCCCGGTCCCAGCCCTCCAGGACCCCCGGCCCGGGCAGGGCCCCCCCGCGGCATGCCGGGTGCCGGTAGCGCTGCCCTCCTGGCGTGACCGATGGCGGCGGACACGCTCCGCCGACCGGCCGGGACGCAGGATCCATCCAGCCCGCCCCCACTCGCCCCCCCCCTACCCCCGCGTGGGGAGTTGGGGGGGGGGGGGGGTGGCGTGGGGCCGGCCCCACCGCAGGGTGACAAAAGGACGGAGGGGGACAAGCGTGAGCCCCGCCGAAACGAAATCCTTTAATAGGCAGCGATAAGGACGCGGTACAGGGAGCCCGGCGGCGGCTCGGGGGGGGGGCGGCGGGGCCGAGCCCCACCGTCCTCCCCGCCCCCGCCGGGGAGGCGGCGTTATGCATATTTATACAGCGGCGCGGTGCGGCCCCGTGGCGACGCACTTGCCTTTAAATAAGGGGTGGGGGTCGCGGGGGGGGGGGGCGGGTAGGTGGGCAGTAGTGTTTCTACACTATGTACAGCCTTGTGCTTCTGAGGGCGGAGGCGAGCCCGTCCGTCCGTCTGTCCCTTCAGGGGAAGCCCCCTTGTGGGGGGGGGGGGGGGGTGTCCCGGCTCTGCGGCGGCAGGGGCACGCCAGTGCTTCCCCACCCCCTTCCCCGTGGGGGGGTCCGTGGTGGCGGGGGGGTGGGAAGGATGGATGGCTTAGTTGTTCTCGAAGAGGGAGAGGAGGTCGTCGTTGCTGCTGGCGGGGAGGTCGGGGGGGCCCAGGTAGGAGAGCAGCTCGTCGGGGTTCGTCAGCTCGGGCAGCAGCTGCGGGGGGGGGGGGGGCAGCGTGAGACCACCGGCCCCGCCCCCAGCGGCGGGCGTCCCCAACCGGCGGCGGGACGGCCAGTCGCCCCCCCCCTCCCGCCCCGGGGTACTCACGTCGAGGGCAGGCTCAGCGCCGTCGCCCGGCCCGGCCATAGCCGGAGGGAAGGTGAGGTCGCCGGGGGGTCCCGGGGGGGGCCGCGCTGGTGCGCTCCGGTGGTGCAGCGGCTGTGGCGGCTGGCTGCCTGGGGGGGTGTTGTGCAGCCCCGGCTGCACCGGGGGGTGGGAGGGCTCCATCCGCCCCGGCGGGGGCAGCTGGTGGAGGAGTTGGGGGGGGGGGGGGGGGAAAGCAGCAGTGAAACCCCCCGTCCTCCCCCGCGACCCCCCCAAGACGAGATGTGGGGGCCGGGGGGGGAGCCTCCCACCCGCAGCCCAGCTGACCTGCGCAGGGGGCTTCTCGGGGGACAGGAGGCCTCCGGGGATGTCAGACTGGTAGGAGATGGGTGGGGGTCCCGGCGTGAAATCACTCAGCGTCGGCGTGCCGGGGGGGGGGAACGGCTCGGGGAACCCCCCGGGCCCTGGAAAGCTGGGACCTGCAGCAGGAAAGGAGGCAAGTGAGTGGGGGGGACAGAGGGACGGACATGGCCAGGGCCCATCCCCTGCGGGTCCCCCCGTACCCGGGGCACCATAGTCGGCGGTGGCCCCCACGGGCGGTGGCAGCGCCGGGAAGGGCACGGAGCCGGGCCCCAGCGCCGCGATCATCTCCATGATGTTGGGCAGCACCATGTGCGTGGGGCTGAGGGTCCGGCACCGCTTCATTGCCGGCCCCTCCGGCTCCTCCTTGACATGGACGTCAGGTTTGACTGGGACAGGCTTCCAGCTGCAGGTCGGGTCGATGGTGATCTCCTCGTGCTCTGAGCTGGGGGCGGCAGGAGCGTGGCGGAGGGTCAGTTGAGGAGGGGGGGGCCATGCCGGTGGCATAGTGCCGGTCACAGAGGGACGGAGTACTTACTTCTGGATGTAGATCAGGATGCCCAGCATGTACTGGTCCACCTCCAGCCCCTCCAGCAGAGCCGTCTTACTGCCAGCAGGGAGAGGCAGGGTGAGGGCGGGAAACCCCCACCCACAGGCAGTGAACACCCCCCGCCTCCCTGCAGGCAGGGAACCCAGGACATGACGCTATGAGCCCCCCACTCACTTGCAGACAGGACACCGCCATGTCCCCCTCTCGCAGTTGAGCTGCAGGTAGGACTCCAGGTCGAAGCACTGCGGGGACAGGGCGGCAGCTGAGCCAGCAGCAGGGGGCGCAGGGGGGGTGGGGGTGGGGGGAACAACCCCCCAGCCCCCCTCCCTACCTGTATGTGCCGGCAGTCGTGGCCCCTGGCTGGGAGCTGAATCCTCCGAAAGGTGATGGGGCACTTGAGGGACACTTTGATGGCTGTCTGCTCCACACCATCCTCGCCATTGGGCCCTGGGGTCCCTGGGATGGTTCCGCTGCTGAAGTTGCGCTTGACTGTGTTGGGGGGGGGGGGGGGGGGGGGGCAGTGAGGGGCACTGAGGGTCAGAACTGGGACGTTGGGATGGGTGTGGCACCTGGGCACGGTGCCGCATCCACCCCATCATTCTGCAGCCCTGGACCAGCATGTCCCCCCACCGTGCTGGAATACCCGCAGCAGGGGGTCCCATCCCCCATCCATGCTGCAGCCCCTCACCAGGGCGTCCCACCACCACACCAGAGCCCCTGGATGAGGGTGTACACCCACACTGCACTGCCGCCCCTGACCAAGATGTCGTCCCCACCACCACCACGCCAGAGGCCCCCACAAGGGTGTCTGTTTCCCCCCTGCCTGGTGTCCCCCTGTCCCCAGGCATACGGGCAGCGGCACTCACTTTTGGTGATGCAGTGCTCGGCAGGGAGCAGGCGCTTCTTGATGAGACCCTGCAGCACTGAGCGCACCGAGGGCCGGTGCACCAGCTGCAGGACGAAGAGGTGGGACTGCGGAGAGATGGGGGACGCTGAGACGCAGCCCCAGCTGCTGCCACCCCGCTACCCCCCCCCGCCCAGGACCTCCCCGGTGACTCACACAGCAGCAGGCGGTGACAGTGATCTGGATGGTGTTCCTGCCGGGCTGGCAGACGTGCTTCAGGTAGAGTGGCTTGTGGGAGGTCTTGTTGTCGCCGCGCTCGATAGTGAGCGGCGTGGCGTTGACGCTGACCTGGACGGAGGCCGGCCAGTTGGTGTTCATCTGGCGGTCCTCATGGTGGTAGCACTTGAACTGCAGCTCCAGGTCAGGTCTGGTGGGGCAGGGCGGGGTGTGGCTGGGGTGTGGCAGGGGGCGTGCCCGCACGCGAGCTACCACATTGGGTAGCACCACGCCATGCAGCGCCACGCCAAGCCACCCTGGGTGCCACCAGGCCATGCCACACTGGGTGCCACCACGCCACGTGGCACCGTGCCATGCCGAGCCACACCACGCAGCACCGTGCTGTGCCACATACCACCATGCACAGAGCACCACCCTGTGCTGAGGCATGCCATCCATGTACTGCCGCACCATACGGCACTGTGGCAAACGGCACCGGCCGCTACCACACTGCAGTGCCATCCTAAGCCACCCCACATACCACAGCGCCGTATGGCACCGCGCCATGCCAAACACCGCCATGCATCCAGCACCGTGCTGTGCCGAGGCCTCTGGGTGCCACTGCACCGTACAGCACTGTACCGTGTTGAAGCGCGCCACGTGCCACCGCGCCGCGCTGTGCCACGCACCACGACACAACGCCGCACCGCACGGTGCCACGCCGCGCTGCATGCATGGCGCTGCCCCGCCGCGCCAAGCAGCCACTGCATCGCACCACCGTGCCGCTCTGTGTCACGGGGTGCCGCGCCACGCCCTGCCACACCCCGCCACGCCCCCCACCTCATCATGAGGGTCTTGTAGACAGAGTCACGCAGCTGGAAGACGTGGTTGCTGACGGCCAGGTTGTGCTGCAGGCGGAAGGGCTCCAGCACCACGCCGTCCCGCACCGGGAAGGTCAGCCGCAGCTCATCCCCGGGTGCCGGCCCTGCGGGGACGCCTCAGCAGGGACCACACCCCACGCCCAGGCCACGCCCCGGAGAGCCCTGCCCACTGCCTCGGAACCCACCCCGCGAGAGGCCCCGCCCCCACAAAGAGGCCCCTCTCGCTGCAGGAAGCCCCTCCCCCTCCGGGAGGCCACACCCCCTGCAAGAAGCCCCTCCCTCTGCAGCCACACCTCGACCACTCCTGAAGCCCCGCCCACATAAAAAGCCCCGCCCACATAAAAGCCCCACCCACTCCAGGGCTCCCCACCCCGTGCAAGAAGCCCCGCCTCCCAAAGTGGCTGCTCCCGAGGCCCCGCCCACTGAGCCCCCACCCTTGCCACAGGCACCGCCCACTATGTGCAGCCCCGCCCCTTCACGCGAAGCCCCACCCACTGCCTCAAACCTCCCTCCCACTGGCCAAAGCCTGCAAGGCCCCTCCCACCCACCCACCCCCCGCGAAACCCCGGCAGTGGCCACGCCCCCTGCGCGGAAGCCCCGCCCTTTCTCTGCGATGCCTCCCTGCAGCACGCTCCCCTTAAAGGGGCAACGGCTACCAGGCCTCCACAAGCAGCGCCTACACGCGGGCCCGGCGGGATGGGTGGGTGTCTGCGATGTGCCACCCCCGGCAGCCCCCCCACCTCCCCCACCGGGGACACTTACCCGAGGGGGATGGGTGCAGGGAGGTGACGCTGGGCTTCATGTCCGTCAGGAAAGGTGACTTGACATCCTGACCCGGGGATGCATAGGGTGGGATGCTGCTGCCCGGCGTCATGGGCGGCGTGGGGTTCCCGGCCAGCGGCGAGCTGGGGTACCCCGGCAGCGACCGGCCCGGCTGCAGAGGCACCGTGCACCCTCAGCACCCAGCCGGGATGGTATTGCCCCCACCACCACCCCACCCGCTGCCGGGACTCACCCCATTAACAGCCGCCTGGCTGTAGGTGGTGAAGCCAGCGCTCTGCCCATTGAACTGGTCAGCTGGCTGTGGGAGGAGGAAGGTCCCCGGGGGATGGTACCAGGGGACAGAGGCACCCATTCCCCCCCCCATTCCCCTCGTGCCCACTGTCTCCCCTTCGGTACCTTGTAATAGGGTCCAGCATTGCCCGAGGCAGAGAGGTACTGGCCTATGCCCTGCTGCAGCCTGTGGCCAGGGTAGGAGGGTGACGGGGCGGAGGGCTGGGGGGCGCTGGGGGCGTACTGGGCACCAGCC
Organism: Sterna hirundo; assembly: GCA_009819605.1. Classification (NCBI taxonomy): domain Eukaryota; kingdom Metazoa; phylum Chordata; class Aves; order Charadriiformes; family Laridae; genus Sterna; species Sterna hirundo. Next base: position 6,629,645 of record CM020456.1, on the reverse strand, counting down.
GCAGCGTACTGCCCGCCCTGGAGGTACTGCTGTGCCGCATATCCCTGCAGGGCCGGGGGGGTCAGTGCCAGCAGGGAGGGGGGACTGTGACGGCACGCCGCAGACCCCACCGGTGCAGATGCTCACCTCACTGGAGTACACCCGCTTGAGGCCCTGGCGGGGGAGCTGCTGGCTTGGGGGGGGCCCGGGGTAGGTGTGCTGGGGCACCCGCTGCCCACTGTACAGGGGGCCGGCACCGGGTGTCCGTGCAGGGCTCATGCTGACGGGGGAGACGCCAGAGGAAGCCATGACACTTGCCATGCCAGCTGGGCTCATGCCGGCAGGGCCGCGGGGTCCGGCGTGGGGCAGGAACTGGCTGCCGAAGGGCTGCCCTGCGCCCATCTGTGGCAGGGAGAGACGGGGATCACGGCGCGGCAGTGGCAGCTGGCAGCCCCCTGGCTCTGCTGTGGCAGAGCTCTTACCGTGCCATACTGGCTCAGCTCCTGGCTTTGCTTCTCCTGCAGTGCTGCCACTGTCGCCGTAGCCGTGGCCGTGGCAGTGGCGGCAGCAGCAGCCACGGCGGCGGCGGCAGCCGCCTGGGTGAAGTCGGTGGGAGGCCGGCCGGCATGCGAGGGGAGCCCCATCCCGCTGGGGCCACCGGGGCTACCAGTGAAGCTGGAGAACAGAGAGACAGGGAAGGGGCGTGCAGTGGTCCTGTGGCGGGATGCATGCCAGGGTGGTAGGCGCGGGGATGGCCTTACCTGGCGGCGAAGCCTGTCCCACCAGGGTAACTGCTCCGGCCATAGACGCCTGGTTGCACGTAGCCCTTCCCGGTCGCTCCCTCAGCAAAGGGCTGCTGCGGCAGGAACGGCGGCGAGCTCATCCCTGAACCAGTGCTGGCCATCCCGGGCAGCAGTGGGGTGCTGGAGCTGCTCCCCCCAGGACCCATGGGGCTGCCGAAAACCTGGGGGGGTGTGGAGTTGGGGGGGTTAGGCTAGGAGTGGCCATGGCTGGGGTGCCTGGGGGGAGGGGGGGGCAGGTCTGAGGATGCTGGGGGGGGGGGGGTCCTTGAGGGGGTGGGGCTAAGGATGCTGGGGGTCCCTGGGGGGGGGGGAGCTGAGGATGCTGGGGGGGTACCTGGCTCTGGGAGGTGTTGCTGACCCCCCAGACGGTGGTTACCACGGAGAGGGATCCCGCCGGCTGATTGGTGCTCGGTTGCCAAGGAACGGCCTCGTATGCAAATGAACCATCACTAGGAAGAAAAACAAATTAATTAAAATGAAGATGGGGGGGTAGGGGGGGGGGGGGGGGGGGAGGGGGAGGGGTGCTCACCCGTGGGGGGTGGAGGGTTTCATGGGGTTCATGGAGTTCATCGGCGGCGGGACGGCGTCACCCTCAACCGGGGCTGCGGGGATGAAGGGGGGGGGGGGGATGAAGAGGACGGCAATCTCCGCCCCCCCCCCCGCCCCGTGCCCGGGGGCGGTTGTGCCTTGTGCACGTCAGGGGGGGGCCTGGGTGGGGTGGGGGGGGAGCCATTTTTGCTTCCCGTCCCCTGCCCGTCCCCCCCGCACTCACCGTCTCGATCGGCCCCAAAATGGCCCTGGCGGCGCCGGGCGCGCGCGGCTGCGCGGAAGCTGCGCGGGATTTTCAGCGCGCGCGGCCGCGGGGGGGGGGGGGGGGGCGAGGGGAGGGGCCCAGCCGGAGACCGCCCCGCCCGCGCGCCCCGCCCGCGCACACAATGGGGCCGCGAGATGCGCCGCCCCGCCCCCGCCCCGCCAGGCGCGGGCAGTCGAGCGCCGAGCGCCGGTGGGAGTGGGCGGGCGCGCGACGCGCGTGTGACAGCCGGCGCGTGACGCGGCGCGTGAGGGCGGGCGCGGGGCGGGGCGCGCGTGTGACAGCGCGACACGCGGGTGTGACCGCGTGGGGGGGGGGGGGGGGGGTCGGTGGAGGGCGGCACACCCGTGTGACGGCACGACGCGCGCGCGACGCGTGCGTGTGACCGCGTGACAGGAGCGCGTGGCCCTGCGCGGTGGTGGGCTGTGGCACGTGTGCCAGCGTGCGCGGGGCGACGGGGCAGGGCACATACGGGTGGCACCACAACACACGTGTGTGACTGGGGCCGTGGGGCGCAACACGCGTGGGTGAGCAGGGAGGTGACAGAGCACAGCACACATATGTGACGGCGGGACGTGTGTGGGGCGTGGCACACGTGTGTGGCAGCACGACACACCTGTACGAGTGACACGCCAATGTGACTGCGCGCAGGGTGAGGGGGTGTAACACATGCGTGGCAGTTAGGGTGGGACCGCGGGCTGCGTGCGAGCACACGTGTGTGGTGCCGGGATGACGGTGTGACAGTAACACGGCAGCACTGTCACGCTGGGAGGTGGCACACGCTTGTGTGAGCACCCCGGGGTGGGGTGAGGGGGAAACACCTCTTGCTTGAAGGTCCCTGGTGGCCCCACGGGGACAGTGTTTGCTGGGGATGCCCCACCACCCCCACTGGGGGTCACCCCCACCCAGGCCCCCCCCGCGGGGGGGGACACAGCAGCCCAAGGCTGGGTGTGGACAGAGGGGCCAGGGCTACCCCCGGGACAGGCACAGCCCCACAGATGCCCTGGAAGCTGGCGGGGGGGGCAGCACCCCCAGACCCACCTGGGCCCTTCCCTCCCTACCCCCGAGAGCCAGCAGCTGCGGGGCAAGTGCAACAGGAGATGGGGGGAACAGGGAGGCAGCTGGCCCTGTGGCGCCGGACGGACGCCCCCAGAGCAGAGCCGGGGAACCAGTTCCTCCCGGGGGATGACAGGGGTGGGAAAGCTGAGGGTCGGCACCCGCCCTTTGCCGGAGGACACCTCCCGGCCCCTCTGCCCCCCCCTGCGGTGGCTGCACCGACACTGGCCTGGCGCGAGCCAGGCAAGGACTCCAGGCACCAGCGTGGGGTTTGACAAGGTCTGTAGTTAAGGATCGGGGGGAGGCGAGCAGGGTACAGACAGAGGGACAGACAGACGGACGGGCACATGCTGCCGCCGCCGCCGCCTGACGCTCAGGCCAGGTCCTTGAAGGCGTCGAGGTTGAAGGCTGTGTCGAGGAGCCGCTGCAGCTCCGTCAGGTGAGTTTTCTTGTTGCCGGTGGCAGGGGCAGCCGCCGGCTCCCGCCCCGCATACCTGCGGGGAGAAGAAAGCGGTGACAGGGGGAGAAGAAAGAAGGTGCAGGCTGACCTCCCCCTGTGCCACAGCCACCCCCCGAGTCCCTACCAGACAGGCTTGGCGCGGTTGATGGTGGTGCGAAGCCGGGGTTTGACATAGTCGTAGTAGCCCTGGTTCTTGTGCTCCTCCTGGCACCACACCAGCTCAGCCGCCGGGTACTTCTCAGCTTCCCGCTGGAGAAGGTCGAAGGGGAAGGGGGAGAGCTGTGGGGCAGACAGAGTGGCGTCACAGCGGTGTCACAGGGGCCACAGCACCGCTGGTCCCCGGGCTCAGAGGCAGCTGGATCCTGCTCACCTGCTCCACCCTGGTGATGGCCACGTCGGCCTCCATCTGCCGGGCCTTGCGCTCACGGGTCAGGTCATAGTAGACCTTTCCGGTGCAGAACAGCACCCGCTTCACTCGCTCGGGGCTCTGGGCCGCAGGGCCGCTGTCAGGGATGACGCGGAGGAAGTGAGTGCCTGCAGGGGAGAGGATGGCACCGTCACCCTGCACCCTTGTCCCCTGCCAGCCCCCCCAGCATCCCGGCCTGGGCAGGCAAACCTGAGAGGCAGAGCCAGACCAGCTGGGACTGGCTCCAGCTCCCAGTACAAACCATCACAGCTCTGTGCGACTCTAGTCGGGGCTGCCAAACACTGTCAGTGCCACTCCAATGGGAAGTGGCTGCCAATGGAGCCATGACTCCCTGGGGTGCCACGCTCAGCACTAACGAGGGGTGGCTGCAATTCCCCGGGTACGTGGCTGCAGCCGGAACAGCCCAGCCATGGTGCTGGAGGGGAGCGGGGAGGGAGGCAGGCAGCCTGTGTGCCACGCTGGCGCAGAGCTCCCCACGTGGGCTGTCTGCGATGCCCCAACGCCGGTGTCGTCAGCCGCACTTGGCTGCTCCAGTGTGGGGAGGCTGCTGCCAGGCGGACTTTACCCGAGGCAGACGGATCCTGCCCTTCACCCTTCATCCTGCGTTGCAGGGGGGGAACAAACACCTCCGCGCCGCTCATACCTGGCAGCATGTCATCGAAGCTGGAGCGGGCTTCAGGGTGGCGCAGCAGCGACTTTGGAGTGAAGATTATCAGCTGGAGGGGGGAGCAGAGGCAGAGCAAGGCAGTCAGCCTCACCAGAAACACCTCCCTTGCAAGCAAAGGCCAGAGCACCGACCTGCCCACCCCGCCCTGCCCCAGCACAGCTGCCGCCAGAGATTTGCTCCGTGCTCTGCCAGACTGCCCACTGGTTTCCCACAGCACCAGCTTTCCCAGTACAGGTTTCCCCCGGGGAGGAGACTGAGGTGCTGCCCGGGACCTGCCTGCCCCACGGCACCGGGTTATTTACTGATCCCCACTGGCCCCAACGCCTCTGACCTCCCCAGGAAGGGGTTGCAGCCACCCGAGCTGGCAGGAGCCGGCCAGCATCACAGCACATACCGAGCCAACCCCGAGCACCAAGAGGTCCTTGGCACAGGCAAAGGCAAACTGCGTTTGCTGCTGAGGTACAAGAACAAGCCCGCCCTGAGTCCCGTCCCCAGGCCGGGCAGGGATGCTGGGCTGCCCTGCCCTGGCACCCAACTGGGCACAGAACGGCCGGCACTGACCGGTTTGCGGAAAGGCAAGAGGATCTGGCGCCGGAGGACATGGAAGAAGTTGGCCGGAGTGGAGCAGTTCACAACAATCCAGTTGCAGTCGTAGAGCTGGCGCACGTCAAAGTCATCCAGTTTCTGCCTCAGCAAGCACAGCCAAGGGGATTTCAACAAACACAAGGTGCCTCTTGGCCTCGCAGCTCCGGCAGCAGGGAGAAGAGCGGCCCCCCCCTCTCCCTCCCTTCCCTCCCTCCCTCCTCTCCCCCTTCAGAGCACACGGAGACCCACAGAGATCTGGAGAGGCTGCAGACCTGTGCCTCCCACCTCAGGGCACCCGGCAGCCCCCTCCCACACCACTTCTGGGGCCACCTCTGCCTTACGCCGTGCAGCAGCCCAGGGGCAGCAGGGGTGCAGCCTGGACACCGGGTTTCAGCCCCTTTCCCCAAACCCTCCCAGCTGCAGCATGAGCCCAGGGCGTCCCACGCCTCCTGCCACCGGCTCCCGACACCCGCCCTGACCACAGCGCTGCGCTGAGCCCACCCAGGTATAATTGCCCCCTCCCCGCCCCATGGCAAGGCAGCAGTCAGATCCAGGACACAGGAGGGTCGGGCTGAGCTCAGTGCAGCCGCCACTCACAGGGAAGACGTCAGGATCGTCATTGCACATCTGCAAGAATCGCTCTGGGCGGGCGGAGGAGTGCTCGGGACCCTGCGGGGACCAAGCCGAGGGCAGAGTGAGCTGGGGGGCCAAGGCCAGCACGAGGAGCCGATGTTGGGCACAGTCATGCCGCGAGCAGTGCTACCTGCTGCCACTGCCCTCGGCTCTGCTGCTGGTGCAGGCCAGGCAACAGGCGCCCCTGGGCACCCACGAGCTGGGGGGGTCCTTACCATGCCCTCCATGCCATGGGGAAGCAGTAGGACGATGCCGTTCTGCCTGACCCACTTGGCCTGCCCAGGACAGATGAACTGGTCGATTATGCACTGAGCAGTGTTGTGGAAGTCCCCGAACTGGGCTTCCCAAAGCACTAGGGCGTTGGGGCTGGCCATGGCAAAGCCCAGCTCAAATCCTGAGGGATGGGAGAGAAGCGAGTGGGTTATCCTCCCGGAGCGGGCTCACCCACCCTGGGCAGCGGGCACAGACCTCCTCACTCACCGAGGACACCATATTCCGACAGAGAGCTGTTGCAGACGGTGTAAGGAGCCTGGTTGGGCCAGAGGTGATTCATGGGGATACAGGTCCTCTTGTCCACGTTCTGATCGTGCAGGACGTGGTGGCGATGGCTGGAAGAGGAGAAAGCATTACTCCATCATCACCCTTTGGATCCCTTCTGGAAAGCCTGGAATCACCTTGAGGGCCACCAAAAGCACAGCTTTTACCTGAATGTCCCCCTCTCAACGTCCTGGCCACTCAGGCGGATGTGGATGCCCTCTTTGAGCAGGGAGCCGAATGCCATGTACTCTGCCAGGGCCCAGTCCACCGTCCGGTTCTTCACCATCTCCCCACGGGTTTTCAGAATACGGCTCAAACCTGCCGGGACAGCAGCTGGTTCGTAGCTGGTGCGGGAGGGAGCTCCAGTGACACTGTGTTTGGCCCTCAACCTGCCCACAGACTGACAGACTGCAAATGCCCATAAGCAGAGGAACAGATCCACCTCTGCCCAAGGGATGACCCAGGGATGAGGAAATCAGGACTGCAGGGAAAGGATCAGCCCTGAAGAAGAGCTATTCCATAATTCACTTCCTTAACAACAGCTCCCTCAGGAACTAATTCTCATAGACTCACAGGGTGGTTTGTGTTGGAAGGGACCTTCAGGGGTCACCTAGTCCAAGCCCCCCACCATCAGCAGGGACGCCTTCCACTAGACCAGGCTGCTCAAAGCCCCTTCCAACCTGACTTTGAACACTTCTAATGATGGAGCATCCACAGGTTCTCTGGACAGCCCGCTCCCGTGTCTCACCACCCTCACCGTAAAACATTTCTTCCTTCTGTCCAATCTAGACCTACCCTCTTTCACCTTAATCCCCTTGCCCCATCTCCTGTCACTACAGGCCCTGGTAAAAAGTCTCTCTGCACCTTTCTTATCAGCTCCCTTTAAATGCTGCAGCAAGGTCTCCCTGGAGCCTTCTCTTCTCCAGGCCGAACACCACCAACTCTCTCGGCCTTTCTGCTCAGGAGAGCTTTTCCAGCCCCGGGATCATTTTTGTGGCCTCCTCTGGACCCACTCCAACAGGTCCATGTCTTTCTTGCGCTGGGGACCCCAGAGCTGGACATGGTGCTCCAGGCGGGGTCTCAGGAGAATGGAGAAGTGGGGCAGAAGCACCTCCCTTGGCCATGCAAATTGAAGCACTCTAACAGGTCCCTTGCTTCCAGGCTACGTTCAGCCCTACCCCACATCTCTGGAACAAACGCCCAGTCTGGCACAGCTTCCACAAGCTCCTACCTCCATGGATAGTGAAATCCTCCACCGGCACTGAGCTAGCCACTTGACCAATGTGCGTCAAGTCCTCTTCATTCAGACCAGTGGAAGGGCAGGTCATGCTCCGGGGCTGGCCATCCAGAGTGAAGAAACCTGCAGGAGGAGGAGCAGTCCACCACGTTGCGGAAGCCATACCCAGCTCCGTGTGAAGACCTCAGGTCACAGACACCCTCAAGCAAAGGTGGGGATGCCAGGAGCCAAGAGCACCACCCCACCTCCCCCCCAGGGTGACCTACTAGAAAATAGCTGCCACAGCTCCAGAGAAGCCAGGCTCTTTGCTAGGGACCTCCAGAACATTGCTAGTGACTTACCAGGCCAGGGTGAATCCAGCCAGTGCTTGATGTGCAAGATCTTTTCATCCTTGGATCTCGCATGGGCCTCCTCACAGATTTTATCGTACTTGGCAATTTCCTCCTGAAAGGTAGAACCAGGGGGCAGAAAAGCATTAGCAAGGGGTCTCCAAACAAGCGTGCTGAGCCTGGGGACCTTGGCACGAGCTTGCAAGGGTGCTGGAGAGCACAGCTGGCCCCCACAGCAGGGGAGCCCCAGGGCCGTGCAGCTCAGCCTTAGAGAGCAGAGCTGCTAGCAGGAGGCCCCCCAAGGGACAGCTCTGCTGCCATCTGAACCGACAACTTGATTTCAACCCTAGAGATGCTGCAAAGTGTTACCAGGGCAAGGAAGAGCCGGCAGAGCTGCTGCTACACTCTGCTGGGGCGGCGGAGCCGGGGCAGGGGACCTGCCCTAGATACCCCCAGGCCACAGCAAGCGCAAGCACTATAGAGCCCAACTCCCAGCTGTGCCGCAGTGGCCCAGCACTGTATGGCCTGTGCTGCACCGATCATGGGGCAATCCTTGAACTCGATGTTCCTGCACTGTTCGGAGTTGGCATAGTCCAAGGACGAGCCTTGGTTCCTAACCCATCACTGCCAGGTCTGCAGCACCCGCCCAACCCTAGCACAGCTCTGCCACCTTTAGGTGACATGCACAAGCAGAACAGGTCCCGTCACATCGTCCACACCCAGGTCTGAACCGAACACCAGTTCTTCCCGGAGATGTTGCCTGCAGTTTTCCTCCCAGGCCCCAAGGGACAGTACCTCATACTCCGGCTGATTTACCACCCCCTGGGAAATCAGCAGCTCTGCATATTTCTGCAGCACCGGTTTCTGTTTCCGGATCTGTTTGTACATCAGGGGTTGCGTGAACATGGGTTCATCCATCTCATTGTGACCGTTGCGCCTGTAACAAACCTGCCGGGAAGGGAAAGAGCCTTTGAAAACAGCCGCTTGCAATCCATGGCTCCGAAAGCCCTCAGAGGTACCTGGGTCTCTGTGCTAGGAAGGGTCTGAAACAGCCCAAGAGGGACCCTAGTGTGTCCTCCTCCATGCCGGAGGCGAGGGCAGGCTCCATACAGAGACAGTGTTGCCTCTCCAAGGCTATTACAGCCTCGTTGCCTTGCTTTACAGCACCTCCTCCCTCCCCTCACATCAAAAGGGACAGAAAAGCCCTGAAGAGATACCTCAGCTTTCAGAAAATACACCCCAAGAGGTATTGTCAAGCACCCACAGAGAGCTGCAGCTTTAGGATAAAGCCTTGTCCCATGTTTCTTACCAAATCCACCACCACGTCCTTATGGAAGGTGCTCCGCCACTCTGCTGCCACATTGCACACATAGACAACGGCCTCCGGGTCATCTGCGTTGACATGGAAAATGGGTGCGTTCACCACACGAGCGACATCGGTTGGGTATGGAGAGGAGCGGGCCATCCGGGGGTCTGTTGTGAAGCCGATCTGTAGCGGGTGAGAGGGAGCAGGACCAGCACAGCGGTAAGGATTTGGAAAGCAGCACATACAGCTTTGAGGGCAGCTTGGCTGCTGCGGCTGAGCTGGGGGTTCCCTCATGGCTGCACCGCTCAGTCGTAGCACAACCTGCCCGTCTCCTGCACCTCGGGCACTGCAGCCTGTCCCAGTCCCTGCACCTGGGCTATCATCCCTCTGCACCCACAGGGATGGGCTCGTCCCAGTGAAATGACTCTGGTTTATGCGGCGGCAGAACGGAGCAGTCCTGTGTGATCTCGCACGCCGAGCATCGGGTTGCACCACCTTTGTGCCAGGCTGGACTCAAAAGCTGCTACTGTTGAGCAGCTGGGTATAAAGTACCCCCTGCTGACCCCAGGATTATGGCTCATGCCAGGACCATTGGCTGGGAAACAGCTACTGCCTGCTGCCAGCTACCACCCAGACCTGAGCCTGCAGAAGCTGGTCTGTGAGGGACCCCATGGACGCAGGGGATTTGCTCCTCACCTGGTTGTTCACCACGACGTGGACGGTGCCGTGGGTGGTGTAGGAGGGCAGGTCGCTCAAGTGGAAGGTCTCGTACACAATGCCCTGCCCAGCGAAAGCAGCGTCTCCATGCAGGAGGATGGACATCACCTGTGAGACGGGAAGCCACAGCGGTCAGCAGGGGCTCTGCGGGGATGGTGGGCAGGGGCAGCCACCAGGAAAGGGCCCAAGTCTCATCCCTGTGAGCCTTTGGCATCCCAGAAAGTACACGGAGCATCTCATCAGCACATCCGATGCTTCTCAAGGGATCAGAGCGGAGCTGGCCACGGTTGGCACAATCACCAGGGAGAAGGCTGCGGCCACCAGTTCTCCCCTGAGCAAGGGCGGCACGCTCAGGCACCTCAATTCGGCAGCGGCACGGCACCCAGCACACAGTGGCTGGGAGGCGAGTCCCATTCCCAAACACACACATCCCAAAGCCAAGCCTTTTTCTAGCTGTGGGAAGATGAGAAAAACGCCTCTTCCCCCCAGCACTTTCACCCCAGAAGATCTTCAGGCAAGGAGCCAGAACAGGAGCTTGCTCCGACTTCAGTGACGTTGTTTTGCTATCATACCCAGGGGCTGGCTGAGGACACCACCTGTCAGACGAGGACAGAGTTTGTCTATTTATATCCAGCCCTCGGGGTGTAGAAGGAGGGGAAGCACTTTTGATCTCACCCTTCCACTTCTTGGAGACAGGTCTGCGATGCATCAGACCCCAAATAAACCCCCCCCACACCAGCCCGTTCCCCACCTGCTCTCCCACCCAGCTGTGCAGAGCTGCCTCCTGCTGCCGGCTCCAGCTTTCCCAGCCTCAGGAATGGTTACCCCTGGTCAATTGAGATCCTTCAGCTTGAGGCTCCTACTGCTGAGGCTCCCAAGCTGTGACTCTCTGGTTGGCTTTCGGAAGCGCCCCTGGCTTTCCAGCCAGGGGTTCAGGCGTCTGCTGCTCCGCACAGCCCGGCTGAGCCAGTCGTTCAGAGATAGAGGAAGTGGCAAAGGGAGCTCAGGGTGGGTGAGTCCCTACCAAAGTTATCCCAAAGACAGCAGGGAAGGATGGGGGAGTTAGGGTGATAGCAGGGTAACGGGGGAAGCAGCATGGCAACAAAAACCAGCTGGGTTTCTTCACTTTCCCACCAGCCTGCCTCCCACCAAACCCCATCCAGCCTAGGCCACTTCACTGCGGGCATCTCAGCACCACTCACCTTCTTCCCTTCTGTGTCCCCACAGTAAAACTGCTCCGCTTTAGTCTTGCCTTGAACAACGGGATCAGCTGCCTCCAAGTGAGAAGGATTTGCCACCAAGGAAAGGGTGATGTTCCTGTCGGTGACGCGGTTAATCCGCCGGTGGTACATTCCCAGGTGGTACTTCACATCACCGGAGCCCTGAAGGAGGGGAGGGGAGAGGAGAGTCACCCCTAGGAACATGAGAGCTTTGGGGGCACAGAAGGAGTACTGAGACAGAGCGGTGCTGACTCCAGCGGCTGGACAAAGGGAGCACTTTCTGGAGGCACTGGCAGAAAGCAGCAGACACTCACTTTAGGAGCTGACCTGGCACCAGCAGAGCAAAAGTAGCCTGTTCCAGGTGTCAAACCACCAACAAACCTCAGACGCATCAAGCCCATTTAGGTAAGGTTGTAGGTGTAGGGGAAGAAGCAAGTGTGGTGGGTTTGGGGAAGACACTGGAAAACAAGAGCTGGGATAACGCTTACCCAAGCTCTGCCCACACTGTGGCAATACAGCTGTTCCTGGCACCGCTCACAACACCCTGCAGTTCCCAGTCAGGGCACCTCAGAGCCTCAGACTGATGCGTTCTCACCTCAAAACCCCACCTGAAGGGCACGGCAGGATAAAGCCAGCCCAGCCCAGCTTTCTGAAAGCAAAATCATCCCTGCTGATGACACTAGAAGCTTTCGAGCGCAACAGAGCATGTGGCACGAGAAATTCGAGCCTCAGAGCTTTTGGAGCTGCTTTAGGACCCCGTATGGGCACCAGGGGCGGCTGCAAGTGTACAAGCCAACCTCTGCTCCTGGCCGCCTTCCCCTCGCCTTGTTGTTCACCCCACGGCTGCTTTACACCCACGGAGAGCCACTGACCGCCCAGCCTGCACTGGAGGCACCAGCACTGGCCAGGGCACGCGTCCCCCCAGGAAAGGAAAGGGCACCGGCACCAACATGAAGGCTTCAGTCACACGAGCGTGCATGCAACATGGAAATCCTTGCGACGCCAAAGTCAGCGAGTGACACAAGCAGTGGAACAATCCAGCTCACTCTGCATGGCCACAGCCTCTGGGGACCACACGGGGATAGGCAACAGAACGCGCTACGGGCAGAGGAGGAGACTCACTTCATCGGCAGCCTCCAGCTTGGAGTCAAACTGGCAGAAGATCTGCTCCAGCTCTTTCCTGATCACGTTGGCGAGAACATTCAGGCGTCCCCTGGAAAAGCCAGACCGTTGTTGGCAACCAGCAGCACCAGCCTGGCATCGAGTGCCGACAGTGACCTGCCATCCCCCCTGTCACGCGGAGGCAATGCGACAGCCCCACACCTCCAGCGATGGCTGTAGGGTCACCTGGCGAGGGGGGTCTGCGGTTTCAACCTAGGAGACTGCAGACCCCTCAGCTCAGGGATGGACCAGCTGCTGCCACATCCCGACAGCTGCCCCGGAGTGGGCAGGCCAAATCCTGTGCTGGGATTCAGGCTCTGCCGGTTGAGCCACCATCCCTCCCCAGATGAATTTACAAATGAGATGAAGCTGAAAACACCATGATGAGCAGAGAGCAGCCAAGGCCTGAGCTCTCCAGCTAAGGTTCACCACTAGCCAAGACCAGTTAAGTGATGGCAGAAACCCGTTTGCCTTCAGTACCAAACCCCAGCAGCATCCATCCCCCTTTCCTGCGCCCCAAGCGCTGCCGAGGAGAGAAGCAGGGTTACCTGTGGGGCATCCCCATGATAACATAATCCACTCCCTTCTCACTCGACTTATCAATAATGGTCTTTAAGGCTGGGATCAGCACTTCACAGCCCTCCAGACCGAAACGCTTCTCAGAAGACCATTTCCGATGAAGGAACTCCTCAAACCTGGAAGGTGAAGGATGAGAGGGATCAGTGCCAGGGCTACATCTGAGAGCAGAAACCAGAGAAAGGATGGGGACTGCACTGAGGGAGCCACAGCACCAAGTGATGCTTAAGAAGACATCATGCTGCAGACCGACAGCCTTCCCGGTCACCCAGTCCCCTCCTGCGGAGCCCAGCTGGCTGCTGCACCCCCAACAGTGTGCTGCACTTAAACCTTATTTTTAAACCTTTTCTTTCAGGATCATCCGTGTTTTCGGGCTCTTTGCCAGCACTTGAGCCTGCCAGCCCTGCAGCTCACTGGCATCACCCTGCTGATTAAGCTGAGCGCAACAGATGATGTCAAGATGTGACTCAGGTGGTGACTGCACCACTCTGGCTGGGAGCAAACCACGCCGGCAGCAAGGGAAGATAAGGGGAAGGTGAAGATCCCCCCAGGGTACCTGGTAGAGCGGACCAGCCTGGCCAGCAGCGTGCGTTTCTCTTCGTTGGTGAACTGCATGATGCCCGGGGTCTCAAACTTCTGACGGATCCACTGGCACTGCTCCAGGTCATTGATGAACATGAACTCCACGCCGATGTGCTGGCAGTATGCCATCTGCCCCAACAGGAGACGGGCCATGAGACAACAGCCAGGGCTTTAACACCTCCTCACCCCCACAACAACACAACACACACGTGGCACCATATCGGACCACAGACTCTTTCATTCCCCTCTTTAACCTTTCAGCAAGATGAAGAGCCCTCCTACACCAGCAGAGATGCAAACCCTCCTGTGTCTGGCAGCCGCACCGTGCTGCCCAAACACCAGCAAGCGCTGCCTGCTGTGGCAGCCGGGGGGGACCCATGAGCAGCACCCAGCAGCCAGCCCTATTTTGGGAGTCTGGTTTGAGCTATTTTACTGGGAGAGGGGATGCCGCAGAGGGCCTCGGACCCTGCACGTGACCCAGCATCAAAACGTTTAATTCCCTTTTCCTGAGGGGCCCAGGATCAGACCCTCGAGTCCTTTACATCCACCATCCACCTTGGAGGGGTGATTTTCCCTCAGTGGCATCAGCTGTGACCAGGTCCACAAACCCACTTCATACAGCAGGGAGAGAATCAGCAAAACAACCTCCCCCAACAAATAAGGAGCCTGTTCTTGCAGCATATCTAAGATGTTGATGCAGCTTTGCTTCTCCCAAGGTCAACCTGTCTTGGCAGAGACAACCTGAGGAAGCCTACAGCATGCCTGGGAGGCATCTGCATTCTCAGATCAGGCAGAGCAGGGTACGAAATGTGTCAGGAAAGGGGAACCGGCTGCAAGGGCTGGAAGCCCCAGCCCCAGGATGGAGCTGCTCCTGCACCGAGACCCTCCAAGGGGCCACCACGCAGGACAGCAGCACTATGGAGGGGAGTATCACCTGCCTCCAGCCTGCTCCTTTGCTCTCCCAGCACTGTTTCCTGCTTTAAACTGGAAAATATCGCTGAAGAGGTTTCCAAAAATGCAATGTTTAGTTGCCTGGGGTTTGCTCCACCTTGGGTGGACCAAACGTGTTGCCCCAATGCAGCGTGAAGCTGGAGGTGATCAGAGATGACCAGGTTAACATGGGGCAGCTGCTACAAGTGGGGCAAGCGCCAAGGAGCAGCTCCCAACCTGAAAAGCTTAAAATCTGCAGGTTGGCGCAGGCTGCAGCCAGCAGCAGGGCCCAGGACCTCCAAAAAGCAACCGCTCTGCCCCCGCCCCAGGCTGCAAAGAGGTCTCGCACAGCTCTTCCTGCTTTCCTCACCTCCAGCCGACGGATGATTTCCCGGAGCGGAAGAGCCGATTCATTTCCACCGATGAAAGTGGTTGTGGGCAAGTGGAAGACCTTGTCGAGGTCAGATTCATCCAGCCCGTAAAAGCCTGCAGGATTTTTCATGGGTGGGACAAGCGAAAGCAAGAGAGAGAAGGAAGGAAGGAGGACGGGGCGACACCGTCACACAGGGACCGGGTGCAGTTGGGAGAGGTGGGGAAGGGACAAAAAAAAGCAGCATAAAACCAAAAATAAGCATGAAGGAGGTTTATATGGATAAAAACCAAGCCGTAATTAAACAAAAACACATTAAGCACAGAACAACAAGGTTATTATGAAAGGTAGCACAGGAAATGAAACACAAAGCAATATATATATATGCATGTAAATTGGTAATTAAAATCCAGGGTGAGAGTCAGGAAGTTTGTAGCCCCAGGAACGCAAAAAATACACCACAAATTATAACAGAGGGGAGAGAAAAGAAACAGAGGAATTGAGGAGTCACTGAGCACAACGGAGGTGTCACCACGGGATGGGAATTAAAAATGAAGAGCCAAAGTGGAGAAGGAAATGGTTAAAACAGACAAACCCCAAAGAGGGAGAGAAAGAGAAGCAAGAGAGAAAATGACATCAGGGCTCTGCGACGGACTCTCCTGAATAGCTCAGCCCGGGATCAGGGCAGCCAGCCGGCCCCTCCAAGGTTTTGCTGCCCAGATACCCCCTCGCCCAATTAGCAGCCTTTTAAGTAGGGGTTTAGCCTAGCTGTGCTCAGCAAACCCTCTCCTTTTTGGTGCTGGCACCCTGTGGTTCATAGATGGCTCCTACTTATGGCACGCAGGGCTGGGGGTAGCTGGGTGCCCCTGGAGAAGGTGCTGAGCAGGGCTCGGAGCCGAAGGTTGGGTTTTAGAGCTGCCGATGAGCCCCGCCGCCGCCTGCTGCTGTTACAGCATCAGCACGTCCCTGCCAGGGCCCACAGCGGCTCCGCGGTACCCCAAAGCCATCGGAGGTGCCTCAGCGCCCACTGAAGCTCATGGTTGTCTTTGGGGAAATTGAGGCACGGAGGAGGAGGGACCATGAACTGGCTGAATGATGCAGCAAGACAGAAGCAGAGCCGGGGAGTCTCAAAATCCTTTTGAAGCAGGAACTTGGCTGGAAGGGGGGGAATGAGGGGAGCTGCCCACTCCCAACAGAGCCAGGTTTTGAGGTGTTCTCTAAGCCAGGGCAGGAGCCACAGAGGAGGCAGTGTTACCCCCGCTCCTCCCAGCTCTCTCCAAACCAGCCCAATGCCCCAGCTGGGGTCTCATTTAGGGAGGGTACGGGGGATGCCACCCCTAAACACTGCAGGGTTGTGCAAACCGCATTTCCCCGGGCAAAGGGAGGCAAAAATTGGCCCCTCCAGACCTAGCCGTCCTTGAATTTAATCTTAAAAGAGTCGATCCCTCACACTCTGGTCAGGAACGGAGGATGAGCTGGAGACAGGGCTGGCCACAGCTCATCCCTGTGCAGCCTCAAGGATGGCGCTTGCCGGAGGCTGGGAACATCCACAGCAAGCCCACAGCAGAGGTTTTCCTGGTTGCCACCAACGTCCATCCCCTCCCCTGCCCACATCACCCTGCTGGACGCTGCTAGTCCCCGGGGAAGGAATTAAGTCAGACCCTGGGGAGCTCAGCTCCAGAGCCATGCCTGGGAGCACCGAACCACAGCTGGCAGGTGTTGAGGGTCTGGCCCCGCATCTCCAGGACTTCTCCGTGGTTCCCTTCCAAACAGAAGTCCTGGAGAGAGGCGGCATTAGTACAGAGCATCCCAGTTAAGCGGCCTGCTGGAGGTTTCAGGGAAGCCTTGGTAATTTGCTGTGGCTCCCAGCCCCACGGCAGAGGGCTTCAGCTCACTCTGCTGCACCGGTTTGCAGGCTCAGGCACACTTTGCCGGGTATCAGATTTTACAAGGAGTTTTCAAGGCTCTAAGCATCTCTGCTTCTGCTTTGCTGCAGCCTGCCAGCTTTTTTGACAGTGCTAAGTATTTATAGGCAGCAATATGATCAGATGGGGGGGAAAGCGAGGGAGGAGCTGCCAAATTTTCACTGGGACAAAACCAGGGCAGAGTCAGGAGAAGACAGCTTGGATTTTTAGGAGATTCGAACCAATTGGGGAGATTGAGGCCTCTTAAAAGTAACGTTCACAACAAAACGTGTAGTCTAGTAAGCTAGGCATGCAAACACACAGTATGGAAAAGGCCAGCGAGGCTCTAAATTGGGGATCTCTACAGGTGAAGCATCACTAACCAAGCGCCTACATCAAGACTTTTAGTGGGACAAATTAAAAATAAACACGTTACAAAACTCAAGAGTGGTGCAAGATGGGAAGGGACCGCTTTACCAGTTTGGTTCATGCCCAGAATAACCTATTCAAAGAGAGTCCTGCACTCCAGAGGGTTAAAGGCTCATTAATTGCATACCTCCTACTGTTAACACTCTCAGCCGCTCCTTGAACACTGCAAGATCTGGGGTGGGCAGGGAAGGGGGTGCAGAAAGGGAGAAGATAGAGAGACGCAGTCAAAGTTAGTAAAAAAAAAAACACCTGGAACCGTGAAAACTAGTCATGGAAAGCACAAGTCAAAAAAATACAGTATTTAAAATACAGTCAAAAACCATCAGAGGCAAAAGGGCTGGGATGGAGGATGACTAAGCACTAGTCGGAAAAGAAAATCTGGTGGAAAGTCTGGCGAGAGGAGGGAGGAGCAGGGAGGGGAACGGGGGACATCACTGGGGAGCAGTTGAGCTGCATGGTTTGAGATCTCCTCTCGCGCGCACGCCTCAGATGGGAGACAGCCCAGCATGGCATCTTCACCTGCTACGACCAAAAGGCATCATCCCATCACACTGCATCAAGGGAAGCGTTATCCTCTGCAGAGTAGGGAGCTGCCTCCCACCAACATCTGCTCCCGGAGGGTTTTGCTATGCTCATCGCTACTGGGAGGATTTCAGGGTCACCCCCAAGGAGGCACCACTGCAAGGCAGAAGGGGAACCAGGGTATTAACGAGCAGGCCGTTAATGAGGAAGCCCAACGGTGAGGCAGGCACGCACGACGCCATTATTTCTTGAGTGTGCTCGGTGCAGGCGGGAGCGCCAGGACGCTGTGCCGGACGCAGGCAGGGCTGCCGGAGCGGCAGGCAGCACGCGTCACTGGAGCGCGCTTCCCAGCTAGGTTAGGTGACCCGAGTGCCTCAATCTCACCTGGGTTACAAGAAAGGCTTTGGAAACACTTCTTCTTTTGGTTATCAGGGAAAAGTCATACATTTAGGTGAGATGTTTGGTTAGCAAGGTCCCAAGCTGGGGAGAGGGGAGGTGGCAGCGCTCCCAGACCATCTCCCCGCAGGGGCTCGCCTGGCTCTTCCTGAGCTGGAAGACAATTTCCATCAATTTCCCTGGGCAAGACGCAGGAGCAACCGGCTTCCACAGAGAGACAGACAGACAGACGGATGCTCAGACACACACTGCCTTCCACGCACAACCTGGATTTCAGTGTGCTAAGGTGTTATTTCCTTGGACAGGTCACATCAAGTTCTGCAGTCATCTTGTCCTTGTTTTACAACACTTACCATGCCAGACCAGCTGCAGCAGAAGACCAGGATGAGATTATTTTGTTTTTTAAAAAGAAAAGACAAGATTAAGAGGAATTTGGTGGCTCTGGCCCCACCACTCGTCAGACCAAGTACCCCCAGGCAGGCTTTCCTCCCCTTACATTTTCTCCAAAGCTCACACTGCTTAATCTAAAGAGAGCTTCCAAACCAGATCCAAACCAGTTGCTAAACAAAAGGCAATTGAGAAGAAAGATCGATTTCTCAGATTAACCATGCAACTCCTTTGAATTACAGCACTGCCCAGCCACGGTTTAAGCTGCTTGTAGCAGAGCTCACACCACAAAAGCTGACCTTTTAGGATTTCACTGCTCAGAAAGACGAAACAAGATTGTTTCCAAGTTTCAAAACTACTCTTGTTATTAACTGCTCTGTCAAGTGTTAAGAAAGACTCTTTCAAAGCAAAAAAAAGCCAGCAGGATCTGCTTAGAAATTGGCTTTCCCTGCCACAAGCAGGCAACACCCGATCTTGGACTCAGCCAACACTCTGCCCACACTGCACCAGCTCTGCTCTCGTCCCCTCCTGCTGAGTGCTGTTTGCAAGCTACCATCGCCAAGTTGTATTTTAAGATTGACCTGATGAGGTTTTCCAGGATGAGGATACCAGGGAAAGTCTAGTCAGTATAAATAATACTTAGAGCAAGATAATAAAGCCTCCTTTGACTAGGCACAGCCATTTCAGTCTGGGGTCCTACCACAGGACACAACCCCAGCATGAGCTATCGGCTGATACCAGCAGAGCTTGTTCCCAGGACTCATTATTTCCCACCAATTCATGGATTCCTGGTAATTAAATCAACACCAGGAATCACAATGACAAATATGTTAGTATGAAAGCCACAAAGAAATAGAAATTTCACTTCAGGCCTGGCTCAGACACAGAGATCACAGGCTGAGAGTCTCTTCCAGCTGATGCCTAGGGACCAGCCGTGCCTGAACACTTTCCACCGTGGCAAGCCAGGCTGGGTCACACTGCTGGGCTCGTGACCACTCACCCTGGGGGAGCAGGAGAAATGGAGCTTATACTACATTACCCAGATTCTGTTACAGCTGTGACGATGCTGTCAGCCCCACTCTGCAGTCGGGGCTCCAAGGGAAGACCTGCTCTTGGATCACTTTGAGCCCTTGGGCTCTTCATCCTCTGAAGCAAAGATGCTGCTGGAGCACACCTTGCTTCAGAGGAACCACGTGGTCAAAGCAGAAGAAAAGCCCTCTGAACTGACCTTCCCCACTGAAGCAGTCCTCTGAGCTCAATGCCAAAGCAGAAACCAGGAAGGAGCAGTATCCCTCCAGGGTCTGTACGGGGACCAGTATGGCATAGACAGTGGGTTTGAGGGCACCATCAGCCCTTGGTGCAGGTGACACCAAGCTGAGTGGTGCAGTTGATGTGCTGGAGGGAAGAGATGCAATCCAGAGGGACCTGGACAGGCTGGAGGAGTGGCCTCTTTGAAGTTCATGAAGTTCAACAAGGCCAAGTGCATGGGTTGGGGCAATCCCCAGTCCCAGCACAGACCTAGGGATGGATGGAGAGTAACCCTGAAAAGAAGGACTTGGAGATGCTGGTGGATGAAAAACTGGACATGAGCTGGCACTGCGCGTTTGCAGCCCAGAAAGCCAAACGCAGCCTGGGCTACATTCAAAGAAGTGTGGCCAGCAGGTCAAGGGAGGTGCTTCTGCCCCACTTCTCCATTCTCCTGAGACCCCGCCTGGAGCACCATGTCCAGCTCTGGGGTCCCCAGCGCAAAAAAGACATGGACCTGTTGGAGTGGGTCCAGAGGAGGCCACAAAAATGATCCCGGGGCTGGAAAAGCTCTCCTGAGCAGAAAGGCCGAGAGAGTTGGTGGTGTTCGGCCTGGAGAAGAGAAGGCTCCAGGGAGACCTTGCTGCGGTATTTAAAGGGAGCTGATAAGAAAGATGCAGAGAGACTTTTTACCAGGGCCTGTAGTGACAGGAGATGGGGCAAGGGGATTAAGGTGAAAGAGGGTAGGTCTAGATTGGACAGAAGGAAGAAATGTTTTACGGTGAGGGTGGTGAGACACGGGAGCGGGCTGTCCAGAGAACCTGTGGATGCTCCATCATTAGAAGTGTTCAAAGTCAGGTTGGAAGGGGCTTTGAGCAGCCTGGTCTAGTGGAAGGCGTCCCTGCTGATGGTGGGGGGCTTGGACTAGGTGACCCCTGAAGGTCCCTTCCAACACAAACCACCCTGCGAGTCTACGACTTACTGAGTGGCATGGTAACTCTTCTCCCCACACCCAGCTCCCTCTCCTCAGGAGGGAGAGCAGTCACTGCAACCACTTGCAGCCATCGGCTCTGAGTTTCGGGCAGACCCTGCTCTCCTCTCAAAAGGGAAACGTGTCCACTAGGCACAGGGCTTCAGCTTCTGCTGCTCTGCTTCAGCAGGACCATAGCGCCCATAACAGAGGCCAAAATCCCTGAGCTAGAAAAGGCTCTCCTCACCCTTTCCTCTCCCCAGCCACTGGGAGTGGCTTCAAGGTCACCTAGAAAGGTCTCCCTGCTCCCCTCGCAGGGCCCACCACGAGCACTTGTGCCCTCTCCTGCACCTGGGTTCATGGCCATCATCTCCCCACCTCTTCCCATCAAAACCTCCCAGGCACAGGGCTTGCTCCAACCCAGAGCCAGCCGGCTCCCAAGGCACAGCCAGGGCTTGGTCCTCCAGACAAGCACGTCAGAAGTCCAGACCTCCGGGTGAAGCAGATTCCCCATCATCCAGCAAGCTGGGACAACCAAATCCTAATCCTTCCCTACCACTCCCAGTACACGTAGTCCTGTATGAAGGTCCAGCAGGTCCAGGGCTGGTGTCCCTGCACTGGCAGCTGAACAAGGAATCAAGATCATTTACATGCACCATACATTCTGATCGGCTGTTTCAGTTGTGCAAGGTTAGTAATCATTACTGCTGCTCTACTCTAAGTTAGAAGCATGCCTCTCGAGCGCTCGTAGTGCCAGGGTAACAACCCTTGGAAAGCACCAGCAAGGTGAAAGAGCTCAGCGCCGCGACCTTGTTCTAGCTAGAAGAATGGCAGCGTACTACAGAGATCAAATCTAAAGCACGTTGAGAGGCGCTGAGTTTAAGCACTTACAGATTAGGATTTCAAGTCCTAGGCACCACACACGCTTCTGTGCAACACTCATGCATTTTTCACTCAAAAGCATTGGGATTTCCACCTCTCTACTTGGATGGGAACACATCCCAAAGCTTCCTTGTTATGATCACCAGCAGGGACTTATAGCTCAGTCTTGGCAAAAGGGGGTAAATTAAGGGATTTACAGATGCTGCGGCAAGCCAGGAGTGAATGAGGGCAGGGCATCGCCGCAGGAGCACGCCAAGGGGCGCTTTTCAGCCCCACAGAACAGAAGCCAGCCCATTCCCCCCAGCTCTTGGGGTCCCCAAAAGCAGCACTGGAGCTGAGAGAACAGACCTCCAGCTCTCACCAACACAAAACCTCTCTGCTTCGCATTTCCAGAAGATTCTCCAATTGCTTCCACCCCTGGATGAGCGAGTTCAGTGACATAATTAATTGGCATCGGTTGGAGGTGAAACATGAGCCGAGCAATAGGGTTTTGGCATAAGACCCATTCACTGTGACAGCCGGAGGGGGGCAGAACTGCTCCACAGCAGCCGGTTGACTATAAATTTAGAGTGATCATTACTAAGGAAACTTAAGAGCTTTCCCCCCTTTCTGGTGAAGCAATCTACCTATAAAGCTGTGAAAGAGAGAGGAGCTCAAGCAATGCAGCACTAACTGCTCTCAAAGCCCTCACCCAGTTTGTCTGTGGATGTGATAATATCGGCTGGAAGGGAGGAGTCCAGATCTGCATCCAAGATGCCCAGTGGGTCGAGTTGTGCTACATGATGCCCTCGAATCTATGAAATGGGCCAGGAATGGAAAGGAGAACAGGCACCAAGAGGGAGGGGGGAAAGGGAGAAAAACAAAAGAGGGGAGGGGTAAAAAAGTTAAATTACATTAGAATTAATTTGCAGAGTAATTCTCACCGACGTTTGGAGAAACAGTTACTGGCGCATCATCAAAATTTACACAACTAATGCCGAGAGGATCAAGCTTTGCAATGTGATGACCCCTGACCTGGAAGCAATAACACAGATTAGTCATTAAAACAAGTTAATTGAAGAGACATTCCTTAAAAAAAAAAAACAAGTCATGCACAGTTTCCCTCTTTACATTTTCTGCAGAGCCACCCCAATTTCTGGCTGCAACTAAAGCCTGGAGAAGTTGTGTTTACTTTCAGCTACAGCACGTAGAGGTGCGAGTGCCACCAGCTGCAAGGACCACTCTGCTCTATCTGAAGCCAGGCTTTGGCAGGGAGGGCAGGGGGGAAAGCGATCTCCTTCACAGCAGAGACCTTCCAGAACCGCGGTCCAAGGGTCTCCCACCGCCTGCCTGGTGTCCAACCTGAGCACCTCCTCTCTGCAGTAACTCCACACTGATGGTTTCCTCCTAAGCATCATGGTAAGCGAAGAGGCAATTTTCCAGATTTTGGAAGATCTAGGTGCTCTCCTGCCAACGTGGCAGAGAAAACAAGCATTGCCACCATCAGCAGTAGCTCCTGAAAGGCAGAGGAACTTGTCCGAGGAACATCTGCCTGTCTGTGCTATTAGAGGTCAGCAGCTCACAGCAACGTTTGGGAGAGAGAAGCCTACAGCAGGGCTTGGAGCACTCTTCTGGGAAGGGGCAGGTGTGGAAATATCAAAGAGTTTTGGCATCAAGCTGGCTCCCAGCAGCGGCAGTCAGGCCAAGAGTCACCACGCTGGGTTTGAATCTGCATCAGGAGCCCAGAGAATAATGAGAGGTAATGAGGAGTTCTGCTTTTCGCTTTCACAGGAGAAGGTGGCCACAGACAGGACCCCACCACACCTCGCTGGGCAAACTCCATTCATCTCAGCAGTCAGCACTGTCCAATTGACAAGTCACAGTTTATTTCTTCACAGCTCCTGCTCTCAAAGCTTCAGGCTCAGCTATGGTGGGAGCAGGGCAGGAAACACAACTGCCACGGTAGAGAGCGTGGTGCCTTCTTTACGCTGTGAAAACGGTACTCCTTGGCCATCAAATCTGTTACCAGTTAGAAAAATCATATACGAGGGGATTACTAAACCTCTTGTACAAACCAGACATACTGATCTGACCTTATTTACCAGAAAAGCATTCCTATTCAGAGTATCCCAAGGAGATTTTAGGAAAGGATTTTTGTGGTCTTACCAGCCAAAGAGCCTGAAATCAGCCATTGAGGCAAACTGCTAAGAAAGCACCGATCTCCCTCCGTGCTCTCTGCAGGGCCAGATGACGACGTGCCTGAGCACTGGTGGCCACAAAGAAAGCTCTTTTTCTGGGCCAGTATTGTCTGGGAACAATTTGCTTGTCTGCCTTGCAACAAAGCACGGGGGGCAGCCCATCATTTAGCAGTCGGCAGGACACAAGCTCACCCTGCTGTTCCCCATGGCCAGGATGCTTTCAGCACAACCAGGAGGCCACTTTGTCCGACAAGTGGCTTAGAGCTGGGGGTGTCTGGTGGCTTTGGGGTCAACTCTGCGGTTTGCAGGTACGCAGCAAATCCTCAAATCGGTGCGGAAGCAAGGAGAAGGTGTTTTCCCCCATGGGAGCCATGCTGCTCATTATTCTCCACATGCAACAAAGTCAGGCAGATTGTTTTCCCCCAACCCAAAACAAGAGCACAGCAGGTATTTGCAAGAAGCACCACGTTGGCAAGCCCCAATCCTGATACAGGACTTCAACCACCCGGTCATCTGCTGCAAAAGCAGCACAGCAAACTACGCACAGTCCAGGAAACTACTGGAGTGCATTGAGGACAACTTCCTAGCACAGGCGACGAAGGGCCTGACCAGATGAGAGGCACTGGCGGACCTGTTGCTCACTAATGAGGAAGAACTCACCACAGAGGTGAAGAGTGGAGGTAGCCTGGGCTACAGCAATCATGCCCTGGTCAAATTCTCAGTCTTGACAGGTACAGGGCGGGTGAAAACCAGTCAGGACCCTAAACCTCAGAAAAGCAAACCTTTGGCTGTTTAGGGCGCTAGCGCATGGGATCCCTTGGGAAACTGCCCTCAGAGGCAAAGGAGCAAACCGGAGCTGAGAGATACTGAAAGACATTTTTCTCAGGGCACAAGAGCTCTCAGTCCCAACGTGCAGGGAGTCGGGCAGGGGAGGCAGGAGGCCAGCTTGGCTCAGTCAAGACTTCTTAGCCAAACTTAAACGCAAAACCAAAATGCATAGGCAGTGTAGACAGGGATACACATCCTGGGGAGGTGACAGGGATATGGCCCAAGAGGGGAGTGCAGGGAGGGGGGACCAGGAAAGCCAAGGCACAGCTGGAGCTGAACTTGGCCAGGGATGTGAAAAATAACAGAAGGGGTTTCTCCAGGTACACAGGACAACAAAGGAAGATGAAAGAAACTGTAACCCCCTGACGAGTGAAACGGGAGACCTGGCTACAACTGACACAGAGAAGGCTGAGGTACTAAGCAACTTTTTCGCCTCGGTCTTCACCAGTGAGTGCTCTAGCCACACCACCCAATTCACGGCATCTAAAGGCAGGGACTGGGACAACAAAGTACCACCCACCATAGATCAGGTTCAAGACCATCTAAGGAAACTAAATGTGCACCAGTTCATGCAACCTGACGAGATGCATCCAAGGGTCCTGAGGGAAATGAAGGATGAAGTCGCCAAGCCCCTATCCGTTGTATTTGATAAGTCATGGTAGTCCCATGAAGCTCCCAAGTGACTGGAAATGGGAAAACATACCCTCCATTTTTAAAAAGGGAAAAAAGGAAGACCTGAGGAACTATAGGCTGGTCAGTCTCACCTCTGTGCCCAGCAAGATCGTGGAGCAAATCCTCCTGGAAACCGTGCTAAGGCACATGGAAAACAGAGAGGTGACTGGTCACAGCCAACATGGCTTCACTGAGGGCAAACTGCGTCTGAGAAATTGATGGCCTTGTATGACAGAGTTACAGCATTGTAAAGGAAGAGAAACTGATGGCATCTACCTGGACTTGTGCGAAACATTTGACACTGTCCCGCACGACATTCCTGTTTCTAAATTGGAGAGACATGAATTGATGGATGGGCCACTCTGTGGATAAGAGTTGGCTGGCCAGCTGCACACAAAGAACTGCGGTCAACAGATCAATGTCCAAGAGGTGACCAGTGACGAGTGGCGTTCCTCAGGGGTCAGTACTGGGACCAGTGCTGTTTAACATCTTTGTCGGTGACGTGGACAGTGGGATCGAGTGCACCCTCAGCAGGTTTGTGGACGACACCAAGGTGTGTGGTGCAGTTGACACACCTGAGCGACGGGATGCCATCCAGAGGGACCTGGACAGGCTGGAGAGGTGGGCCTGTGCGAACCTCATGAAGTTCAACCAGGCCAAGTGCAGGGTCCTGCACCTAGGTCTAGGCAACCCCCGGTAGAGCACAAGCTGGGGGAAGAATGGATTGAGAGCAGTCCTAAGGAGAAGGACTTGGGGATACTGGTGGATGAAAAAATGATTATGAGCCAGCAATGTGCACTCACAGCCCAGAAACCCCCCGCAGCCTGGGCTGCATCCCCAGCAGCGTGGGCCAGCAGGGCGAGGGGGGGATTCTGCCCCTCTGCTCCGCTCGGGGGAGACAGACACCCCGCTCTGGGGCCACCAACAGCAGAAGGACACAGAGCTGCTGGAGCAGGGTCAGAGGAGGCCCGGAGATGCTGGGAGGGCTGGAGCCCCTCTGCTGGGAGGACAGGCTGAGAGAGCTGGGGGGGTTCAGCCTGGAGAAGAGAAGGCTCCAGGGAGACCTTCCAGCCCCTTCCAGTCCTTAAAGGGGCTCCAGGAAAGCTGGGGAGGGGACTCTGGAGCAGGGAGGGGAGCCATGGGACGAGGGGGAAGGGTTTTTACACTGAAAGGGGGGAGATTTAAATGAGATCTGAGGAAGAAGTTCTTTGCTGTGAGGGTGGTGAGCCCCTGGCCCCGGTTACCCAAAGAAGCTGTGGCTGCCCCATCCCTGGAGGGGTTTCAAGGCCAGGTTGGACGGGGCTTGGAGCGACCTGGTCTGGTGGGAGGTGTCCTGCCCAGGGCAGGGGGTGGGAACCAGAGCATCTTTAGCATTCTATGCTTCAAAAGGATTCTATGCTTCAAAAAGAAATAATGACTTGGAGATGCAACCATGGCTACAATTAAGAAGCCATCACTACTGCCACAGCAGTGCAGGGTCACTGCTCACCTACAATTACAGGGACAATCCAGCTCAAGCCAATTAAGAAATTAATTGCCTTGTGTTTTAAGTAGGTTACCCATCACAGGTGGGGTTTCCTCCTGCCTTCGTACTCTTTTGTACCTACACTGTGCTGAACTTCCACACCTGGACACCCCACTGTAGCTAAAGCCCTCCAGTGATACTGGGGTAGGAAGGGAGGTGGATTTCTCACTGCAGGCAGCTTAGAAAAATACATCCAAGAGCTATCACCTCTCAGCACTGCCATCCTGAGACTGAGAAAGCGACAGGAACGCAGAAGAGGTTGTGGATTTTGTCTTCAAATTGCTGACTTGGAGTTGCTGCCTCCAACTACATCAGTCACCACTTGTTTGAACTTGGCGTCTGCCCACATGTTCCCCCAGCGAGAGCTGCACAGCCTTTAGAAACGGCCTGCCAGGATCCACCCGAGCTGGAGAGAGCCGGCCAGGTAGTCACCTCCCACGAACTCAGTCACGAGGGAAGACACAGGTCCTCACAAACATGTCCCAGCTTCCTCCTCTTAAAGAAAAGCAGGGCAGTGCCCCAATGTTGACGTTGGCACATCAGCTGCAGAGACAGGCAGGGCAGGGTAGGGGCACTTTCTTCAAGCCGGAGAGCAGGGCCAAGGCTGGGCAGACCTTTGGACTTGCCCAGTGCTGCAGTTCTTGCCTTAACCTGTGGCCTTGTACATTGGATTTTCCAATCTGGATTTTATCTGAGCAGGAACACAACCTGCAGCGGGTGCTTCTTTGCAGGAATAGGTGAGAAGACCGTGGTCACACCTCCACAGCAGCTGGGTTTGTTAACTTCGCACCACAGCCCCAATTAAAGCTCCCACACTTGACAAACCAGAGTGCAACCAAAGGTGAAAGGATAACACGGATGTAGAAACACATTTAAATGTCCTCTCAAGTTAAAATATTGGCTGGCCTCCCCCAGCCAGAGGATGTTTCCTTCCTTGTTTCTCCCAAGAGGCTGGCTTTGGCAGCATCAAAGTTGCCCAGCGGCAAGTCTGAGTTGCAGCCCAGTGGCACCACAGCCCTCTTCCCAGTTGCAAATCGCAAGGAAATGTTTCCCGAACTTTTATTTTAGGACCTCAGAAGTTCTCTCAGCAACATGGGGGAAGCAGGATGGGGGTCCCACACCACTGCTGAGCAAGGCAGAAGCCCACAGCACAGCAGCATCATTCCAGCAGCCAGCAAACCACCCTGCTCAGAGAAGACCTCCCCTCCCTGCAACCCTAATTGCTCTATTTGGGTGACAATAGCTTTAATCTTCCCATTGTCCATCAAAGCATCAGCTGAGCTACTGCCCCAAGGCATCAGCAGCTCCTGTTAAAAACCAGTCAGTCCATCACTCATCCTGCATGCTCATCATGCAAAACACGTGCATCAGCCGCACTAACCCCAGCCCACCTCAGCCACCGCATGCTCCTCCTCGGCACAAAGCTCATCTCCTTACCTGATATGCCCTGATGAGAGATTGCACTGCGAGATGGTCCTCCACCAGTTTATCTACGTTGGGCTGTGCTTGAACCAGGAACTGGGCTTGGGACAGCGTGGAAAGGCTGGTACTCAGTGGAGGGGGGCTTTGGTAAGCAGTGCCTGGAGCAGCTCCAGCATTGGCATTGCGAAAGAAGATGTCCCATGACTAGGAAAACGGAAAGGAAAATGGCGAGAGGGTCATTACCTGCAGCCCAAACAACTCCTCACTCGAGGTTACTGGGGTCTCAGCTCTATTGCCACAGCAGAGAGAGAAATCCCCCAGGGGCAGAGCTGCCTCCTCCCTGGCACCCCAGCCCTACACAGCCACTGCTGAAGGCACCCACCTGCCTTGGACAGGAGAACACTAAAGCTCTCCCACTATTCCAATTACACTATTATCCCACTTCCCATCCACCTGGATTGCTTCTTTTGGCATGAGACCGTCCCCAGAGCTCCCCCTCCCTCTGCAGCACCACTCAGGACAGGACACAGGTGACACCCCTCGCCCGGCTCGCCTACTGAAACCGCTACTCTGAGCAATGAGCCCCAGCCTGGTCTTCAGGCTCTTGTTTCCCTCCCTCCAGGGCAGGAGACTGTCCTCTAAATACCCACAATATTTCCTGAAAAATATTTTTGCCCTCTAATCAAATACACTTTTCCATGGTCTAAATGGCCTGAGACCAAGTCCCAGTGTAAGCCGTGTTGTCCAACCTCAACCAACAATGGCTTTTTTCTTTTTCTGCCTCCTCTCCAATTTTTCCCCATCCCTTCAGCGACACCAGCGCTGTGTGGATACTCCCATGCCAGCTCTCCCATGCCCTTAGCGAGGCAGATACCCTCTCTGCTCCTGCTCCCCTCCGCAGATGGGTGTTTCTAGGTGTTAAGAAAACAAAGGAACCGCCCCAAAAAAGCCCTTCAACAGACACAGTGCAACTTTGTGGTACTTATCCATCACTGCCTGAAGAGGCCAGAAGTGTCCCAGGCCAAACTCAAGTTAAACTGTCTACTTGGAGAGGCATCTACAGGCGTGGGGAAGGGGAGAGACCAGCAGAGCAAAGTCCCAGACACATCCTCCCATCACTCTCTCACCCCTGCCCACTTCCCACGTGCCACTGAGTGACAGCAGAAGACGAGGGCAAGGCAGAGCAGCATCTGCGTGCCTGCACCTACCCAAGACACCAGCTAGAGCAAACAAATCCCGTCAGATTCACGCACTGGTTTCAGCCCAAGGGTCTCTCCGCCAACTGAGAGCAAGAGCCCAGCACTCAGCACCCTGCGTGCTCCTGAACCTCGTGTCTGCGTCACTCAGCCTCCATGATGCAGAGATGGGCAAAGTGCTGCCCAACCCGAGTCGAAAAGAGCCATGAGAGCAGTTCCAGTGTTGGTTTGGGGCAGAAAAAGCAGCTTTTGCGCCCTGGTAGCAGGGCAGAGGTGACTGAAAACCTGACCTTTGCCAGAGGAGCACCAGCTCTCCCCCTTCCCTGGAGCTCCTCCAGCCGCAGCACCCATCACATGCCCCAGGAAGCTATTTCCAGCATGGGTCTACTCAGACACCCCATCACACGGCTGCGCGAGGTGATTAAATTTAGAAACAGGTCACTGAAGGAACATAAATAAAATCTGGAACAATTTGGCACGGTAACTGATAAACAATAGCTCCATCAAAGGAAAAATAAAAAAAAAAAAAAATAAAAAAACCCAAAAAGCAAAGACGGAAAACACCCAATCCTGTTCTGATTGTTGTCTCCTAAAGGAAATTTCATCTGGAAAAGAAGGAGAGCTGCTTTTTGTTCGATCCTTACTCCTGGCCACTGGTGAGAGCGCCCCAAGCCCCTTCCCTTCCCCAGGCTCACAGAACTCATGTGTGCCCCAGAAGCCATCGGCTCCTGGGAGCGGGAGGGACAAGCACCCCAGGATGGGCTCTGTGCCCTTGGGGTGGGGAGGAATCTGTCTGGCTGCTTTGCTCGGTGGTTTACAGTTGATTAATGTACTGGAAAATAAAGACAGACAAGAGAAAGGGAGCATCTGCTAGCCCAGGGAGAGGGGTGGCAGCGGTGCTGGGGGACAGGGACAGAGCCAGCAGGCACAGGTGTTGCCTTTATGACCTTCTCCCTTCTGACATTCAACACTGTTAACCTCCTGGAGATGCAATTTGCTTCTGTTCTGAATAAAAAAGTTCATTTTAAGCTCTCCAAACAAGGTGTGGCACCAGCTGCGTCAGCTCAGGCACTTTCACTAAATGCTTTATTGCCCAACATAATTACAGAGTATTTCAGGCTACCTGACCACAGGCTTTGCCCCCAGTGAAGGCTGTGGCCCTGATAAGAGCTATAAAAACATCAACTTTCAAGTTGCTGACGTGGTTTCAAATTCAAGGGTATTCAAGGGCCTCGCCTGGGGTTTCTTGTGACCCATGGAAGTGTCTCTGGAGCTCAGGTATCCCATGGGAGAGGCTGAAGAGCCCCATCAGCCTTATCCTGCTTTATTGCAGGAAGGAGGACTTTGCCTTAATCCAGCACTTGCAGAAGGTAAGAGCAGTAATAAAGCTCATCAGGTTGTTCCCTTCTGGCCCTCTCTGCGCCCATGGCAGCCCTGCGAGCATTCCTACAGTTCTTATACCCTACATATAAAGATAGGGTACAATATATATATATACACACACAGAGTATAAGAGAGGTCACATTCACCTCATTTTTACTAAGAGGGCTCAAAGCTTGTATCTCCCCGCTCCTCGGTGCGCAGGCAGTGCTCCAGGTCTCGGTATGCTAAATGCTCCCAACCCCAGGCCCTTGCTGTGACTGTCCCACAGCCACGTGTCCCACCACAGCCACAGCACAAGGTGGTAGCCCGGACTGACCTTCCCAGCACTCCTTTGTGCCGCTGCTCGTGCACCGTCAAAACAGGATGGGAGAGGCAGCTGACTGCACCAAGCCTGGATAGTTCAGGCTTTAGAGGGATTTTGAGCTCAGCTCTGAGAGCAGAGCTCATCCCAGGCTTCTCTGCTGAGAACAGCCGCCAAAACAGCTCCCCAAGTGAAACCAGCATCTTTCATTTCATTTATCATTCGGTTCCTGGAGAAGGCTATGAGTCCCAGCCTCTGCCACAAAGCAGGCTCAGAGGTCAGACACAGAGCAAAGGGAGAGGCGTGATATCTCCCACCCACCGCAGGGCACCTCAAATTGGGCTGGGGCTGCTCCAGGCTGAGAGGTGCACAAGGGACATACAGTCTGTGTCCCTGCTCCTTCTCCTGCCACATACTCCATGGGACAGAAAGCACCAATCAGGCATGCTCCACACGGTGGGCAAGCCAGGTAGGACCTCCCACTCTGGCAGGGAGAAGAGGAGCAACATTCAGAGCTTAAGGCAGGACGAGCAGCCTGAACCAAATTTACAGCTGAGAGTAGGGAGTCAAGCAGCGATGGATCGGTTCAGGCTCTGCACATCGCCTTGTGCCTTATCAACAGAAGCAAGTTCTCTGGGGTGCTTGCTTTTGAAGATGGAGGATGAAACCCAAACACTTCCAACTCTTAAGCGATATTGTTACCAAATTCAGGCTGGGCCCCTATTTGCGAGCACGACTGCAAAGGTCACAAAAGCACCTCCCAGAGCCAGGCGCGGGGCTCTGGCCCCGCTGAAGGTCGTGGGCTCCTGCTGTCATGTCAGCAAAGCTGTGGTTACACATCGCAGTCTACACACACCGTGGTCATAAAACCACTTTCAATATAAGAATCAAAACACTGGCGTATTGAGAAGTCCGTGTTAAAGACTGTGCGATGTGCATACATACGGAGAGAACTGTATCCCTTTACACCAGTCCAACCTGAACACGGGGGCTGTTGTTCAGGAATGCTAAACTTGTCACAGTGTATGACTGTGGGCATCATCTACCCACAGTCAAAGCTCTCCGGCCACCTGCCCTGAAGCAAGACACTCAGGGTCCTGGGGAGATGGTGTGGGCTGTGACAAGCATCGCTAGCAGCTAGCACCGTACCCCTGTCGGCAAAGAGGGGGGCAGAAGGAGGGAAGTGGTCCCAGGAGCGAGCAGCACTCCCTCCGCCGCAGCCCACAGGCACCCTCGCCTCCTCTTTCCCCAGCTCTGCTCCTCCTTATTCATCAGAATCAGAAAATGGAGTTCAACTAAGTTTAGCTCACAAAAAAAAGTCTAAAATAGCTTTAAAAAAAAAAAAATTACCCTACTCTAAACACTTAAGTATATTCTGCAGTTTAAACCACCAGTGTTTGCACAGAGGAAGTGAATTCATTTTGCTCAGCCAGGACGGTCACGCTGGCTGAGTGTCTCATAGGTTTTGGTGACATCGGCAAAGAAAGCCCAGCTTTTCCCTGGCTGAAGGTCTCGCCTTCACCAGCAAAAAGCAGCACGGCAAGGTGCAGCCGGCCTCTGCTCTGTGCATGGAACAGATAAGCCACAGCTGGGTCCATGTGACTGCCCAGCTTTTTTTGGGAACTCCACCCTCGGATCTGACCCTACATCTACCAGGGTAGAGGCCAATGCTTATCAGGGACAGGGGTGACATACTCCACTGCTGCTTCAGGGGACGCAGGCTGACGGGGACCACTCACAAGCTGATACCAGGGACGGCTGCAACCCCAATCCCACTGCAGTGGCTTGGTATCTCAGCAGGGACAGGGTGAGCCATGAAAAAGCACGGAGAGGAGAAAGGGGTAAAGCCAGGAGCTGGGAAGGGATCTTGGTAAAGGGGTCACTGGAACGAGGTGGGATCCACCCAGGAGAGACAAGTCAAGTATCAGTGCATTATCTGACTAAGTGTGTTGGGGAGTAGCAGCAAAGTCCATGCCAAACCTCAGCTATCAACTCCACCAGGAGCTTTGGGACCTGGCATTGGATTTCATAAGATCAGTGGTTTGGGTTGGAAGGGACCTTCAAAGACCATCCAGTCCAACGCCCGTGGTCTGGATCCTACTTTCTGCCAAGTAGGATGTCAGCTTGATTTTGGTTAAAAAGCAGTCTGTAAGACTTGCTTTTTACATCACTAGCATCAGGTTTGCTTCCTGGCAATGATAAGACCCTGCTTCATTTCACACTGATTTTCCTACTGCCACAAACCATCCCCAGATGCACTGGAGGCAAAATCTTATGTCAACTCCTGCACTGCTCACTAAGCACTCAGAAGTACTTCAAGGGACATCGATATCCAGGGGTGACTAAGATACACTTGCAATTCTTCACCATAAACATTGGACTGAGGGCCTGAGAGGTGATGGGAGCTCCACCCCTGTACAGTGCTCAAAACTCAACCGCACAAGGCCCCAGCTGACATGGTGCAGCCGCAAAGCTGGATGCCACCTCCAAGCTGGAGGCCACCTCCACGCTGGCTATGCCGGGGCAGAGGCTCCACAGGCTCCTTCCAACCTAAACCCTCTCCCAATTTCTTCAGCTGAGCATGCATGAGAACTCCCGTACAGCACTGCATGCAGTGCCTACCTACAGGCTAGCTGCTGAAGCTCCAGGGGCTACATTAAAGAGTAGACAGGACCAGAAGAGATCCAAGGTCTGGCCTCAGGACCCAAACACGCTTCCCAGTCAGCGGCCCCTGTTAGTCTTGATGTTTGCGCTCACATCTGCTCAGAACAACATTCAAGACTGAGTAGGGTCTGTAGATCAAAGAGCCAGTATCAAACCATGAAGACCCTTTTCCAAAGACACAACTGTGCCTGTCGCTGGGACAAGCGTGATATAACCCTCACTCATTTTCCAATTAGACTACAGCATTTAGATTCATGGGTTTTAATTCAATATCCCGCCTCCAAAGGACTGGGCTGCATCACGTGCATGTGCTTGAGTAGCTTTCGAGTCACTATTTGACAAAGGGCACAACCCAAACCAACATACTTTGTGTTTTCCAAGTCTGTATTGCTTGGCTCAGCTACCTGTTTGCCTCAAAAGAAGCATAAAGTCAATGCTGTTTGTGAAAATTCGGCTTTGATCCTACCATAAGACCTTCATAGCACCCTAAAGGCTGTGCATTTTGGATGTGTGGGATCAGTGCCATCGCAAATACACTCAATGCTGATGCACACATTGGGACATGAGACTCCTTACTCACTGTTGACTGCTCATTTAACCATCGCATCTTGGTTTGCGGACTGCTCATGTGCTACCGAATAAAGAAAATCCCTGCTCTGTATCAGGACATGTATAAAACTGTCTTAAAAATCCCCTGGGTAATGCTGAGACTTAGTCACTAGAGGAACATTTTCCTTGTGAAACACTGGGGATGGGGAAAAAATGCAGTTGGGTTTCAGAAATCCTCTTCTCAGCTGAGCCCTCACCTGCTGGACTCTACATTAGAGACATGGCCTTCTCCTCGCTGGAGGAGCTTCAGTAATTCAGACCAAGACAGAGCTCTGCGCATACTGCCCACAGCCTGGGCGATTTCCCGGTTTTAAGTTCAGGAGCAGCTGGTGGGATAGCTACAGCCCACCTACCCCAACACGTAACCCAACATGTAACACCACCCGTGCCCGAAGCAAAAAGGAAACCAGTGGAGAAAACCCTGCCTGCCTCCCCCCCATTCTCCACTCCAAAATAGATGAGCCATCAGAGTTGGAAAAAATAAAGCATCGGAGCTCGTTAAAGATGGATTCCCAGGAGAAGCCATTCCTTGTGTCCGCTCGTGATCCAGGGTGCTGCCTGCGTCCCACAAGGCGACGGCATTCGCTTTTGACAGAAAAGCTCCTCTTGGATCTTGCTCAAGGAATCGCTGACATTTCTTTTGGGCAAAGCAAGGCAGAAGGACCATCCACAACGATCTGGCCCCTCCGGCTGAATTCAATCCTCCCTGAGACATGTGCACTTACTTACCTGAACCCACTGCTCAGACACACAGAGAGAGAAGTGAAGGTGATATCCTGGTGAGGTTGCCCCTTACCTTATGTACACTTTTGGGATTTTCCAGCCAAGCATAATACATTTCCTCCACGTAGTTTGAACTAGTCCCACTCAAAAAAGGCTCAGCAGCCACTGGTGCGCTGTAGCACCTGATCTGTTGAAACGTCCTGGGTGCTGCCGGCCTGTGTTGGGAAATTGTCTTTACAGTCTGCGAGGCCGTCAACGGCCTCAGCTTTGCCGCACAAGTCCTTAAGTTAAGCATGTTTGTCCTGTCACCTCACGCAAATCCCTGTTGGGAGAGAAGGGAAAAATCAGTTAGAAATTACCGCAGAAGAGCACAGAGCAGAGACTATCCCCCCTTCACTCCCCATGAGCCCCGAGCATGGAGAACCGAGCTTAGGATCAGTTTTTAATTCAGGTAAATCCATCCACCCCGTCCCACAGCCAAGTCCCCAACAGCTGGGAAACACAGTTTTTGCTCAAGACACTTGGCGCAGCCCGGTCTGCCTCCCCCGTCCCTACCAGCACGGCACCATCATCTCCCCTGACACGTCGGTGAAAAGCAGATTTTCTCGGTGGGGCACCCAATGCTGGCCTCAAACGAGCCGCTGCACCTCAAAGCCACATGCATCTTTTTATATCTAGCACCTTCCTACAAAATAAGGCACGTTTGATGGTGAAACGCAGCCTGGATTAACAGTGTAAGGCATCAGTTTCCCCCAGTGCTTTCCTCTTTAGTTCCTAGCCAACAACATCTACTCCTTTTCCAACAATAAATCCATGAAGTATTCTTTCATTTCTTGTGATCTTTTAATTCTTCCTCTGAGAATCCTCTTTTTGTTTGTTTTAAACAGGAAAATCCTCTATGAAACTCAGATTCCATCAAGAGTTAACACTTAAGCCTTTCCATCTCCCATTTGCAGGGACATGGTACGAGTTTTAAGAAAAGCACTTTAAAGCACTGTGCCCAGAAGGGTGCTGGAAAAAACTTGGTACCAGCTGCATTTTAACACTGAATATCATGTTTTCCTTCACATTGAGCTGATCAAGTCTAGCAGGGCAAGCTCCTCCAGGTCTGTGCAAGCTGCAGGAAGACAGCTCTCATCACGCCAACCCAGCATGGAAGCTTTTTCCATCACCCTCTCTCTCAGGTAGAAGGTCCTGGCTTGGATTTTTGTTGCGTTATTCAACCTGCGACCACTCTGCTGGGCCAAGGTTTTCTTCTTGCTGTTTTTTGTTACGTGCACCAGGATAAAGCTGGGAAGAAACCAGCTATGGCAGAGACCCCTCTCAAAGTAGAGGTACGGTGGTGCAAAGCACTTCAGATGTGGCTCCAGGACAAACTACTTTATCACTCCTTAAAAGCTCACAGCCAAGAAGGCCAATGCAGTCGAAAGGCACAGAGGGGGGCCTGCCCAGAGAACCCACAAAAGCAACCTTGAGCCGGCGTGGGACCTCTCAAATGTCCCCCAGCAACCTCCACCTCACAGCCCTTGGTGTGGTGCAAGGACCATGCTCCTCCTTATACACATCTGACCGACAGCCACAGCCCAAGGGGAAGTGTTGGAGCAAGATCATCTCAGGGGAAGCGCTGGCACTTGGAGTCTGCTCTTCTTGAAAGGAAAGGAGCTGCCCTTCCCACTCAGCTCCTCCCGCGAGAGTGGAACCCGAGGCTGGAGGGGACTCAACTGGCCAGTTTCCATATTCCCGACCAGTTTAACAAGCAGCATCCCAATGTCAAAGCAGCTATCATGCATTCACCAGATTAAAATGAAGCTTTGCAGTGGACTGGAGAAAAAACTACACCTTCGTGCCCAGCATTTCATCAGCTGGGCTTCCAGATTTGCCTTGCAGAATTTAGTTCTGGCTACCTGGCACAGCAGCAGCTACGCTTCCGGCCTCAAAACACAAGATTTTGGTCCAAAGAGCCTGAGGAAGACCCAGGATCACTTTAATTCAGCCCAAGCCCAAGCGTTTTACAGATGTACCTGAGGGAAGGAGGGAAGGTCACTCGTGCTTTCCACCCTGCTTGCTCACTTCTGTTCGCAGTCAAACAGGCAAGAAATGGCAGGCAGGTGCAGGACAGCGAGCGTGGCAGCACGAGATGTCTTCCCAGCTTACCCTCCTCAGAGATCAGCAGCAAAACACAGGCAGATATTTCAGAGACCGGCTGAACGGCGTGTCAGCGCACAGGCAGGCACGCGGTGGGGGGAAAAAAGCTTCAGGACGAAAGCGTGGGCGGCATCTCTGGCTTGGGTGTCTGGTTTCGGCGGTGCTGCTCAGCAGTGTCCCGGTGACCTCTCTGGACAACAGGGGTGTTAAGGCCAGGCTCTGCCCCAGAATGAGCAGAACCAGCCAGTCTCCAAGGGCCTCTCGCGCGGAGGGCCGGCTGCCCGAAGGCGCGGGAGGCCACGGCGAGCCGGGCGCTGTTTCTGAGGTAAACCCCGTTAGCGCTAGCCGGCGGGGCGGGCGGGCGGGCGGCGGGGACCGCGCCCGAGACCGCCGCTGTGGGGTGACCCGAGGCTCGGGGAGGCGGCGACAGCTGCGGACGAGCCCGGGGTGGGCCGCACGGCCGGATCCCGTCCCAAATTTCACCGAGAGGTCGAACAACGGGAAAATCCAACACATAGTGAGGAATGGGGGGGGAAGGGGGGCGCGCGGCCCCACACACACTCGCGCGCGCCCCCGCCCCGCCTATCGCAGCGCCGCCAGGCGCCCAGCCGCCTCCCCATTGGCCTTGCCGGGATGCCCGTCCAGCCGCCGTCCCGCCCCCCGCCCTGAGGCGCCCGGGTGGCGGCGCCAAGGACACCGGGGAGCGGCCGCGCCCGCGCCCGGCCCGGCGGGACCCGCGCCCGCGCCCGGCCCGGCGGGACCCTCCCCCCGCCCCTCGGGCTTCGGGCTGCGGCCCTCGCCCAGGCCCGGCCCGGCGCCGCCGCGATACCCACCGACCCGGCCCCTCCGTCCGCCCCGCTCCTGCCCCGGCTCTGACAGCGGCCCCAGCGGCGGCCTGCCCCGCCCGCCCCGCCCCGCGCTGCGTCACCGCGTCGCCCCGCCCCCCACGCTGTGCTGCCACGCCTCCCCCAGCGGGCGCGGCTCAAGGCGCCTGCGCCGCCGCACAGCGCGCCGGGCGGAACCTCCAGGGGAGGGGCCAGGCGGAGGGGCGGGGCTTGGGCGGGGCGGTCGCCATGGTTACCCGGCGCGGCCACCGCCTCGGGCGTGGGCATCCCTCATGGCCTGGGGACCTCGACATGGCCTGGGGACACCCCCCCCCCCCGAACAGCCTGAGGACCTTCCATGGCCTGGGGACCCCCCCAACGGCCCGGGGACCTTCCATGGCCTGGGGACTGCCAACGGCCTGGGGGACCCCTTCCACGGCCTGGCGACCCCACCAATGCCTGAGGATGCCCGCTGTGCCCTGGGGACCCCTGCCACAGCCTGGGGACACTCGCCATGTCCTGGGGACCCCCCGACGGCATGGACCCCCCCCACCATGGCTTAAGGACCTCCACCATGGCCTGGGAACCTCCACCATGGCTTGAATACCTCTACCACAGCCTAGGGACCCCTACTGTGGAGACTTCTGCCATGGCTTGAGGACCTCACCGTTGCTGGGGACCCCAACACAGCCTGGGGACACCCACCATGATGTGGAGGACCCCCTGGCATGGTGGACCTCATGGCCTGGGGGACCTCAGGCCTTTGGGGACATCCTGACGTGGGTGAGAGCCAGCGGGCCTCGCCTCTGCGTGGGGGACAGGCAGAGGCGGCTGTGGCCACAGGACCCTCCCAGGGGGTTTTGGGGTGCTGGCTGTTTCCTGGGGATGAGTCACAGCAGTGGCAGGAGCCGGCCAGCACTTTCGGGAAGTGAAACAGGCGCCAGGAAAACACCCTGACAGCCCGTGGCGACGCAAGTCTGGCCACGCACATCCCCAGCCCAGCCGGCATGGTGCAACCTCTGGCACCCCAATGGAGATGGGGCGTGCAGCTGCTGCGGGGGGTGACGAGGAGTGTCGCCAAAGGCCATGTCCCCAAAGACCGTGTCCCCAGGGTGGTACAGGTGGGCATGTGGGACCGAGGGGGTATTGGGGCGGTGGGGACAGGAGGGGTGACGGAGGGGGCCATGGGCAGCGCAGGAGGAAGCTGTGGGGAAATGGCGGAGCGGCAGCGCTTGCGCCACCAGCCCCTTCCGGGGCAGCTGTGGTCCCCAGCACTGACGAGGGTGGGCGTCATTGTGGCCCCAGCGGGATGGGGGTGGGGCAGGCCCTGCTGCATCAGCACGGCCACCAAGAGCTGGCACGCAAGCATCGGCCCCACACATTGACCCCAGAGCATCCCCCCTGGTCTCTACCCCACACATTGACCCCAGAGCATCCCCCCTGGTCTCTACCCCACACATTGACCCCAGAGCATCTCCCTTGTCTGCCCCACACATTGACCCCAGAGTATCCCCCCTGGTCTGCCCCACGCATTGACCCCAGAGCATCCCCCCTGGTCTCTGCCCCACACGTGGCCCCTTGCTCAGTCCCCCAGCTCTGCTCGGGGGCAGCCATCCCCCCAGCCCTCCCAGTTTCATCGGAGGAGCTGGGCAAACCCGGGCATTGCGAAAGGTGGAAATCCCGCTCTGACGGCGTTTCCTTCCAGCGGCTCTTGAAAACCGGCTGCGCCGACGCCAGGCTCAGAGGGCACCCGAGCGACACTGCCAGCAGGACAGGCAGGAGCAGGCAGCCAAGCACTGCAGCATTCAAGAGGTACCAGCAAGTCTCTGCCCAGGTTTTCGCAGTCGGCAACAGAGATGGCATTCGTCCCCGATTTGGACACACTGGAGAGCAGCAGGTAAGTGTGGCTGTGCCAGGTGGGGACACTGGGGACACAATGCTGCCCTCATGCCATGGTGGCCCTGGCTTCACCATCTCTCCTTTCCTTCCAGCCTGAACGAAGAGACATTTTATGGTCCCGACTGCCTCTGCCTGCAGAAGGTAACACTGGGGCAGTGGGAATGGCCCTGGGACCACTGTGATGGGGAAGCCGGGCTCTCACTCCACATCCCCTTTCCTCCCCAGAAACCCCGCCTGGACTTGGAGGTCGCATCGCCTGAGGTGGGCATCCAGGTGACAGTGACCAAGGGACAGGGCACCAGGACCTTTCGCCAGGCTGCCATCCTCGTGGTGGCTGTGACCAAGCTCCTGAAGCGGCCAACACACAAGGACTTTGCTGACAGTGACCTTGGGGGCTTCCTGGATGATATTTTTGGTATGGGGCCGTGGCATCAGGGGTGTCACCCCAGCCGGGGGATGCTCTTGGGGGAAGCTCTTGGACCTGGATGCATCGGCATCCTCCTGACCGTCTCCCTCCCTGCAGAGCCCGTCTCCTTCCAGCGGATCGAGGGCAGCTACACCGGGGCGCCCATCTACCGTTACACCCGCTCCCAGTCCTTCGACATCCTCGACATCGACCAGAAGTGCTTCGTCCTGGAGTCGCCCACCCAGCTGGTGGCCCTCCACCTGCAGGGACCCTCTGCCGGGCGGAAAGGTGAGGGGACACAGTCCCAACCCAATGTCCTCGTCCCCAACCCCGGGACCACCTGGGAGCCACCCCACGGCCTCAGGACCACCTGTTAACCTGTTCCTTCTCTCTGCAGTGAAGCTCAACATCGCTCTGTACCGTCCCCGGTCATCAAAGGGTGGCCTGGGGACTGGACGGGTGCCGGTGGCGCTGGGCATCAAGGGCTACCAACTCTACATGTCATGTGTGATGAGCGGCGCCGAGCCCGTGCTGCAGCTGGAGGTGAGTTGGGGGTTCCACCGGCTCCATCCCCCATGGGGCTGAGGGCTCCATCCCACCCTGAACCCTGTTTTACCCCCTTGGCTGTAGGAAGCCGACATCAGGAGGGACATCGACAGTGTGGAGCTGACGCGCTTCATCTTCTACCGCTTGGACAGCCCAGCCGAGGGGAAAACCCGCTTTGAGTCAGCTGCCTTCCCCGGCTGGTTCATCTGCACCTCCCTGCAGCCCCGCCAGCCCGTCAGCATCACCAACCGCCCTGACCAGGTCAACATTGCCACCTACGAGCTGAGCGGGCGCTGAGGAGCCCCCGCACCCAACCCAACCCAACTGGCAGTTGCCGGTTTTCAGGCTGTATG
Source organism: Sterna hirundo (assembly GCA_009819605.1). Taxonomy (NCBI): domain Eukaryota; kingdom Metazoa; phylum Chordata; class Aves; order Charadriiformes; family Laridae; genus Sterna; species Sterna hirundo. The sequence continues at coordinate 6,588,851 of CM020456.1, read as the reverse complement.
TACTGAGTACAACTCCCTCCCAGCCAGGACCCCCGTCCTCCCCATCTATTTCAGGTGAAATAGCAGCTCTGGGCCCTGTGGGCCTGAGTCACCCCAATTTATACTTATTTATTGTGTCTGCCTAGTGCTTTTATACTTATTTATTGTGTCTGGCCAGTGCTTTTAATTTATATACATTTTAATGGAAATATTGTGATTTTGTTATCTGGAATGGGGGTATTTGTTGGTGATGGAGGCAGAAATAAAAGGTTTCCCAGGATGGCATCTCTCAGCAAATTGGTCTCACAGGGTTAAACGATGAGGGGGTGGTTTGTGGATGGGAAAATCCGGCTGTTTCGGCTGCTTTTGTGGATTCTGCAGGCCTGGGCACAGAGCCCGGGGGGTGAGGGGTGACCCCCCCCCCCCCAGCCTTGGGACCACCCCACACCCAAGGGACCACCCCAGACATGGGCCACCCCGTTCCCACGCCCACCCTGCAGCTGGGGGGCAGCTGGGGCGGGTATCCCCAGGGCTGCCACCTCTGCCCCAGCCACTGCCACCACCAAGGCGTGACGTGGTGGGCCACAGCATGGCCTGGCATGGTGCGGCATGGTGTGGCATCACATAGCACAGTGTGGCATGACATGGCCTGGTATGTCATGATATGACATGGCATAGTGTGGCATGGTCTGGTCTGGTATAGGATGGTGTGGTGCGGCACAGCATGGCATGGTCTGGCATACTGTGGTGTGGCATAACATGGCCAGGCATGTCATGACATGACACAACACGGCATGGTGTGGCATGGCATGGTGTGGTGTGGCGTGGTCTGGCATAGCGTGGTGTGGCGTGGCATTGCATGGCCTGGTGTAGCACAGCCTGCAATCGCATAGCGTGGGGTGGCATGCCATGTCCTGGCGCTTCATGCCATGCCATGCCATGGCACGGCACGGTGTGGCTTGGCATGATAAGGCATGGCATGGTCTGGCCTGGTGGGACAGGGTCTGGCACGACACGACATAGCGTGGCATTGCCTGGCATGGTGTGCCGTGCCGTGCCGTGCCGTGCCGTGCCGTGCCGTGCCGTGCCGCCCCGCCGCACGCTAATTGATGGGAACGGTCTAATTGCCGGGGCAGCCGCTGGCGCCGGGTCCCCCCACTCGCCGCGCCCACAGCTGCCGGAGATGTCAGCGCCCCCCTCCCCGCCCTCTTCTAGCCAATCACAGCTCTCCGCGCCCGCCGGCCCCGCCCGAAGCCAGCTCTTTCGCGCTCTCCATTGGTCGGTTTGAAGGAGGGTGGTGGCCAATGAGCGCGGCGCTGCCGTTGGCGGCGGCAACGGGCGGGTCGGTGGCCGGTGGCCGGGCTGAGGCGAGCGGCCGGCCGGCATGGAGCGGGCAGGGGCTGCCGCGCAGGGTGAGGGGCTGGGGCTGATGGGGAAGATCGGGGCGGGGCGGGGCGGGGTGGGGGGGAGCCCTGTGTGGCGGTGGGTGCTGAGGGAGAGACGCCTATGTGGGGTGGGGGGACCGGGGGGGGGGGGGGGGGGGCGATCGGAGGGTTCTGTAGGGTAGGGATATGGGAGACCCTCTGGGGTAGGGGGACACCCCACTGGGGACGGGCTGGCAGTGGTCAGTGGTGGAACGGGGAGTGCTGGGGGGAATGTGGGGGTGCTGGCCTGGGGGGGGGGAGCCGGAGCGGGTGGGCCTGCTCTGTGGGGCAGAGTGGAGGGGCAGGGATGGCGTGCGGGGGCGATGAGGGGTGTGGAGGGGGTACCCGCCAAATGGGAGCACTGGCGGGGTTCGGGAGGGTCTCTGTGGGGGCGTTTGGGGGGCGCCAAGGGGTGTGAGAGTGCCCGGGGGTGCCTTGGAGCTCTGCGGAAGCCTCAGGGTGCAGCGCCAAGGGGAGGGGGTGGCAAGAGGGGGGGGGGACTGAGGTGCCCTCCGAACCCTGGGCGTGTGGGCTGTCGATGAGGGTGGGACAGCTTTGGGGACCAGGGGCAAGGCCCCAGGGACGGGGCGATGCTGGACTCTGGCCAGGCCGGGTTGTCCCTGCCATGGTGTGCCCCAGCACCACAGCCAAGCTGGGGGTGTCAGGGTATCCCCTGCCCTGCTGTTGAGACGCTGCTCTCTGTTCCCACCTGCCCGTGTTAGCAGAGGTGTCCCCTGCAGTGGGGTACAGGCTCGTGAGATACGGAGCTGAAGCAGGGTCACCGGCAGCATCTCCCCTTTCCTTCTGCAAATTGACCAAGCCCCACGCAACTGGGGCTTCCAGCAGCATCACGTCACGAGCAATGGAGAGCTCTGGTCTTTATGTGATGACGGGCCATATCACATGCATGGAAACGCTCCGGGAATTTCTGAGAACAGCATCGCCAGGCTTGGGCGGGGAGCGCAGGGGACCTATATGGCAGTGCTGTGAATGTAAAGGAAATCTGTTTGTATCAGTGCTCTGAATACCAACGTTGTGGTGCACGTGCTGCATTTTTCCTACCATCTCTTTGCAGAAGAGCAGAGAAGACGGCTCCAGGAGTACCGAGCAGCCAAAGAAAAGCTGAAATGCCCAAGTGCAAAGTAAGTCAGGAGGATGTTGGGCTTGGGGTAGATGATTTGTAAAGGTCCCTTCTGACCAAAATCACTCAGTGATTCTCTGAGACAAAGCTGACTTCCCAGCTTGCCAGGGTCTGCCTTCCCTGTGCAGCTATTCACGAGCCTACAGAGCATCTCCTCCCACTGCCGTGCTGTCAAGGCAGCGACCGGGGACGGCTCTGCCCCACAGCACCCCGGCAGCGCTCTGCAGAGTTACTGGCAGTGGGACCAAAGAGATGCTCTGAGTGTTGACGTTTTCTGCTAGTTGATATTGTCTCTTCTGGGTATTGTCTGAGTCTCTGTGAAACTTTCTCATCTCAGCCCTTGGGTCTGGCAGAATGGGCCCTTTTGCCAACGACTCAACTTCGTAACTGTGCCTTGAAGAATGAGTGGTTCAAGCCTCACCACTGCTTTTTAGTGGCAGCTTTCAGTGACCTTCTGGGACAGGGGCATTTTCGGTGCGTTTAAAAGGAAATAGATACAACCACCTTTTAAATGAGTTACCTGGCTCTGGGAACCCATTGCTGCCTTGCTCAGTTCCTCTGGAGTCAGCCTGTGAGCAGATTCTCCGCTGTGAGTGCAGCAGCCGCTTGCAGGCTGCGGGTAGTGAGGCACCTTTCTGCACAGCTTTTAAATGAAACTGCTGATGTGCTTGGCACACCTGGATGCTTGAAAGACTCCCTGTTGCACTGAGTATTTCTCATGACGTTGTGGTGCAAAGGAAGCCATAAAACTACTCAGTGGGGAGAAGATAAAGGGAAGCAGGATCAGAGACCAGAAGGAGCAAACCATTCCCTGGTGCCAGGCTCTGGAAAACACCAGTAATATAATAGAAACGAGGAGAGAAGATTCATGATCTTTCTTTATGGCATAGTACGCCTCTTGTGTAGAAGAGAGGACAATACCCTAACTCTCCGAGCTCTTTCATTACAGAAAAATATCTGCACAGGCATTAATCTTCCCTAAGGCTGAGCTGCTAGCTGCAGAGCAGAGGGGTGGGAGAACTCCACAGCTGGTTGATGTCAGAGGGCTCCACTTCAGGGGGGAGGAGGAGGGGGACAGGATGGGGGGAGCCGCAGCGAGGGCTGCTGTCCCATCTTCCCACTTTGCTGCCAGTGCCTGGGCAGCTTGAGGGGCTTGCGAATCAGCTGCCGCAGCGCTGGGGCTCACCATGGCAGAGCAAACCCTGACGATGCGCTCTGCGACGCTGCTGTGACCTGCAGCGTGGCTGCAGCTGACTGGGATGCACCGTGGCTGCCTGCGGCACGCGGGGGAAGTTGTGGCGGCAGCCAGGGGCAGCAGCCTCAGGAGCCTCCAAAGCTACTGCCTGCCAGGCTCCCCTGCCTGCAGGAGCCATGTTGGTTACTTTTGGAAGCCGTTAAGTTTTGTGACAACCTTGGATGTCAATTTTTTTTGTTGCTTTTCTGTTGCTGCACAGAAGAAAAAAAATTAATATTATGTGGTACTTCCTTTTTGATTTCCAAAAACTTCTCGTAAGTTCCTGTGACTGATGCAACCAGCAGTGGTTTAGATATTTAACCTTTTTCTGCAACAGTCGTTAAATAACCTGATATCTTGTCTAACTTCCTACAGATCCTTTTTAAAGGACAGGACAAATCGCGTGAATCCACCCTTAGACCCGGTCTCTAAACTAGACCATGTAAGTAGAAATCTTTTGAGTCTAGTTTTGTATTTCATGCTTGAAGTCAGTCGGGACAGAACAGGGTTCCCAAATCAGGGTAGTGAGCTCCTGACCCCAACGGGGTGCAGTCAACAGATTGCTAAATAGCTGTCAAGAAGTTATTATAACTAATTATTTTTCAGAGGAACTTAGTGTGGGAGACACGTCCTCTGCCCATGCACTGGTGGGTGTTGTGTTGTTGTTCTGTTGACAACTGCTTTGTTGCCTTTGGTCACCTTTATCTTCGTGTGGATGTCCCCTGGGCTAGCAGGGCTCAGGCAGGAGCAAGCTGTCAGGGTCTGACCAAGCTGAGCTCTCCCTGGGGCTGAGGTTGCCTTTGTCTCTCCAGGTTGATAAGAACAAGGATGTGCTCAGAAACATGGCGAAGGGACCACAGAGGGATGGCAAGCTTGGCACCAAATCCATGGAGCATGTTGGCCATGCTGCTCCGCAGAAGTCTTCAAATACATCATCCCAGAGAGCAGTGGTGGCACGTCCAGAGCCGCCGAGAAAGAGCGCAAGGCCTCCCATGGGGCTCGTGCCAAATATGAGCCACCATACGCAGCCCAGAGGGAGGCTCCCGGCTTCAAACCCTGGTCACCTAAATCCAGAAAGGAACAAGAAGCCTGCACGGGAGACTGCAGCACCTCAGGCTGGAAGTGAGCACCCCCCTCCTGAGGCACCTTGCTCCCTGAGTGAGGGGCTGCGGGACAGGCTGGTCTCCAACAAGGAAAACGTCCGAGCACAAGCCTCTGTGCACCCTGTGAAGAACAGAGTTTTTCAGTCTGATGGAAACAATCTTGGGAGCAAGAGAGACTTGGCTCGCAGGCAAAGCTCAGCCACAATGTCAAGAACAATCATGGGCCCAAAGGACAGAATTAATAGCCGCCAGGCTAAGGAAGAGCCGATTCGGGATAAATTCAGGAAAACCCTGCCAGGCTCAAAAAGCACATCTCAAAAACCAAGTGTCAAAACTCAGCCGTTGCAGCCCCCACAGTTACTTAGTGCTTCTACTAATTTGCTACATAAAAAGCCAGAGGCAAACCGGGAAAAAACTAATATGGCAAGGGAACCTCTAGGAAAGCCACTGGGCATAGTTCCGGCGGGAGGTCTGAAGCACCACAGTAGATCCCCCCAGCTGAGAAGATCTCCCACAAAGCTTCTGGCCTCCAGCAGGCCCCGTGGCACCACAAACATGAAATCCAGCCTGAAACCAGGTAGCACCGTGCCATGGCAAAGGCCCGCGGCTAAAGAGGAGGCGGGTAGGAAGGAAGTGAAGGTGGTGCCTCCCAGACACACAGCATCATCCCGAGTGGCAGTACCCCAAAACCAGCCTCGCAGCATACACGGCTCCAAAACTCAAGCAACTGAGAGTGATTTTAGCAGGAGAGATAGGCTTAAACCAAAGGTGCCCATGGGAAGTGGAATCCAGGCTGGGCGTGTTCCCAAGACCCCATCGGCTGCGGACCGTAAGTAAGTTGCGGCTTTGGCTGACTGTCCTCACCTCCAGGGGACAGCAGAGTTTAAAGTGTTTAACCAGGTGAACCAGCACCAATCTGCTGGAAACAGGGTCCCGAGTCCCCTTATCAGTGAATCCCTGCTTGGAGCTCGGTGCCCCAGAAAAGAGGAGGGTGGGGAAGAGATTTGGTGGTACCCTGGCTTCCTCTGCCCCCAGTTCGCCAAGCAGGAGGAGAGTGTGCAGCCACTCTCCTGTTTTATCTTCAAGGCACTGTTAAATTTGAGAGCTTTCCCATCCTGGAGCTTGGATGCCTTTTTAGGATAGATGTGCTGGTTCTTCCTGAGCAGCTGACGTTGGCTAGAGGGAGATTCCAAGGGAGAACAGTAGCCTGGCAAGTGTTGCCGGTCTGCTGGGGTGGTAACAGCGATCCCTTGCTCCTTTAACAGGAAACAGCTGGAGGAGTGGTTGGCATCCAAAGGCAAGATATACAAGCGGCCACCTATGATGCTGCTTCAGAAAAAGGCAGTGAAGCTGTCCTGGAGAAATGTCAAGGAGAAAGAGAAGCAAGAGAAACCAGAGCAGCTCTGCCTGGAGAAGATTGACGACATATTAACTGAGTGCCTGAAGCTTGTTGAGGAGGTGGGAATGGGAAAGGAGTAACTCGAAGGGGCTCCTCTTCTCCTGGAGCATCCCAGGAGACGAGAGCCATGTCCCCCCCAGCAGCACAGTGCGGTTTGGAGCAAGCGTTCTTGCTCGCTTGGTTGCAGTTACTTTTCCTACCCAACATCATATGTAGGAAAAGTAGAAGTCCTTGTGGAGTTATGGATAGGCCAAAGGCACACAGTGCCATGTGCTAACAGGGAAAACGGAACAACAGCCGGTCGTGGGGCATATGTGTGTCCTTGCCAGTGTCCTGGTACCCAGTGGCGCAGTCCGCAGCAGGAATTTCTGCAGCAGCAGCCCAGGCTGATTGAGCCAACTTGGGGTATGTCCCTGGTGGACCTCACGGCTGCTGTGAAGTATTGCCTCTGGGAATGCTGACCGCTAGCCCTGCTCTGGGATTTAGTGGCTCCGTTAGTGCCAGCACTGAGGAGTCAGTCCCTTGACATCCCTCTGAAATACTAGACTCATTTTACCACGGGGAAAATAGAGGCAGGAAAGCTATTATCTGTCCGTGGTCATAGAAGACTTGCAAAACCAAACTCTTCATACGCTCCTTTTCCTAGAGAGCGCTGGGAGAGCAGTTATGCACCAACAGCTCCCCCAGCGCGCGCCTCTGGCCCTTGCCATTGACACCTTTCTCTGGGACCTTACACTTCTTGTAGGGTGTCCAGGCAGAGGACATCTCTGCAGTGCTGTCCCAAGTGCCCCAAGCAGAGAAATTTGCCAAGTTCTGGATCTGCAAAGCGAAACTTCTCGCCCGGATCGGCCCTTTTGACGTGACAGGGTTGTACAAAGCAGCAGTCTGCGCTGGTGCTGCGGTGAGTGAGACACGCTTCTTTTCCGTGGCTCCCCGTGTTCCCTGACTCTGCACCAGCAGGTCTCTTCAAGATCCAGGGGCTGGATTTTGGGATGAGTTTAGCAACACTAGTCACTGGTGAAAAAGCCCTTTAGAGCTGCCGGTCCCATTTTGTCCCATAGAAACACCTTTAAGCAGGCAGTGCCGTGCGGGCATGAATGGGGTCGGGGGAGGACATGCGCCCTGCTCTGTGTCGGAGCGGTGGCTGGAAGCAATGTGACGACAGCTCTGTGCTGGTTTGGGTGGCCTAAGTGCAGCATCTGGTGGGATTTACCAGGGTAAACGCTGCGCAGGGTGGATGCCTGCACAGCCATGCCTGTGTGCTGACGGATCTGCAGCCTTTTGCCACTGGCTCCGGCACGGGGTGTCACGACACAGCAAAAAAACCTTTTCCCCTGTTTGGTTGTAACTCTGGTCTCCGTTCTCAAGTCAGGCCTGCCTTGACCTGCATTCTGCTTTTCCTGCAGCCGCTTCAGGAGCTCAGAGAAGTTGTCCTTGATATTTTGAAGGCTGCAGGCCAAACATCAGAAGGTAACACGTGCATATGGGGGCTGGCTGGCGGGCTGGAGCACGGGCAGGCTGGGGGTCGCTGCTGCTGCAGGCAGGGAAGCAGCATGGTTTGCAGTCTGTCCCAGCACCCCATGTCCCTTTTGACTTGGATGGAGACCGAGTGTTGTGAGAGTCCACAACCCTGGTCTCAAAAATGGGGCAAGATTCGTCTGCCAGGGCTGGGCACCGTCCCAGCGCATCACACCTCCGTAGCAAGGTGCCCTCGCCTGTGTCCGGAGTGCCGCAGTGTTGTAATCCCTCCCAAGCTGCCGCTCTCTGGCCTCTCTGCAACCATGCTGCCCTTTTCCTCTCCTGTCAGGGGAAAAGGCTGAGCAGCCCGTTCCTTGCGAGCCTACAACGCCTTGCGCAAATGAGAGGCAGCACGTGGCAGCGACTCCCTGCCCGATGGGGAGATCCCTGACCAGCCTGCCCGTCTCGATCAAGTTACAAGTTACGTCCGCATCCAGGTAAGGCTGAGCTGCCCGCTCCTGGCAACGAGTGCCCTCTCTGCCACAGCTCCTCTGGAGGGTTTACCTAAAGGCTCTTGTCCTCTCCACAGAGGAAAGGAGTTGCTGGAAGGCCGGGAGCTGAAATTCCTGACACCGGTGCGGCGCTCGCTGCGGATAGAGGGGGCTGGGAGCCACTACCCAGAGATGCTGAAGGACCATGACCCCGTGGTGTCATCCCTTAGTGAAATCCTGGATGCTGAGGAGGAGACTCAGTTCTTCTTCCGTAAAAACAAGGCTTTGCCAGAGGTGGCGGAGCTGGAAGGTTTGAGTTTGTATCCCCCAGAGTGCTGCTGAGGGATTCACAGCAAGGTGCAGGCTGCTTGCTCCCCCACGCTGCCTTGCACGCACTCCACTGACTCTTGTTGCGTCTCAGATGTAAATATGCAGAGGAGGCACATAATAAGCCTCTTTTAAATATATAAGCACTGTTTATAAATATATACAAACTTGCAATAGAGATGGAGTGTGGCCTAGTGAGTAGCGTGCAAGGTCTGGGCTTGGAGACATGGGCTGTGCCCCCTGGGACCGCCCTTGGCTCCTCTGCTGTGACATGCCCCGATTTTCCTGCTGTCGGATGATGTCAGACAGACTTTGCAGCAGACCAGGCACCTTCCAGTGTTTTGGAAGCAATGTCCTGAGGGATTTCCTGAGGGCTGCGTTGTGCCCTACCTGGACAGCATCTGGAGGGTTCCCACTGAGAGCCACGCACGGACCCGATGTCTCGAGTCCCGTGCAGCAGCACCAGCTGTGCCCAGCTGGTGAGGGGCTGGAGGGACTGGGGTACCTGCGGTACCCTGCTTCCGCACAGGCCCCAGCGAAGCTGGAGGCAGCACAGGCAAGGGGTGCAGAGGTCCTCGGGATGCAGCCAGCCGGGTCTGGGAAGACCCCTGGGCACGGCTGGGGGTCCAGGATGGGCCAGCCCAACCCTGTGAGTGCACTCGGGGCCCCTACAGCAGCCCCCCTCCCTCAAGGGCTGTTCTCACTCCCAGAGCAAGTAGCAGCACTGGCTGCTGGGGACGGGCCGGTTGCTGGGGACGGGCACGGTTCCGTGCTGTGGGAAGAGCAGTAAAGCAGTGCAACTGCCATGAAAGGTGGAGGGCAGCCCCACCATCACCCTCCTGTACCCAGCAAGTGGTGGTCCTGTCCTCATCCCACCCTTCTGCCTCCTCCCAATACAGCCAGCACCAGCGTTGGCTCAGCATCTTTATTGAGAACCTCGCTGCTGGAAGAAGTCAGAGCAGGATCTGGAAGTCCCGGCAGACCTCGGCCCCCTCCTCCGGAGTGCAGGACAGTGCTGGCAGAGGGGCGGGTGTCTCGGGGTGGCCACGCTCTGCCTGGGGGCTTGCACTTGTCCCGGCTACTGGCCGAGGATTTGGGAATTTCCCTTTGCCCCCACCTCCCAGGCTCGAGGGCAAAGCAGTTTTGGTTTAAAATAGCCAATTTTATGTCTCTGCAGTGCCAGGAGTTTGAGTCCCTTTTATAAATAGAGAAGGATAGAAAACAGAAGAGGGTGACAGCAGGGAAAAGGGATTCCTAGGGAGCAGCAGTTGCCTCCAGAGGCCTCCTATGTCTGAGCAACGTCACCCACCTCCACCCGGAGCCCAGCGCTGTGGTGACCCCGGGGTTGGAGCTGCTGGGACCACCAACCGGTGCAAGGTGGGCTTCCAGCGATGCCCAGAGCTGCGGCGCTGACGGCTCTCCCTGGCATTGGGTGGCCCCAGACCGGCATCGAGCTGGCCAGGAGACGCAGCTGATGCCAGGGGGGCCACGAGTGGAAGTGGGGGGCACTGGGAAGCCCATGGGCTCAAGGACCTGGCTCCTGGCGCAAGCGGGAGAAGGGGCACCACTGCACGGGGAGAGGCGTGACATGAGGCACGGGCCAGGGCCACCAGCCATCCTGTGGCCATGGGAGGCAGTGGCTGGCCATGGGTGGCTTCGGTCTGCCAGCTGGCAGTGGTCCAGGGCTACCGAATACCCCCATGTGGGCTGTCACCTGCCAGCTCAGCAGCCGTTGGTGCTGGGGTGGGCTCAGGCTTCTCCATCATCCTCCTCCTCCCCGCTGGAGTCTGGGGGGACCCCAGTGACCTGAGATCATCGGGGGGGGGGGGGGGCTCAGTGGGCACAGGACCCCACCGGCATGGGAGTGCTGCCGCTAGGACTCGCATGCCCCTCTGGCCCTCTAGCCCCTGCCACCCACCTGCTGGCCAAGGTGGCTGTGCCGGGTCAGCCAGGGGGCCAGGGCCGTGCCTGCCTCCCCCGCGTCCAGGCGGCTGTGCTCCACTGTCGACTCGTGTGCCATCTGCGGCAGGGAGAAGGCTTGTGGAGAGGGGCCAGCACTGGCCAGCCGAGGGGCTGGATGCCCACCAAACGTCGTCATCAGCCCCATACCCCCCCTCCCGAGGCAGGGAGGGAAACTGAGGCATGGCGGGTGAGTCGGGGGGGGAAGCTGCGTACCAGGACCGGGGGTGCCCGGAAGAGGTAGCTGAAGGGATAGTAGAGGAAGTTGATGAAGGAGGCGGCATAAAGGTCAGCGTAGCGCATCAGCTGGTTGGCAAAGAGTGTCTGGCGCGAGCCACAGCGGAAGAGGCTGCCCATCTTCCCATAGCACATGTCCATCTCATGCGTGACTTTCTGTGGGCACAGTGGGAGGATGGGTCAGGGCACCCAACAGTCCCCCCTGGGATGCCCCCCATGAAAGGGGGGATCTGGGGCTGGCATGGTGCCCTGGGAGTCACCTGGATCCGACGCTTGATGGAGCTGATGTCTGGGCGCTCGCTGCTGCCACTGTCCAAATGCCTGGAGTGGGAGAGACCCGGCTGGGGGCTCGCCTGGAGGGGCCCCCACAGGTGCCTGCACCCTCCTCCCCACCGCCTGCCCCGCGCCCACTCACTGGTACAACTCCGCCAGGAAGAGGTCCAGGCTCCGCAGCTCCTCAAACAGCTCTGCAAGGACAACGGGGATGGATCAGTGCGGGCAACGGCCCCCCCCGCTTCCCGGCACGACTGACACGGCGTGTCAGGGCATGTCCCACCAGGGTCAGTTTTGCCATCGAGCCAGGTAGGAGGCTCCGGCCACCTCCCCCTGGGGCTCGGCCATGTCCAAGGCCGGGCAGGGTCCATGTCCCTGGCCAGGTGCTGCTCACCGCTCTTCTCCGTCCAGACCTGCAGCTCGCGGGCCAGCTCGGGCACCACCAGGAAGGTGCGCCAGCCCTGCCGCTTCTTGGACTTGAGGATGTCCCCGAAGATGTGGTCCCCCATGTAGAGGATGTCTTTGCCCTTCACGCCCAGCAGGTCACACACCACATCCGAGGATCCTGCGACAGCGGGACGTCAGGGTGAGGGGTCGGGCATGTCCCCCCCATGCTGCCCACGGAGCCCGGCCAGGTGCTCACCGCCGGAGTAGACGGCGCAGTGCTGGAGCGGGCCGGTGTACGTTCCGATGCGCAGCTTCCCCGTGTCCTGCAGGACGAGAGAACACCAGGATGGGGTGTGGGGGGGGGAGGTTCACCATTCTCTGTGCCTGCCCAGTGCCCGCCCAATGGTGAACACCCACGACTGTCCCCACAGGAGCTCCCACCGTGCCCAGATGGTGCCCACCACCCCCCACAGCGATGGAGGGGTCCCCACCGTGTCGACTTGGCGCAGGACGGTGCCCTCAGCAAAGAAGAGCGGCTTGCGGGTGTCTACCACGATGAGGTCGAAATAGGATCGCCAGGGACGCTGCGGGGTCTCAGCCTGCCGAGTTTTGGCGTGGGATGGGGGTCAGCGAGGGGCTGCCGATGGCACCCCCCCCACACACACACACACACACACAACCGGCCCCAGACCAGGGACAGACTCACCTTGTCCCCATCGCTGAAGTCAAACAGGTAGGACATGATGGCCTGCAAGGACACCCGGCGTCTTCACCACTTCACCCGCTGGCAGGGCTTTAACACCCCCACCCTGGGGCAAGCTGGAACCGGGAAGGGGGAGGCGGGTGCAGGCACAGGCAGCCCCTACTCACGTCAGTGTAGTTGTAGTCGCTGTTGGTGGCCAGGAAGACCTTCCCCACCTCTTTCATGCGGCTCAGCAGCAGCGGCACACGGGGCTGGCAAGGGGCAAGTCAGAGAGGTCGTGGGGACCATGGGGACCTGGCTAAGAGGACTGGGGGGGGTGGCGGGGAGGGGGGTGCCCACAGACACTCACATCCTTCACCACGTATTTCTCCAGGTTCTCCAGTGTCTTCTCCTTCAGGCAGCCCTGCAGAGGGAATGGATGGATCTGGCCAAAACCTCTGGGGGGAGTGGGGAGGGGGGGGGCATTCCCAGCACTCTCAGCCCCTCTCCCACCCCCGGCCTCACTGCACCCACCGAGAGGTGGACGTGGTCCATGGCCTCACGCACGTCCTGGAACATGCTGCGGAAGGACATGAAGAGGTTCCCATGCTTGTAGCCAGTGTCACAGCTGCAAAAGTCAGGAAAAAGGGAGGGGGTGAAGACACCCCACCCCCCCATCATCCCACCCCAGATCCACGAGGTCCAAGCCCACCCACCACCTCCCTCTTACTTGACGTATCTGGAGCAGTTGGTGAAGAAGTCCACGAGACAGGCGTAGAGGTGGGCCTCTGCCAGGGAGGGGGGCTGTGAGAGGGGACATGGGGGGGGGGGGCACAGCACCCCTCGATGGGGGAGTAAGGGCGGGGGGGGGAGGGGGGGCAAGTCGGATCTCACTCACCAGTGAGGTTGAAGAGGGTGTTGAGGATGTGGAAGCGCTTCATGTCATCCCGCTGGATGAACTTGTTGGGGTAATAATGGAGGATTTCGGCCCTGGGGAGGGAGCACAGAGCTGCACCCCATGCTGAGGGTCCCCTGCCCCATCGCCCCCTCCCTGCCCCGGGTGGGTGGTCCCAGACTCACCCCTTGAGGAAGCGGAAGCCGTGGGCACAGACCAGCAGGTTCCCGTGGGAGTCCACCTTCAGCAGGTTCCCGTACAGGGCGTCGAACACCAGCCCCCTGTGCCACACTCCCCGTCAGCAGGTGGGGGGGTCCCACTGACACCCCCACCCTCTGCTCCCCGCCCCCCCCAACTCACCGGGTGGGGAAGGTGGGGTCATACTTGTAGGCGAGGATCTCGTGGGGGTACCCGATGGAGACGAGGTGCTCCAGCAGCAGGGCGAAGGCCAGCTCCTCGTAGTCGGGGGACTTGTACACTGTAGGGGCCAGGAGGGGCAGCGTGGGCAGGGGCTGGGGGGGTGGGATTCCGCTGCCCCCCCCCCACCTCGCCTCAGCACCCCCCACCCCAAAAACGCACTGGCCAAGGTGTAGTCCATGTCAAAGCCGAAGCACTTGATCTTCTCCAGCGCCAGGCTCCGGTTGACGAAGATCCTGGGGGGCAACCGGGGGGTAGGGTTATGGGGGGTGTGGGGGTGTCTATGGGCGGGGGGGGCCACGGAGGAGGGGATGGGGACCTGTCCCCACATTGCCTGTCCTTGGCCAGGGGGCTGGGGGGCACGGGCTGCACGCCCGCCCTGGCCCAGGGGCCGGACAGTGAGTTATTGGAGCAGAAAAATGGGCTTTTGAGCTGGAAATGGAGCCCTGGGGGGAAGGGGGGGGGGGTGGGAAGGGGGGGATGGTGAGCCCCCTGTTTTGGCCTGCACCCCCCGGCGTGTCTCCATGGGGACCCCCTCAGGGCCGCTGCCCCTTCCCGCCCACCCCCCAGGAGTCCTCCCCGGTTCCTGCCACCCCCCGGGGTCCTTCCCCCAGGTCCTGCCCCCTCCCCCCCCCCCCCCCCCCCCCCCCCCCCCCCCCCCCCCCGACTCCAACCCCCCCAACCCCTTTCCCCGCCGCTCCAGGTCCTGCTGCCCCCGATCGGACCCCCCCGACCTCCCCCTCCCGCCCCCCGCTCCTGCCTCCCTCCGCCGCCCGCATCCTGCGCCGCCTCCCCCCAGCCCCACCGGTGCTGGCAGTCCCTCCGCAGCGCCCGCGGGTCGCCCGGGCCCGGGGCCGCCGTCGCTCCCCGCTCCCCCTCGCTGCCCATCGCCGCCGCCTCCGGCCACGGCCTCCGGCCGCCGCTTTAACGGCGCCCCGCGGGACCGCCCCGACCCGGCCCCCCCCCCCCTCCCTGCGGCCACCGGCCCGGCCCCCCCCCCGGGGAGCAACAGCCGCGACGGGACCCGGCTGGCGACCCCCAAAACGGGGCGGTGATCCCCTCCCCGTGCCTCCCCCCAGAAGGGGCTCCCCGGACCGTGACACCCCCCACCCCCACCCGGGCCGTGCCCCAGCGGCCCCCCGGGGGATGCGCCCTCCCACGGCCCCGGCCCCGACGGCGCCAGCAGCGCCTGGCCGGGCCTGGAGCCCCCGGGCCGGTGTTTGCCCAGCGGGGCCGCTGGCAGCGCCCGGCCGCGAATCATTAACCGGGGTCAAGGACCGGCCCCGCCGGGCGCTCCCGGGATCGGGGAAGGCGGGGGGGGGCTGCACGGCTCAGCGCCCACCCCCGGCACCTCGCACCACCAGAGGGACAGAGACAGGAGACGGCACCCACGTCCCGGGGGACACAGCCCAGCGCCAGCGTGTCCCCGGCGGGACCTTTCCCCAGCCCCGCGGGTCGCATCCCCGTGGCAGCTCCACCAGGCTCATCCCCGACCCTGTCCCCATCCCGGGGCTCAGCACCTCCAGGGGAGCACTCGGCGTCCCCCAGCCACCTGCCCTGGCCCAGGGCCAGCCTCTGGCACTTGCCCGCAACCCTTGCGACATCCCGGTGCCGACCCGCTGACGTGGGTCCCCGTGACTGGCCTTGACCCCCCCGGGACAGGAGGGAGCATCACTGGGGCACTCAGGGGAAGGTGGAGGGGACAAGCAGGGGCAGCTCCTGCCCCAGGGGGGCTGAGCGGGAATGGGGCTGGTAACAGGGTGAGGGGCCGCTGTCGCAGCACAGCACCACAGCTGCCCCCAGGTGTGGGGCCCCGATAACCACCCCCCCGGGGCTGGGGTGCAGCTCGGGGCTGTTTACAGCAGGTCCCATGACACTGGGGGACACATGGGGCTCTTATCAGCCACCCCAGGCCCAGCTCCCTCCCAGGGCGTAGGTCCAAGGAGGGGCAGGAGAAAAGCCGCGGGGCGTCCTGTGACAAGGGACAGTGCCCAGGGCCACCCCAGCACACCTCCCCCCCCCCCCCCCCCCCCCCCCCCCCCCCGGGGGCCCCCAGGAGCACCGGCAGCACTGGTGTATGAAGGAAATCTTTATTGAGGCCGAGGTAGCAGCAGTGAGGGGGGTGCCCCCCGCCAGGCACCCCAAGCAGGATGGGTGGGCAGCGCCTGGTGTCAGCACCACTACAGCAAGGGAGGCAAAGCTGAACAGTACAGCCCACGGTGGGGGGTGCCCCGCAGCCCCCAGGCCCTCCCAGGAGGGGCAAGGACCAGCCCTGGTCCTTACTGAAGGAGCAATCACTGCCAGGGGATCTGAATTAAGTCATTAAAAATAAGAAAAGTGGCCTCCCATAACTGCTAATCTAAAGCTACAGCGCAGCAGGGGAGTCACGCCTGGGGCAGGCACAGCCTCAGACACCCCCCCCCAGAAACTTAGCGCCAAAACATTTATATTAAAAAAAAAAAATATGTATATATATATATACACACATTTCAGTGACAACACTATGCAGAACTGGGGAAGCTCCAGAGATGATGGCAGCCCCCATCCCGCACCAGGATGAGCCTTCCTGGCTCCTGGAGAGGAAGATGGCAACATGGAAGCAGGAACAGCGAGAGCCCCGGAGCCCTCACACCCTCAGGACAGCGTACTTGAAGACAGCCATGATGGCAGCACTGATGAGACCCGAGATAGGGACAGTGACAAACCAGGCCATGAAGATGTTGCGGAAGAGGCGCCAGTCCACTGCCTTCCTGGAGCGCAGCCAGCCCACCGAGACCACCGAGCCCACCTGCCCAAGGAGCCAGGACACCATTCAGCACGGCAAGGGGCTGGGGCAGCCCCCCCTATATGTCCCACCACCACCCCCCCCTCCCAGGGGGGACAGGGTCTTGCTCCAGCCCCTTGGGGACTCGGGAGAGCCCAGGGCAAGGAGCTGCCAGCTCAGAGCAGCGCAGAGCCCCAGTTCCCACGGCTGCTTGACAGAGCCCCAGGGTCCATCAAAGGGGTTTTGTTCTCCCCTCATCCCCTCAAGTGCCCCCTCACCCAGCCCTGGGAAGCCACTGCCACCCCATTGAGATGTAAATGCAGAGCTGGGACCTGAAGGACAGCCAGCAGCCCATTTTGGGGACCTCCCACACAGCTCGGACTTCTTAGCACCAGGACTGGGGGGGGGGGGAAGCCAAGCTCACACTGAGCCGGCACCATCCCCTCCTGCCACCCCCACCTACCTTGCAGTGGGTTGTGCTGATGGGGAGGCCGACATTGGAGGCGATCACCACCGTCAGAGCAGACGCCAGCTCAATGCTGAAGCCGCTGCGGAGACAGAAAGCGCGTGAGGCCCCGGGCACTGGAGCCCCCGGCAGACCAGGCTGGCTCAGCCCAAGCTGGACCCCGCACTGCCCCCCGCCCCCCCCCCCGGCAGGGTCAGCTCCTCCCTTGGCTCTCCAGAGCCCCAGGCCGATCCCCCAAAGGATGGCGGAAGGTGTTGGGGGCCACACATGGCCCAGCTCCACCACCTGAGCCATGAGCCCTCCCGAAGGGCTCCAGGAGCAGGAGGCAGCTCTAGGACTGCCTGAAGCCTCCCCCTGCCGCAGGGCAGGCCTTACCTCGATGGCGTGATGGGCGTCAGGTCCTTCCCCATCGTCTGGATGACTCTTCTTCCCCAGACCCACAAGCCAATGCAAATCCCCACACCTCCGTAGAGCAGCAGCCAGAGGGGAGTTGCCGCCTTGGTAGCCACATCACCTGTCTGATACACCAGGTAGAGCGCAACCAGGGGCCCTATGGCATTGCTAGAAGAGAAAGGAGAGCTGATCTAGAGGGCCAGAGGCTCCGGGCAAGGTGGGCACCAGCTCCAGCTAGCAACCCCACCACTCCTGCTGGCCCAACTCACCTGACATCATTGCCACCATGAGCAAAGGAGCCAAAGCAGGCTGTGAGGATCTGCAGGAACTGGAAGAGGAGGGACACCTCGGGTTTGTCCTGGTCATGCCATTCTTCCAGGGAGGTACTGCTGCCCTTGCGGTCGCTGATGCCCATCTCCACCTGGGCTGTGTTCAGATCCACATCAGCCGCTGGGTGGGCATCGGCCACTGCGTTGCAGTAGCTGGTGTAGCTGTCCATGCGGACCCTCTTCTTGGTGTCCGCCGCGGGCCAGGTCAGCTTCTCCATCTCCTCACCCTCCTTGGCACGGAGGGAGTCCAGGGGCATGCCGCAGATGGCCATGGTGTAGGAGGTGTAGCTGTTGTTGCGTCGCAGGGGCTTGTCCCCCGTGTCCCCCATGCAGTCCCCCATCTTGGCCAGGTGCAGTTTATGCAGCAGCTCCTTGTAGAGGCCGGAGTCCTTGTGCACGGTGTGGTACTGGTACTGCCCGCTGGAGCTGATCTGGTGGCCCATGGCCTGGTTGAACTGGACAAGGTTGCCATTGGGCAGCCGCACGGCTCCTGCCAAGAGACAGTGGGGGTTTAGCAGCTGGGGGTACCTGGAGTGGGATACCACCCCCATCCTCCTGTACTGCCCCCCCCCACTCACCACTGTCAATGCTGGTTTCCTTCAGGTCAAGGCTGGGGAGCTTTTCCTGCTCCGGGGCCTCCTCCAGGTCCCCCATGTTGAAGGAGACTGTCCTCTCCTCCACCTCCACCCGGTGGGGTGCAGCCGACCCCACATCAGCAATGGGGCTCTTGGCATCGCCCAAGGGCATCTTGGGCTCTTCGTGGTCCTCCTTTGGGCTGATGTTCTTCTCCATCAAGGGGCTTTCAGAAGGACTGGATTTGATCTCTCCTGGGAAGGGAGGCAGGTGCTATCAAAACCCCTTCCCACCAC
Source organism: Sterna hirundo (assembly GCA_009819605.1). Taxonomy (NCBI): domain Eukaryota; kingdom Metazoa; phylum Chordata; class Aves; order Charadriiformes; family Laridae; genus Sterna; species Sterna hirundo. The sequence goes on along the minus strand of CM020456.1, from coordinate 6,570,624 downwards.
CACACCCAACACCAGGAGCAAGCCCACACCCCCAACCACTCAGATTTATGGCAGCTAAATAAAATTTACAGCTTCCCCCCATCCTGAACTTTGGAAACTGCTGGGCAGTCACACTTTGTCCCGGGCACGACAGCCAAACCATCACAAGCCAGCTCATCTCCTATTTTTAGAGCCCCCCCACCCACACGGGATGTGGCAAGCACCATTATGGGGCTTCTGTGCCCGTTCTTCCAACGGCAGAGGTTCCTCTTTGAGCCATGTTTGTCCCTTCCCCATTCCAAGAGGACACGGGATGCTCTGGACCTGCTTCTGGGGTGGCTGTGATCCCTGAAGTTGATGGGAAGGTGCCCAGGAGAGACCAGCTCCTCCGCCAGCCCATCAGCTCCCGCCAGCAGGACTCGCCTGCCTGGGCTCCTCTCCAGCTCCCGCTGGTGGGTGACAGACCCAAACAGGAGCCGGTCTCCACCTCCCGAGGGCAGCCTGGTTTCCTGTCCCACTGGAATTGCCAAAGCCAGCAGCACCAAGCCCTGGAAGCTGAGGCTGTTCCACCCCCTCTACCAGGAAAAGCATGTTTCCTCCAGGTGAAAAACATGAGGTCAGCTCCTTCAGACAACAACAAAAGCCACCTCCTCAACACAAACAACCATTTTCCAGCCAGTTTGCTGGCCGCGAGGGCCCGGCTGTGGCATCCAGCCCCTCACCCTGGCATCAAGCCCCTGCAGAGCTCATCCCCCCCCTGCAGCACCCCCACTTCCCAGCAACGCTCCCCAGCAGGCAGGAGAGGCTGCCTCGCAGGCAGGAGTTAAGCCAAAGCTCGAACAGCTGGAAGAATGTCAAGGGCAGCCATAAAGCTGTTAGTCACACCCCAGTTACACCAGTCTGGCAAGGACACTGGTTATCCCCTCATCTCCAGTTCCTTAAGTGCCCCGGACTGCACACCACATTTACATGCAAGACCACACACGGCTCCAGGAGAGCTGCCTGTACTTTTCGGGAGGCAGAGCTCGGGACTGCTCTTTTGGATGCCTTTCAATAGATTTATTTTTTTTTTTTTCCCCCTACAGGGAAAGGATTTCATCAGCTTACACGCCTTAAACTTGTGATCTGCATCTTCCAGGCCAAAGATTGATCAGCAGGTATGCAGAGGATTAAAGGTTACCCTGGTTAACAGGAAGGTTGTCTCCTGCCTCCTCTTCTTCTATATTAAAGGGTGAAACGGGGCTGTTTAATATTGCCCGCTCTCCTGTGTGGTTCAAGGAGAGCTCGCCCTGCTCGGAAATCAGCTGCCAGACGCCGCTGGGAAACACAACGGCTGCTTCCCGGGGGATTCTGGGGTCCCCAGAGCGGCGTTGTGGTGCTGCTGGGGGTCAGGAGCAGGCAGGGTCCAGCTCCCAGAGATGCGCCCCAGTGACTCAGGGTTTGCAGAGCAGCTTAAGTGATAACTGACGCTGAGGATCCCTGCTAATAACAGCCCTGCGGCTAATGCGATCTCCCGCTGGGAAAAGAAGTCGGTTAGTCCGAGCGTGCCCTTCCCCAAAGGATTGCAAAGAAAGAGGTGTTACTTACGTTCAATTTTCTTCTTCATTCTCGGACATACAAAGAACCAGACGACAAGAGCACAGACAACAGCACTCCCCGCCGAAATTAGGAGGATACCCCACAGAGGAAGTTTGTCAAAGCCCAGCACTAGGAAATAAAACAACGGATCTTTGAAAACTTCTGGGCAAAAGCCTCCTCGACACATGACTTTGCTCTTCCCAGCACGGGGACTCCATCACCTGCGACATCCCTGAGCTAATTCACCTGCCAGGGAGAAAGGCTGTCGGAAAGCCACCGCTGACCGCACCAAAACCTCAACCCCCGCGGCATTTCCACCCCAGGTTACAGTCTCCCCCATCAAAAGCTGATCTTTCACATGTGCAGACACTTCCCCCTCCCTCCCACCGCCAAACCCCATCGGGGACCGGTGTCTGCCCTGAGCAAGGGACAGGAGGCTCCTCGCTTGCTGCAATGTCAAAGAAAAAAGCCACACGCAACACACCGCCGCCCAGCACGGCTGCTGCAGCGACAGCACCGCTTCCCCCACGCAGGACCTGGGCTGCTCCCGCCGGCGAGCCCCACGCCTCCATCACCCCTCCGGCTGCCGGGGGAAGACGGTTCTCTTGCTCCCCGAGTCCCTAGGAACTCCAGTCTCAAGGCATCCACGATATTACGTGACCTATTTACAGGCATCCTCACACGCAGCGTGACTTTTAGCAGAGGTTTTGCATTACACAGCCCGCTGCAGCCCCTGGTCGGGCTATCAGCCGCTTGCGACTGCTCAACTCCTGCATTTTCTGCTGCAGGCAATGACTTACTGCTCCTAACGCACCACCAGCAGCATCACGGCTACTTCACCCGCACATTCGGCTATTTGCTTACACCAAGCCCAGCTTGCCGAAGGCTACAAACCCTGCACTCCAGAGACAGAGCTCACCCAGCCGCTCCTGCGGCTGAGGACTCGGGATAAACACGAATCCACCTCGGGGGTGCCAAGTGATAAGGGGATCTTGGAGCAGCACCGCAGTGACCCTGCCTCCTCCCAAGGGCCGGAACACCGTGGGAAGGGGAAGCCAACATCCCTCCAAACATTTTCCAGCCACTGTTTACGGAGAAAACCCTGTGGAGCCAGTGCTGCCTGCCCTCACCCCACCTCCAGCGACTCCTCCACAACAGGAAACCCATCTCAGACCAAAAACAGCTCACACCGAGTCACCCTGGCAGGTGGGGGCTACGGAGCCTCCAGCACCCTCCCCTGCCGAGCCCTCTCCTAGCCCTGCCTGCACCCGTCCACAACAGCCAAACAAGCATTCCAATTTGGCTTTTCAAAGTCCAAACACTTCTTCTCAAGTGTGGGCGCCAGCTCTTCTCACCAGGGATAACAAGTTTATTCTTAGGGACAAGGTGAACGGGAGGCACAGCCTCCATCCCTGCTCCCAGCCTCGCTACCGGCAGCCGAGGAGCCTCTGCAGCGGCAGCCGGTACCTGAGTTCTAGCACGGGTAAGAGAAGGGGAAGTCATGTTATCTGCCAGTCCTGTGAAGTCTAAGGAGAAAGGTCTGGAGGGGTTTAGTTTGAGCAGGTCTCTTTGGCTGGGCAACTATCTAGCCCAGAACTCAGCGCACGCTAGCCTGCAGCCTTCTGAAACCGGCACAGGCCAGCCGCCTTCTAGGAGATTTCATCCCTGTAAAGCAAAAAAGGGGTAAATCGTGCATTTAATGGAGGTTTTGTAAAGCATTTAAAACTTAAGGTTCAAGTAGTCTGTGGTGTACTTACAGGGTGCGCCGGTATACATGATGGAGAAGAGGTTGATCCCCACCGTACAGGCGTAGAAGACGGGCAACGCTCGCAAGCCGTTGGGGACGGGATCGGCCTGCAAAACAAGGGCTGGCGCTGGGAAGGGCAGACCCTGGGGGCTGAGCGGCCACCGAGGAGCAGTCCCTTCCCACCAGAGGTTTTGTGCCCTCGCTTAGCTGCTGACAGCAGCTCCGATACCATCCTCCCGCAAGCTCTGCCGAAAGCCAGAGCTCCCAATGGCTTTTAGAGAACAACCCGGGGGGGGGCTTGCCATCGTCTGACCCCCTGGCAGTCCAGGGGAGAGGGCGGCAGGCTGCGGGGCTCCGCAGAGCTGGACCAGCTGAACATCCCGCAACTCCCAAGGCCGAAGCATCTCGTTGTGTTCACAGCCTGGGCTGCCCGGCTCTTGAGCCCTCCCCGGCTTCCAGCTGCACGGATGTTTTCTTTCACCTCCCCAGACACTTTCAGACAAAACCATTTGTCAGACAAAGCTTTTACCTCTTTCCAGCCGACTTGGACAAAATAAAAAATGTCCATTACTCAAAGCAGCTTATTTGAGCACATACCTGCACAGAGAGGCCCTCACCCGAGCAGCAGGAGCACTTAATCTCCGCTGCTGACCAGCGGCTGGGGTCTAGCGTCGGTACAAACACACCGAGCGTTACTGAGCACACGGCAGGACAGAGCAACCAGGCTATTCAGTGCCAGAATGAAGCATGACGGGGCCAGCCCGGCTTTGAAAGACCAGTTACGCAAGGTTACTGTGACAGCGGTGACGCTGAGTTGTTTTAAAGGGCTGCTAGGTAGAAACCAGCAGTGATAAGACCTTAACATCTCTTGAACAAGAAATAGTTAAAGCTACGTCCTAGAATAATTTAAGTTAGCCTTGGATACGCAGAAGAAAACGCTGGAGCCCCTCTGCACAGCTGGCTGGATACCCCTGCTCTGGGCTGGCAACACCCCACACTCCAGGGTCACCATCGCCTCAGAAAGGTGAGGTGTGACGCTGCTACTTTTGGGTGCCCGATGCCCCTTCCCGGGCTGTCAGACAATGCCAACAGCAGGAGCACATCCCTGAAGCCAGGCTGAGCCCCCCTCGGTGGACCCGGGGCTCCGGGCAGGAGAAAAGCGTAGTTTCCACAGCACCAGGGACAATTCTGTCCCTCCTGGCTTTGAAAAAGCCACCACTGTTGGTCACTGCCTTCCTCTGCAGCAGGACACAAGAGGAGGTCCAGCCTCGCATCAGGACTTAGGAAAAGCCTGACAAAAAGCTCTGATCTTATCTGTTCTGGGTTTCTTCACTACTTGGAAGCTGCAGCCTTTTCTGCTGAAGCCAGGCAGGGCCCTCCCAGCCCAGAAGGTTTGGGGGAGGCTGAACGAAGCCTCCTCACCCCCCAGGCTCTGCTCATGCAGCAGCTACAGGTCCCGTTTCTCCCATCCCTTCAGCTCCTCCTGGGTCAGGGCTCACCTAAGTGCCAACACAAGGGTGGATGTGCCTGGAGAAGCTCCGGTGCACATAAGCAATGAACCAGTCCAATGGGCAGGCAAGGGAGCACCTGGGAGCCCCGGGGTGTCAGAAAATGGGAAAGTGGGGTGAACGGCCCTTACCTTACGGAGGATGAACCTCTGGACAAGGAAGAACAGGATAGCAGACATGATGCCCGAAAGGAGGGGTGAGATGAACCAGGACAACACTAGGAGAGAAGAGGCAGGATCAGCCGCCCGCCACTGGAAGGGGAAGCCCCAGGGGCACGTGGGATGCTCAGACCAGCCGGACTTACCGATCTTTAGCAGCTCGGACCACTTGACGCCTTCTTGCCCTTTGGCCACCAGCGAAAAGCCAATGGTGGCTCCAACGATGCAGTGGGTACCGGAGATGGGGAGCTTCAAGAACGAAGCCACCAGCTGCCACACAGCGGACCCTGGAGAAGGAGAAGCCTGGTGAGAAAGCTGTCACTGAGGCACCTCCGGACACACCACCCACCCCATTTTGACCCCCCTGTTCCTCACCGAACATGGCACTGATCGAACCCGCCATCATCAGCTGCTGCTCAGACTTGTACATATCCACATCGATCAGCCCCTTCCGAATGGTCTCGCTGACTTTGGCTCCCAGCAGGACAGAGCCCACTGTCTCAAAGACACTGGCCAGGACACAGGCCTGCCGGAGGGTGACCACCCCTGAGCCCACCGCCGTGCCGAAGGAGTTGGCCACGTCATTGGCGCCAACGGAGAAGGCCAGGATGAAGGCAATGATGAAGCCCAGGACCAGCATCCAGAGGAAGCCCGCCATGGGGGCGGGGGGCACCGCGGAAGTGGGGTCCATGGTTTAGGCGAGGTATTAATAAATTAGATATAAAATTAAATAGGGGGAGGGGGCGGGTGGCGGTCGCTATAGGGTGCGGGGGCACTCCGCCGTCCTACGGCCCCGCCGGCCGCGGGGGCTGGGGGCCAGGTGCCGCGCCATCGCTTGGGCTGCTCTTCATCCTGCGGGAGAGATGGGGTCAGCGGGACGGGATAACGGTGCTCAGCGGGATGGGGGGGGGGGGGGGGGGGAGGGGGTGAGACGGGATAATGGCCCTTCCCGCGCACCGGTAACGGCCGCTCCCGCGCGCGCCGCCGCACCACCCGCCGCCATGTGGGTGAGTGGGTGGCTGCCTTGGGTGGCTGCCTCGGGTGGCTGCCTCGCCTCGCCGCCCCACCCCGCCGCCGCCCGAGGCGGCGGCTGCTCACCGGCCGCGCCGCGCCGCGCTCACCAGGAAGGGCCGGTGCCGGTACCGCTCCGCTCCGTCGCAGCGCCGCCCCCGCCACCCGCCGCCGCCGCGCTTTAAGCGCACCCCGCCGCCCCACGTGACCGTCGCCCCCGCCCCCCCCCTTCCCCGCCCGCCGCGCGCCCCCGCCCGCCGCCCCCATTGGCCCGCTCGCCGACGGGGCGGGGCCAGGCCGCGACCTCATTGGACAGCGCCGCGCTCGCAGCCCGGGCCTCGCCCCTCCCTCTCTCCCCCCACCTCACCCCCCCGACCCTCCCCACCCCCGCGCGGGCAGCGCGCCCCGGCACCACGTGCACGCTCAGCGGCGCGGCCGCGGGGGGCCGGCCTGGTTCCGGTGGGCTCGGCCCTGCTCAGACCGGCTCGGTTGAGTTTGGCCCGGCCCGGCCCGGCCCGGTTCCGGTGGGCTCGGCCCTGCTCAGACCGGCTCGGTTGGGTTTGGCCCGGCCCGGCCCGGCCCGGCCCGGTTCCGGTGGGCTCGGCCCTGCTCAGACCGGCTCGGTTGGGTTTGGCCCGGCCCGGCCCGGTTCCGGTGGGCTCGGCCCTGCTCAGACCGGCTCGGTTGGGTTTGGCCCGACCCGGCCCGGTTCCGGTGGGCTCGGCCCTGCTCAGACCGGCTCGGTTGGGTTTGGCCTGGCCCGGCCCGGTTCCGGTGGGCTCGGTCCTGCTCAGACCGGCTCGGTTGGGTTTGGCCAGGCCCGGCCCGGCCCAGTTCCGGTGGGCTCGGCCCTGCTCAGACTGGCTCGGTTGGGTTTGGCCTGGCCCGGCCCGGTTCCGGTGGGCTCGGCCCTGCTCAGACCGGCTCGGTTGGGTTTGGCCCGACCCGGCCCGGTTCCGGTGGGCTCGGCCCTGCTCAGACCGGCTCGGTTGGGTTTGGCTCGGCCCGGCCCGGCTCAGTTCGGCGCAGCCCGGTTCCGGTGGGCTCAGCCCGGTCCGACCCAGGCGTGGTTGCAGCCGCAGCCCAGCCCAGCCCTGGTGGGTGCTGGCTCGGCACAGCCTGGCACTGGTGTGGCATGGCCCGGCCTGGGTGTGGGCTGGGCTCTGCACGGCCTGCTTTGTGGCCATGTGGGTCCGGCACATGGTCTCAGGACCAGGCCCAGCACTGGCACCGCACCAGGTCGGGGGGTCACTGAGACACAGACCACCGGGGACACCCCGCAGAGCAGCTCCGGACTCTGCATCAGCATCACACAGGAGCGCTGGGGTGGCTGGTGCCCCTGTCCCTGCCGCGGGGTGACCGTTGCCCGGCAGGAACCGCGGCCCAGCGGGCTGAGCAGCGGCGGGTCAGCCCGGGGCAGGAAGCAGCGGTGTCCAGCCGGGCACGGGTCAGCGGTTTGGTGCTGGCCAGGGCTGGGCTGTCGCACACCACCGCATCACGGGGACAGCGGTGACGTGGGCCCATGGATGGCAGCCGGTGGGGGGCACGCAGTTGGGATGCACCGGCCCTGCTGCCCCCGTGTCACCGGGCCAGAGTCCAGCCCATGTCCCCATGCACCCTGTGTCTCCGGCCACGTGCGGCACTGGGTGCGCAGACAGGGCGGGCCTGGGGGGCCGGGGGGCACGGGCCCAGGGTCCCCTCACCCCTCTCAGCAGGGGCTGACCCCATGCCCTCACCCTGTCCCCATCCCACTCTCCTGTCCCCTCTGGGTGGCCCCATCTGCCCTAGATGGGTGAGGCTGCAGGGAGAACAGGCAGGAGCCAGGAGGAACCAATGGCCCTGGGTCCCATCCCTCTGCACCCCAAAAGCTGGGAGGGACCCAGGTGTGCCTGCAGCCCCACAGGGGCAGAGGGGGTCCGGGGGGCACCAGGAACGTAGGGAGCAGCACCGGGAACGTGGGGTGCAGCGCTGAGCATAGGGGAGAGCAGGGCCAAGGATGCGCTGGGGAGTGAGTGGGCGTGGGGGCCTCTCCAGATGGATGCAGTGTGGGGACCCACCAGGAGCACTGGAGCGCTTGGGGGAGCTGGATCTAAATTAACTTTGAATGATCGTGGGGACTGGGAGAGCTTCCAGAGGACTGGAAGAGAGCAAAGTATCACTCCTGTCTTCAAGAATTACGCCCCAGAAACCATTTCCATGTTCGTGAGAAGCAGACGGGGAGTGGTCAGCACGGGCTGCCGAAGGGGAAATTGTGCTTCACCGGCCTGATGGCCTTCTGCAATGAGACAACCGGCTTGGTGGAAGAGCAGTGGATGCTGCTTACCTCCACCTCAGTAAGGCTCTTGACACTGTCAGCCGTAACATCCTCATAGAGAAACTGGAGAAGTCTGGTCAGGTAAGTGGACGGTGAGGTTGACTGAAGACTGGCTGCACGGCCGGGCCGGAGTGTGGTGATCAGCGGCACAAAGTCCAGCTGGAGGCCAGTCACTAGTGGTCTGCCCCAGGGGTGGATGCTGGGGCCAGTCCTGTTCAATATCTTCATTAATGACCTGGACACCGGGGCAGATGCACCCTCGGCAGCTTCGCAGATGACATGAAGTGGCGAGGAGTGGCTGACACACCAGACGGAGGGTTGTGCTGCCATCCAGACGGACCGTGACAGGCTGGACAACTGGGCTGAGGAACCTCATGGTGGATGTTCAACAAGGGGACATGCAGAGCCCTGCAAATATCTGATGGGAGGGAATGAAGAAGAGGGAGCCAGACACTTCTCAGTTGTTCCCACAGACAGGACAAGAGGCAACAGGCACCAATTAAAAACCCAGAAAATTCCACCCACACAGAAGAAACCCTCTTTTAGGTGGTCAAACACCAGAACAGGTTGCCCAGAGATGTGGAGTCTCCATCCATGGTGATATTCAAAAGTGTCTTCCTACTGCTCCTTTGCTCCAGTGGGAGTTCCTCGATGTGTTTCATTCTCTCAGCAGCGTCCTGCTCCAGCGTGGGTACTCCACAGGCTGCAGTCCCTCAGAGGTGTACCACCTCCACCTTCTGCCAACAGAGCCCCCTCCTGCAGGTCTCCTCTGCCTCCTCCTCCTCACTCCTCGCACACCTCCTCATGCACGCCCTCGGGTCTCTCCCTTTGTGTCTCCTCTTTGTGTCTTGGGTCTCTTGCTCAGCATCTCCTGCCCCAAATAGCTGCTGCTCTTCCTCCCATGGTTTTGAGCAGAGGTGCCATGTGCTCTTGCTTATCATACAGTTGTGGCTCCCACTTTGGCTCATGGTTGTCCTCAAATGGGAAGCCCATTCTTGACAGTAATTGCCATCCTCAGCTCCATGGAGGGAGGAGACGAGTGCCCCCATGTCTCCAGCCTTCCACCAGGCCAAGCTGTGGCTGTCGGCTTATTCAGAAGAGAGGAGGTGCGGTGGCTTGGTGGAAGACCTGCATGGACACCAGGAGGTGCAGGGTCTAGAAGCAAGGAAGGGACATCGCCAGCTCCCCAGGTAACTGTGGGCACTGGGGAGCCACAGCAAGCAGAAGCGTGTGTAGGATCTGTGGTGGCATCAGTAGAGGTCTGGTGAGCAAGTCTTTGGGAACAGCACCATGAGATCAGTGCAGGGCGTCACCTCTAGGATGGCATCTCCAAACCCCAGTGACCCCAAGACTTTCATTAACTGGCATCACCTGTGGAAATGCTGTTGTTTCTGGGGAAACTAGAAAGCTCATTTATGTATCAACGTCTCTGTCTGGAGCTGTATCTACAGGTTGTGGTCCAAGGGCTGTGGGACAGCTGCGTCCTGGGACTGGGGGGTGCAGTGGGAGATGCAGGATTCTCACCTGAAGCACAGGAGCCCTCTGGTGAGATCAAACCAGCCTGGGTTGGATGACAGCCCGGCAGCCACCACCGCCTTGCTACGCCATTTGTCCTGTCGAGTGACTTGCACAGGGACACGGGGTTGCCCTGATGGAGATGTGAACGACACGGGCAGAGGGGCCACCATGCAAACACGGAGCCAAAGCAGGGCTCAGCACCACTGCCGGGGTACCAAAGCACGGCAGAGAAGGGCAATCCCTGCAGGTCCAGCCAGCACTGGCTGGGGCAACCTTGGACCTGCAGCAGCTCTGCTCCTGCAGCTCCCTCCCCGAGGAGTGGGGGCTGTGGGTTGTAAGGCACTGGGGCAGAGGGATCTGCTCGAAACAGCCCGGGAACTGCTCCAGCCCGTGCCCATTCCACCTCCAGAACCACAGGCTCCATCTCCCCACCGAGTAACGCCAGCAAATCCGTAAACCCTGCGCTGGATGCACTGGCAGGGCAGGATTCCAAGGCTGTGGTTTCTCTGCCAGGTGCCAAGCCCTCCCCCAAACTCCTCCGGGACGCGGGGCCATCCCACCTGGCGACACACTCCAGGGAGAGGAGCTGTGTCCGTCCTGGAGCAGAGGTGCCCAAACCACCCGTGGGATGGCACAGCAGAAGGGGGACAGGATCCTCAGTGCCGTTGAGCTGAGCCGTTTGGCATCAGCGCTCCCGGCCCCGACACTAGCTTTGACCTGCAGGTCCCTGAAGGTGCCCCAATGGTCAATGGCACCGCTGGGCACTGCAATGCTTGCTGCCCGCCCTGGACCCGTGAGTGTCACCAGCACCCCTGGACACCCCCCCAGCACCCCAATGGTCACCACCCCTGCCCACCCCGGCCCCAGGGCAGCTCCACGGCCCCACTGCTGACCAGTCCCCACAGACCCCCCCGCTCCTCACTCAGGTCTCCTCCAGGGTCCCCCTGGCCCACATCATCCTCTGCCAGACCCCCACCGTCGCTCAGATCCTCCCGAGGTCATGCCACCCCTTCAGTTCCTCCCCTGCCCTCGCAGCCCCTGCCTTACCCTCCAGGCAAGCTCACACCCCCTCAACCCGGGGCACATCAGATCTCCCAGTACCCACCTGCATTGGATTTACGTCACAAGGTTTTCCTAGTGGGGAGACAAGATGCTGGAGAAGATGCTAGAGGAGATGCCAGAAGCATCCCCATGTCCAACAGAGTCTGTTCCAGCCAGCTCCAAGATGGACCAGCTGCTGGCCAAGGCTGAGCCCGTCAGTGACAGTGGTAGTACCTCTGTGACACCATATTTAAGAAGGCATAAAAACTGCTGCATCTGGGAGAGAGAAGTGAGAAAGTGAAAGAACAGAGAAGAGAAGTGAAAGAAAGAACAGCTCTGCAGACACCAAGGTCAGTGAAGAAGGAGGGGGAGGAGGTGCTCCAAGTGCCAGAGCTGAGATTCCCCTGCAGCCCCTGGTGAAGACCATGGTGAAGCAGGTTGTCCTCCCACAGCCTGTGGAGGTCCATGGTGGAGCAGAAATTGTGAGTGAAGTTGAGCCTGGGAAGAAGGGAAGGCTGGGGGGAAGATTCTTTTGGACTTTTTCTTATTTTTCATTACTCTGCTGTACTTAATTGGCAACAAATTAAATTTCCCTAAGTTGAGCCTGGTTTGCCCACGATGGTAATTGGTAAGCGATCTCCCCGCCCTTATCTTGTCCCATGAGTTTTAAAGCGTATCTTCTCACCCTGTCCTGTTGAGGAGGGGAGCAAGCGAGCGGCTTGGTGGGCACCTGGTGTCCAGCCAAGGTCAAGCCACCACACCACCCTGTTTGCTCACATCCCGTCCCCTCCCTGAGCACCCTCACCCTCTCCCTTCCCCTCTGCAAGCTCCGGGACCCCCTGCAGGCCCACTGTAAGCAATCATGTCCCTGGCCTTTCCCCTCCCTGCACAGCCAGAGCACCTCACTTCCCCTCCAAGGCTCCTCCAGCCTCCCATGCAGCTCGCAGCTCCCCACAGTGCCTCGTCACACCTCTCCCCTCCGCCCTCCCTGTCTGCTCCAATCCTCCATTCCTCCTTTGTTCATGCTCACGCCCCCTTCATTCTCCACTATGGAGCACTCACATCTCCTTCCTTCCCCTCTTGGGATGCTCAAAGTCCCTTCCTTCCCTCCATGCATGCTGCCATCTTCTCCACTGACCCCTGCCTGAACCAGGATACTGTGCTTGCTACCGTGTCGGATCCCTTCCCCTCCCAGGACAATGGCTCAGGTCTCCTTCCTTCCCCTCCTGCAGGCTCACACCTCCCCTTCTTCCACTGCCCCAGGCTCACCTCTCCTCCACTGCCCTCCGGGTGCCTCCCCGATCCCCCCAGAGAGACCTGTGTCCCCAGGCATCCACCACTGGAGGAGCCCCCAACATCAGAAGGACATGGACCTGTCGGAACAGGGCCGGAGGAGGCCCCGGAGATGCTGGGAGGGCTGGAGCCCCTCTGCTGTGGGGACAGGCTGAGAGAGCTGGGGGGGTTCAGCCTGCAGAAGAGAAGGCTCCGGGGAGACCTTGGAGCCCCTTCCAGTCCCTAAAGGGGCTCCAGGAAAGCTGGGGAGGGACTCTGGAGCAGGGAGGGGAGCCATGGGACGAGGGGGAAGGGTTTTACACTGAAAGAGGGGAGATTTAGATAAGAATTTGTGAAGAAATGTGAGGGCGGTGAGCCCCTGGCCCAGGTTGCCCAGAGAAGCTGTGGCTGCCCCATCCCTGGAGGGTTTCAAGGCCAGGTTGGACGGGGCTTGGAGCAACCTGGGCTGGTGGGAGGTGTCCCTGCCCAGGGCAGGGGGGTGGGACTGGATGACCTTTAAGGTCCCTTCCAACTCTAACCACCCTTTGATTCTATTATTTCCCTTTCTGGGTGCTCCCTTCCCCTCCCTGCGTCTGCTGAAGTCCCCCATGGGGCAAGAATGGGGTGAGCTGCCTGAGCAGGGCCACCTTGAGGGGGACTGCTGTGCCCCCGTGCCGCCGTCCACCACCTTCTGGATCTGCACCCTCCTGCCCGAATCCCTGGAGATCACAGGCTGGTGGCCCCAGCTGGGAGCTGGCCCCAGGGGGCTTTATTTGGCGTTCCCAAGGGGGCTGAGGGCAGCAAGAGCCAGAGCTCCCACACCAGCATGCCTCCACTTGGCACTAGCACTGCCACCTTTGGGGTTTCCCTACCTTGGGGTTTCCCTAGGTCCCCTCAAGCGTCACTTGTCTGCAGTCACACAGGTCCATGCGATTCCATGCAGATCTATGTATGCTTCCTGATGCTCTCGGATCGCAATCTTCCCTGCAAGCCTAATGGGCAACCCCAAAGGTGTCCATGTGCACGTAGAGAGGAGGGCAAGGTGTCCTGCCCAACAGGGTCTGGTTCCCAGAGGAGGAACCACTGGCCCTAAGGGCAAGGTGTCTGCTGGTGGCTGCTCTGCCAGAGGAAGGACAGGCTCTCTGGGGTGGAAGGGCAGAGCCAGGTTCCACATTCCTCCTCCACCTTTCCTGGTGGCCTTTATGTGTTTCCAGCCTTGCCAGAACCTCTCTTGCTTACGGTGACAAGATGCTACAATGGCAGGGAAAAATTCCCTCTTGACCCTGGCTGAGCCCCAGCCTTTGCCCAGGAACCAGGAGAGTCACCTCAACAGCCCTGCGAGGCGCCACTTGGGTGTCCCTTGTGGCACCGCAGAAGAGGGCAGGGAACGGCTCTTTGCGGAGCAGGAACAAGGAGGGCAAAGCAGAGGCGTCAACACAGGCAGTGCCACCGAAGAGCCCAGTAGCCCTCTAGTGATGGTACAGCCATTCTCACAACATGCAGCCCCAAGGCCTTTTTCCCAACCAAGTCAAAATTTGAGGCTCCATCCCTCGCCTACTGAAGACAGTGGACATTTTCATTTCCTCTTTTTATGCTTTTTAAGCCAGCGTGCTTGGGAGACAATCCTAATGCTCCAGATTTAAAAGAAAACAAACACACAAAACCTCCCAGACTTCCAAATCCACGTTCTAGTCATAAACAAAAGTTATTGGTCATGCTAAGGGAAGTATGGTAAATTAGAAGGTCAATTGGAGCTCCCTGCTACAGCATGGCTGTGACTAGCTCCAGCCACTGGACCTGAAGAGCCCGAGTCAAACTCAGGGCAAGCTCTGCAGGCAACAGCTGCCTACGTTGCAGGGGGCGATTGCTCTATGCCCTCGACACAGCCCACCGCTTCTTCTGTCCTTTGACTTTTCTTGTGAACTCCTCCCTCACGGTCATACGGGCAGGCGAGCACGAGAGACAAGCGCAGCGCAGAAAAGGACGGAGCCATTCACAAGACTGAAAGGACGACCCCACAGAAATGATGGAACGAGCACATCTGAAGGGCTCCTTCAAGACTCCGTATCCAGAGAGCTGTTTTTCTACACGTGACACCACCACTTCGTCAATCTGTACCATGTATTGCTCCTGCTCTCTCATGCTCTTTTCTCATCCAATGAACAGGAACTCAAGCAAAAATGTCCAGGAGCTGGTTGAAAAGAAAGCCACTGGTTTCCACCACATGCATCTCCGGTGGTCTCGCTGGAACAGGTTGTCCAGATAGATTGCGGAGTCTCCATCCTTGGAGGTATTCAAAAGTCCCGGGCAACCAGCTCCAGGAGGCCCTGCTTGAGCAGAGGGGTTGGACTCGCACAGCTGCGTCGATCTCCTTCATGGCTGGAATGGTGCTGGGGGGTGCTGAGCCCCCTGGCTCAGAGCATCACTCGTTTTTCAGAAGTCAGGAGGATTCAGGACGCTGCGTCTGAGTACATTCCACAGCAGTCGCGCTGAACAAGGTGGTGTTTTCCTCCTGGTCCTCCTGGTCCCCGGATGCTTGCAGCAGCCTGGGCAGCCCCCCTGCCCAGGAGCGGGGGCTCCTTGGCATTCTCCTGAGCTCCCCTCAGAGGACTCAGGAGCTGGCTTCTCCTGGCCTGCCATCATTAGCATAGCAGATCTGTGTCACTGAAAGCCCAGGGACATGTGTGTGGCCTTAGAAAGGCCTCGACCCAGCACCGAATCCCTGTGGAGATACATGGGGCAGGAGGGGTCTATCTGACGTCACCTGCACCATGAACGGGTGGTTCATCCTACCCATCAGGAGCCAGAGGGCACCCGTAGGCCTCTCCTGGACAGACCCTGAGACGGTTCATTCCCTCACCCTTTCTGGTACCCTCGATGGGCCCTGTGACCCACACCCTGCTGAGATACCTGCTGGTGAGGGCATGGCCAGTGTTTTGGCCACCCTCAGCTCCAGGCTTATCCTCCCCCCGGGGGACAGCCCCACACTTGCTTCTCCCTGCATCGACCCAGATGGTTTGGAAAACCCATGTCCTGAAAGCATCAGTCACCATGTGAGAGGGAACTGGAGTGACAAGGGGACAGAGTTGGTTTCGTGAGGCCTGCACATGCTGGGGGAAGGAGATCCGCGTTTGGGCAGAGCCCTGAGGAGCAATGTGCACGGGGGTGGGAAGCTCCCTGCTCTTCCCAGCCAAGGGTAGCAGTTCCAACAAAAGGTTTTGCCCGTCCTTGCAAACTTTGACTTGCCTGTTGTGTGTGGCCACTGCAGTTAGGGAGACACTGACATAATTTGCACCCAGACGTGCATCCCATGTGCTCTGGGACCATCAAGAGGATCTCACTCACCCGGGGCTATCTGCAGGGTCACCTTTTCCAGCTTCCCTAGCCATGCCAGGGGGTCCAACGGGCAGGTGAGCGGCAAGAAATGCCCGATCATTTCCAGGTCTGTCCTCTGGGATGGGGTGACTCTGTTCCAGTGGGGCACAGGTCTTCTTAGGACAGACCTGCCAAGCCCCGCCCACCTCCGTGGTGTTCCAGAGCTCTCATTGACGGTGCTGAGGCTGCAGCCCAGCCAGGCGCCAGGCTCAGGACTGACCACCTCCCCTTCGACTGGGTCTCTCTCGTGAGTTGAAAAGCCAGCTTCCCACGCAGGCTTTCATTCAGGCGCCTGTACTCGGGTATCTCAGTGCTGTCACGAACGGGTGATTTATATCGCTTGAAGAACCACTGTCACAGGTGTTAGCAAAGCCGTTTTAATGGGATGTTGTCAAAGTGCAGCTTAACAAAGTTCAATGGCAAGGTTCATTCTATTAATTACTGCTGGAGTTAGAATGATTCACAGAGAGACCGGAGACACAGAGGGGAAGGGAAGAGCTCCCGTTGAGTCACGAGGTTCAGAATGGACCCCCTTGCTTTCTACACTCCTCAGAAAGGAGTTCAGGTGTGTCTGGACCCAGACTTAGCCCCAGACTCGGCCAATGTTTATGTCCAAAGGACTGTATATGCTCCATTAGCATCAGTTCAGCACACTATCAAACTACCAAGGCAAATCAAAGTTATCGTACTACAGGGTTATGGGTGGTATCAGTTGCTTACCAAAGATCTGCCATTGGTAAAAGGTCTCTCTGCCTTGAGGTGCAACCTTGAGAGGCGTCCCAGCTCGAGGGGAGATCACCGCCGTGCAGCCACACTGCCTGGCAGGGAGAGCTCAAAGACGGCTCACGTGGGCTGTCAGGTTTATGGGATAAAGCGGTCGGCTCGTAGTCAAATCACATGCGATGGAGAGGTAGGCATTAGA
>CM020456.1:6249516-6500665 GCA_009819605.1 Sterna hirundo | reverse complement strand
CCGCCCCACCCCGTCCCCCCCCCGGCCATCCCTAACAGGAGCTCTGCTCCCTCTCTCTCTGCTCTCTCTCTCTCCTGCCCGCAGTGGGCAGACAGACCACCGCTCCTCCGACCATGTCGGCGGCCGCCGCCGGGGCCCCCCTGGGGCTGGTGGAACAAGGTAGACCGCGTCCGCAAAGGGCCCCCCCCCGGGCCCCCCCCCTTCATCCCCTGGCCCCGCTTGGTTTCTGTGTGTGTGTCCCCACACCCCCCCCCCACCACCCCTCACCCCTCCAGTCCCCATGTCCCCCCAGCCATCCTCTTCCTCCCCCCAACGGGTTTCGGGTGCCCTCCTCGGAAATCGGAGCGCATGCATGGCCCCCCCCCCCCCCCGCTGCACTGCCTGCCCCCCCCTCCCCCTCCCCACAGGGATCGAGAGATGCCACTGTTCCTCCCCCCCCCTGCTGCTGTCACCCCCGTGGCTGGTCTGTGTCCCCCCCCCCCCACCGCCTCCCGCAGTGCTTGCCCCCCCCCCCCATCCCGGGGGGCCTGCTTGGGTGCTTGTGCCCTGCTCTGGGCTGGTGGTTCCTGGGGGGGGGGGCACACACAGTGGTGGCACCCCCATGGGACCCCCCCTCAGGGGCCCCCACCTGGGTCAGCAATGGGGAGCTGGGGGTGATTGTGCGATAATTTTAGGGTGTTTTCTGCCCGCCCTCCCCCCCCCGCCATTGCTCCCACCCCACAGCACTGCCCCCTCCCCCCCCCCCCCACCTGCACACGGGGGGGGGCACGCCGGTGCATGCAGGGGGGCAAACTGGCCGCATGCCCCACGTCCCCCCACATGCCCCCCCCCCGTGTGTGTGTGTGTTGCCCCCCTGCACGCCACCCCCTGCATGTGCCCCCCCCAGCCCTGCACGCCTGTCCCACCCCCCCCCCCCGTCCCCAGCATGGCTTCCTGAGAGCTGCAGCCGGTGTTCGTGGCGCCGCGAAACACTCGGCGGGTTTTAAACCGTGCCCCACCCCCGACCCCGGCCCCCAAAAAGGGCTACAGCTGTCCTGTCCCACCCCCCCACCCCCCCCCCCCCACGCCGGGGTCCTCCCCCGGCCCCCCCCAATTCGGCTCTGGTTTAAACCCCCACCTCTCAGCACCCGCCTGCTTTCGGAGGAGGGACCAGGACCCTTGGGGACACCCCGCCAGAGACCCCCATGGGGACATGGGTCCGTTGGGGGGGGGGAGAGCAGGGGTGTCCCCTGCCCCCCTGCCTGCCTCCCCACCCCCATCCCCCATGGGGTGCTGCTCCGTGCCACCCTGCTGTCACCGGATTTGTCACCACACAGACACCCCCCCCCCTCCCGGTGGTGCGGCCGGGGTGGGGGGGGGAATCCCCAGGCCTGGCGGAGCAGCAAGGATGCTCCAGGTGACAGCCCCTCCACCGCCCCCCCCGGCCACTTGCCCCCCCACCCAGGTCCCAGTTCCACCCCCCCCACACCGGCCAGAGGTCTCGATAGCAGTGACAGATTTTTTTTCCCCCCCCCGTCCTCGTCCCCCCGCAGGGTGACACTGGAGGGGGGGCACAGGGGGTCCCCCCCCCCGCCCCCCCCGACTCGACTCATCTTTTTTATGTTTTTTTTTTATGTTTTTCCCTTTTTCCTCCTTTTTTCCCCGTTTCTCTCTCTCCCCCCCCCCCCTTTCTCTCTCGCTTTCCTCTCTGCATTTCTCCAAGGTAAGCCAGCCCCCCCCCCCCGCCCTGCGGGGGCCACCAGAATGGGGACCCCTCCCCCCCAGCTCGTGTGTGTGTCGTCCCCAGGATGGGGACACCCCCTCCCTAAGGATGGGGACCCCCCAGATGGGGCCAGCCGCCAGGATGGGGACACCCCCAGCTTGGGAACAACTCCCCCAGGATGGGGACACCCCCAGCTTGGGAACAACCCCCCCAGGATGGGGACAACCCCCCAGGATGGGGACACCCCCAGGATGGAGACACCTCCCTGGGATGGGGACACCCCCTAGACTGGGGACACCCCCAGGATGGGGACAACCCCCTGCCAGCATGTGTCTCCCCCCCAACACCAGGGTGGTGGGTGCTGCCGGCAGCCGGGGGCGGGGGGGACATCAGGGTGGGGGGTGGGGGGCTGGGTGTCAAGGGGGGGGGGACACAACACACAGTGTCCCTTGTCCCCAGGGGAGGGGACGGCCGCTGACGCTCTCTCCCACCCCCACAGCAGCTAAGAGCTTACTGAACAAGAAGGCGGACGGCGTGAAGGTGAGGGGCCGCGGAGGGGGCTGGGGGGGGGCCGCTCCCCCCCCACGTCGCTGAGCTCCCCCCGCTGTCCTCCCCAGCCCCAGACCAACAGCACCAAAGGCAGCGCTGGCGTCACCAGCCCCAAGGGGACGCTCCCGCCCGCCGCACTGGTAAGTGTGTCCCCCCCGCAACCCCCACCTTGCCCCCGCAACCCCCTTCGCCGGATCCATCCCGCCAGCCCATCCCATCCATCGCCATGCGCCCCCCCCCCCCCCCCCCCCCGTCCAGCTGTCTGTCCGTCCCTCAGTCCCTAGTGTCGGTGGGCATGGGGGGGGGGGGCGTCACAGGGAGGGGGACGGAGGCGGGGGGGGCAGGATGCGGGCACAGGGGTACCCCCCACGGCAGGGACGCGAGGTGGGTGCAGGACAGGGGCATGGAGATGTGCCACGACACGACGGCAAGGTGGGCGCAGGGTGTGGGCAGGGGGGTGGTGCCACCGTGGGGACAGCGAAGCGGGTGCAGGGTATGACCATGAGGTGCCCCCGCTGCGGGGGACGAAGAGGTGGGTGCAGGATACGACCATGGGGTGTCCCCCACCATGGGGACGAAGAGGTGGGTGCAGGATACGACCATGGGGTGTCCCCCCACCATGGGGACGAAGAGGTGGGTGCAGGATACGACCATGGGGTGTCCCCCACCATGGGGACGAAGAGGTGGGTGCAGGGGATAAGACCATGGGGTGTCCCCCACCATGGGGACGAAGAGGTGGGTGCAGGATATGACCATGGGGTGTCCTCCACCATGGGGACGAAGAGGTGGGTGCAGGGGATAAGACCATGGGGTGTCCCCCACCATGGGGACAAAGAGGTGGGTGCAGGACAAGACCATGGGGTGTCCCCGCTGTGGGGACGAAGAGGTGGGTGCAGGATAAGACCATGGGGTGTCCCCCACCATGGGGACGAAGAGGTGGGTGCAGGACAAGACCATGGGGTGCCCCCCACCATGGGGACGGAGAGGTGGGTGCAGGGTACGACCGTGCAGGACGGAGGCGCAGGGCTGGGGACACTGAGCAGGACCCCGAGGTAAGTGCAGGGTACGGGCGGGGGCTCCCGGCCGGCACAGCGGGCGCAGGACACGGGGCCGCCCCGGCGATGCCGATGGCAAGGTGGGTGCAGGCTGTGGGCACGGGGGCACCCGGCCGGCACAGGGGGTGCAGGGTTACAGGCATGGGGGTGCCTGGCCGGCACAGCGGGCGCAGGACGCGGGCACGAGCATCTCAAGCTGGTTCCGGGAGCGCGGGATATTGGGCAAAGGGAGGCCCAGCTGGCGCGGGGAGCGCGGGGGCACAGGCGTGGGGACGCCTGGCTGGTGACGGTAAGCGCAGGGGTACGGGCAGGACGGTGCCTGGCCGGCGCTGGCGGGAGACGGGCGCAGGGGATGCCCGGCTGGTACCGTGAGCGCGGGGTACGGGCGAAGGTGCGTCCAGCCCGCGCGGCAAAGTGTCGGGTACGGGCAGGGGGGTGCCCGGCCAGCGCAGCCGGTGCGGAACACGGGCAGAGGGACGCTCAGCTGGCACGGTGAGTAGAGCACCCGGGCGGAGGGATGCCCGGCCGGCGCAGCCAGTGCAGGATACGGGCACGGGGCTGCCCTCCGCAACCCAGCCGGCTTTTCCTCGGCCGTCTCTCTCTGCGTCTCTCCCCCTCAAACTCTGCTCTTTCCCCTCTTCCCCCCCCCCCCCCCCCCGCCCCCCCCCCCACCTCCGTCTTTCTGTGAATTAAACCATTTGGGCTTTCGCTGGACTAATGACTCTCTGCTTCTCTCCCCCCTCTGCCCCTCCCCGAATCCGGTCTGGGTCTCTCTTCGCCCCCGTCCGCGTGTCGCTCGCTCCGTCATCTTCCCCACTCCGTTGTGTCCCCCCCGGGCTCTCGCTTCCCCCCCCCCCCCCCGCCTCTGTCTCTCTCCCTTCTCCTGTAGGAGCCTCAAACTACTGTAATTCATAACCCCGCGGACGGCATAAAGGTATTGCTGCCTCTCTTCCCTTCTCGCCTCGCCCGCGTTCGTTAGCCCCTGGGGTCGTTTGGGGCCCCGCTTTCCGCCTCCATCCTCCCCCCAGCATCAGCCATGGCGTGGGGCAGGGAGGGGGCTGACGTGGCGCTGGAGCGGATGAGGAGCGCGCACGGGGCACGGTGAAGACGAGGGGGTCCCGTCCCCCCGCTGCTGCGGCATCCGGCGTCACAGGGGTCCTGAGGAGCCCCAGCCGGGCTCATCCCCCCCCACAACTCCCAGCTGGGCCGGATTCTGACCCCCTCTGTTTGTGTCTCTCCCCCTGCACCGCCGCCGTCCCGCTGGCAGGAGTCGTCCGATAGCACCAACACCACCATCGAGGACGAGGACACAAAAGGTGACAGGGATGCGGGAGGGCTGCGGGGAAGGGGTGCACTGGGAAGGCACTGGAATGCCCTAGGATGGAGCTGGGGCGCGCTGGGATGGTGCCAGGATGCTCTTTGACAGCGCTGGGATGCTGTGGCACAGCACTGGGATGCGCTGGAATGCACTGGGGTGGAGCTGGGGTGCACTGGGATGGCACTGGGGTGGCATCAGGATGCACTGGAATGCACTGGGATTGCGCTGAAGCGGAGCTGGCACTGGGACGGCACTGGGACGCCCTGTGAGGGTGCTGGAATACACCAGAATGGAGATGGAGCTGGGATGCAATTTGACAGCTCTGGGATGCACTGGGAGGATGCTGGGATGCACTGGGAAGGTGCTGGGGTGCACTGGGATGGTGGTGGGATGAAGCTGGAATACTGTGGGATGACACCAGGATGCATTGGGATGCACGGAGATGGCACTGGGATGGAGCTGGGATGCACTGGGGTGGCACCAGGGTGCACTGGGTTGCACTGGAATGCACGGAGATGGCACTGGGGTGGAGCTGAGACGCACTGGAAGGGTGCTGGCATGCACTGGGATGTATTGGGCTGCACTGGGGTGGCAGTGCAGTGGCTTGAGATGCACAGTAATGGCACTGGGGTGCACTGGGATGGCATTAGGATGCATTGGAGTGAACTGGGGTGGAACTGGGATGGCTCTGTATGCACTGCAATGGCACAGGGACACTGGGATGGCACCAAGGTGCACTGGAATGGGCTGGGATGGCACTGAGATGTACTGGAATGACGCTGGGACACAGTGGGATGGTACCAAGATGAATTGGGATGCACTGGAATGGCAGTGGGATGCACTGGATAGAACTAGGCTGCACTGGGGTTATTGGGATGCGCTGGCACGGCACTGGGACAAAGCGGAATGGCATTGGGATGTCACTGGAATGCGCTGGAACAAATTGGAGTGTGATGATATACTCTGGAATAGCGTTGGGACATACTGCGGTGGAACTGGTCTGTGTTGGAACACACTGGAGTGGCACTGGGATGTGCTACGATACAATGGGTTGGCACTGGGATGCCCTGGGGTGGAACTGGGCTGTGTTGTAATGCACCAGAATAGCACTGGAATGCACTGGGAAACACTGGGGCGCGCTGGGGTGGCACTGAGATCCACTGGAACACACTGGGATATAGTGGAGTGGCACCGAGATGCATTTGAACGGCACTGGGATGTACTGGAAGGCACTAGAATTGTACTGGAAGGGACTGGGAAGCAATAAGATGGTACCGCAATGCACTGGAAAGGAACTGGGATGTATTGGGATGCACTGGAATACCACTGGGACATAGTAGATTGGCACTTAGATGCAGTGGGGCGTCACTGGGATGCATTGGGACAAACTGGAGTGTGATGATATACTCTGGAATAGCGCTGGGACATACTGGAATGGAACTGGGCTGTATTGGAATGCACTGGAGTGGCACAGGGATGCAGTGGTGTGGCATCAGGATGAAATGTAGCACTGGGATATAGTGGAGTGGGCCCATTGGAACGGTACTGGGATTGCACTGAGGTTCACTGGGACGCCATGGAATTCAACAGCATGACACTGGGATTGCAGTGGGATGGAACTGGGATGTATCGGAGTGCACTGGAGCAGCACTGAGGTGCAACAGGATTGCACTGGGATGTATTGTGATGGAACTGGGATCCATTGTAATACACTGGAATGCACCGGAATGGCACAGAGCCACTGTGGTACTGGTAGCCACTGGATGTATTGGGATGCACTGGGATGGCACTGGGACGTGCTGAGCTGGCACTGGGACGGCACTGGGACATGCTGGGAGGGCACAGGACGCTCGGGCCATGGGAATACTGATACTGGTACGGCAGAGCTGCGGGGCCCTGGCTGTGCGGAGGTCCCTGTGCCTGTCCCCAGGGTCAGTCTGTCTGTCCCCATGGTCTGTCCTCATGGTCAGTCTGTCCCCATGGTCAGTCTGTCCCCAGTGTCACTCTGGCTGTCGCCATGCTCCGTCTGTTCCCATGGTCGGGCTGTCCCCATGGCCCCTGCGTCTGTCTCCAAGGTCCATGTGTCTGTCCCCATAGTCCGTGTCTGTCCCCATAGTCCATCTCTGTCCCCATGGTTGGTCTGTCCCCATGGTCCCCCTCCCATGTGTCCCTTCTCCATGTCCCATGTCCATCCCAACAGCCCATCCCCATGGCACGTGTCCGTCCCTCTCCCACCCAGCCCCCTCCCGCCACCACCTCCAGCATGTCACCCCCCCGCCGCCCTCCTCCGTCCCAGGGACCCCAGTGCGGGGACGGAGACAGGGACGGGGCAGTGACAGCGTCTGTGTCCGTCCCCCCCCCCAGCCCGCAAGCAGGAGATCATCAAGATCACGGAGCAGCTCATCGAGGCCGTCAACAACGGAGACTTTGAGGCTTATGCGTGAGTGCGGACCCGCAGGTGGGGCGGGGCCGGGCAGGGCGGGGCTGGCAGGGCGTGGCCAGTTGGGGCTGGCTGGGTGGGGCCGGGTGGGTGTGGCCGGGCAGGGCGGGGCCGCTGCTGACCCTCCGCCTTGTAGGAAGATCTGCGACCCGGGACTCACCTCCTTCGAGCCGGAGGCCCTGGGCAACCTGGTGGAGGGCATGGACTTTCACCGCTTCTACTTCGAGAACTGTGAGTGCCCGGCCCTGCCCACCCCCTGCCCGCCCCCTGCCCGCCCCCTGCCCACCCCCTGTCAGTGCCCTGCCCACACCCTGCCTGCCCCCCGTCAGTGCCCTGCCTGCCCCCTGCCGACCCCCTGTCAGTGCCCTGCCTGCTCCCTGCCCACCCCCTGTCAGTGCCCTGCCTGCCCCCTGCCCACCCTGTCAGTGCCCTGCCTGCCCCCTGCCGACCCCCTGTCAGTGCCCTGCCTGCCCCCTGCCCACCCCCTGTCAGTGCCCTGCCCGCCCCCGTCAGTGCCCTGCCTGCTCCCTGCCCACCCCCTGTCAGTGCCCTGCCTGCCCCCTGCCCGCCCCGTCAGTGCCCTGCCCGCCCCCTGCCCACCCCCTGTCAGTGCCCTGCCTGCCCCCTGCCCACCCCCTGTCAGTGCCCTGCCCACCCCCTGCCCGCCCCCCGTCAGTGCCCTGCCCACCCCCTGCCCGCCCTCGTCAGTGCCCTGCCCACCCCCTGCCCACCTTGTCAGTGCCCTGCCCGCCCCCCGTCAGTGCCCTGCCCACCCCCTGCCCACCCCGTCAGTGCCCTGCCCGCTCCCTGCCCACCCCCCGGCAGTGCCCTGCCCGCCCCCGTCAGTGCCCTGCCTGCTCCCTGCCCACCCCCTGTCAGTGCCCTGCCTGCCCCCTGCCCACCCCGTCAGTGCCCTGCCTGCCCCCTGCCGACCCCCTGCCCTCCCCCTGCCCGCCCCCTCCCTGCCCATCCTGCCTCTCCGTCCACCCCTCCCTGCCCGCATCCCTCCCGCCTGCCCCCCCCCCCCGCTGCCCGCTGATGGCCGCTCCCCCCGCCCGCAGTGCTCTCCAAGAACAACAAGCCGATCCACACGACCATCCTGAACCCCCACGTCCATGTCATCGGGGAGGACGCCGCCTGCATCGCCTACATCCGCCTCACCCAGTACATCGACGCCCAGGGCCGGCCCCGCACCAGCCAGTCCGAGGAGACCCGCGTCTGGCACCGCCGCGACGGCAAGTGGCAGAACGTCCACTTCCACGGGTCGGGGGCGCCCGTCGCCCCGCTCCAGTGAAGGTGAGGGCGGGATGGGGGTGCCGGGGCGGGGGGGGTGGTGGTGGAGGTGGCCGGGGTGCCGCGGTTCCGCCTCACCGGCGTGTCCTCCCCGCCCCGTCCCCGCAGTGCTGGCGGTGGCTGTCCTGGTTCCAGCCCGATGGAGACGGCGATGGGAGCCGAGCTGGCAGCTGGAGCTGCGGCCCCGAAGCACGCGTCCGCATGCCTGTCCCCCCCCCACCCCACCCCCCTCCCCCGTCCCCCCCACCCTACGACCCCACCACCCCGGCCCCCGCTCCTCCCCCCCCCGTCCAGTGCCTGTGTTTGCAGAAAACAAAAAGACAAAAAAAAAAAAAAAAAAAAAAACACAAAACCCAAACAAACCAACAAAAAAAAGCCAAAACGACAACGAAAACAAAAAAAACAAAAAAAAACAAAAAAAAAAGGAAAAAAAAAAAATAACACCAAAACACAATCCAACCCAACCCACACCCAAAAACCAACCCAGCCGCTTGGCCACAGGCAGGGGGGCCCCCAACAGCCAGACACCCCCCTCCCCCCCCCGCCTGTCTCTGCCTGTGGGGGCAGGGGGTGTCTCCCGGCTGGCGGGGGGGGGGTCCCGTCCGTCCCCCCCCCCTCCCCAGCTGTGCTTGTGGCGTTTTCGCTGTTGCTGGTGGTGGATGTTGTTCTTTGGATTCCGCTTTCGCTCTCCCCCCCCCCCTCCCCCCGGGCCCTGTACATAGAGAGAGCTCTTTATTTTTGAATTCCCACAAGGGGGTCCCCGGCCGCGGGGGTGCTCCGGGCTGGGGGCTGCCAGCTGGGAAGGAAGGTGAGGGGACACACACACACACACACACACACACACGGTGGATGCCTTTGGGAGGGTCCCCTGATGGGCACCCCCATGTCCCCATCCTGGTGACGCAGACCGGGCATCCAGCACCCCATTTTTTTCCCCCCTCCCCGGGCAGGCGGGTGGCTGGGTGCCAGCTCCAGGTGCCGGCAGGTTTTAGGCGGCAGGGGTGGGGGGGGGTGGGAAGGATTTGCGTGGGGGGGGGGGAAACGCAGGCTTGCGGAGGGGGGGGCATCTGGGGGAGCTGCTGGGCTCGGGGCGGGGGGGGGGCTCAGGGCGATCCAGCCAGCACTGACGCAGCATCGAAAGCACTTTAGACTAAGAGAACGGGTCTCTTAGGGGGCACATGCTGCTCCGCCGGGTGCTGGGGGTTCCCCCCCCTCATCCGCCTCTCCCCCCCCCCCACTGCCCCCCAACTCCCCTTCCCCAGGGGAGGCATCACCCCACTCCGGGCATCTCCAGCTCGGTCACGCGTGTTCCCCTGGGTTTCCCCTTCCTCCATCTCCGTGTCCGGAGGCGCCATGTGTTGCTGGGGGCCTGGTTTTGGCTGGGGGGGGGGGGGGGGGGGTGGGGTGGTGGTGTGGGGAAGTGGGGGGGGGTAGGGCTGGGGGATAGTTTTTGGTTGTTTTTTTAATTTTTTTTTTTAATTTTATTTATTTTTCCTGCATGCCCTTTGCGCGGGAGCAAACCTCGGGCGCTAACGCTGTATGTCGAGGAGCTGAGCTGAGCTGTTACTGTCCCATGAATGCTGGTGGATCGTTGCCAAATTTTTCTCTTCTCCCCTTTTCTCTCATTCTTTTTCCGTCCCTCCCCCCCCCCCCCCCCGCCCCATCCCCCCACCCCTCCCTCACCGACCCCTCCGTCTTTTTTTCTGAGCCTTGTAAGTGTAAAAGATGACTCTTGATTTCGTTTTTGTCTTGGGAAAACTGCAAATAAATTATGAGGAAAAACAACTGACCAAAAAAAAAAAAAAAAAAGCTGGAGGGAGAAGGCTGAGTGAATCTGTGCCGCCGGCTGCCCCGTGGCCATGCCTGGGCCACCTGACTGCCACCCTGGGAAGCCACAAAGAGTCAGAGCTGGGCTACAACCGTCAAAGACAACTTTATCCTCGCCGGGGCGGTGCGGCCAGCGGCAGGGAAACGATAGGCAACACCGATCACGATACAGTCTCGAGCGAAAGCTTTTTTCCCTTCCGCAGGAGGAGGAAGAGCGGGCAGCGAGGGGGGTTGAGCCCCCACCCCCCCTCCAGCTGACAGGAGCAGGGGAGGGGATCTCGGTGCTCCCCCCGGCCGTCCCTTGGCCCTGCTCCCCTCCCAGTGCAGGGACCCAAGCGCGGGGGCTGGTTTCCAGCCGGCCCCACGCTGCCCCAGCTTCCCTCTCCCCACCTTGGCAAAGCAGGGGGGGAGCTGCAACACAGCCCCAGGCAGCACAATGGGGGACGCCCCCCCCGTCCGAGCCAACCATGGGGAGAGGGGGGCCGCAGGGGCCAAGTGCTGCCCAATTCCCCCCCCATCCCAGTTCCCCCCTCCACCGCACCACCCAAGCGAGGGAAGGGGCCCGGAGGTGACCCCCTTCCTGGGCACCGGGGCCACCACTTCCAGTTCACCGCCCAGGGGGGGCAACAGGCAATAGGCCAGCAGCGAGCACCCCCACCAGAGGAAAGCACATCATCTTCCCTCCCCACCCCTCACCCACCCCCCCGGGGCTCACTCTTAGGACACAAATACATAAAAAGACGACCCCCCCCGGCCCCAGCTTCCCCCAGACAGCCCCGGCTCCTCTCCCTGACTCCCCGAGGCCGGCAGTGCTGGGGCGCCGAGGCGCTGGCTGGTGTTACGGATCTAAAGGCAGGGGAGGGCGCGGGGCCAGGCGCCCCGTGGTCCGAGCCGCCCTCGGGAAAAGCGAGGGCGGGGGGTCTCCAGCGCTCCCCCAACTCCACGAGGTGCCGGCCCGATGCCAGCCTCGGCAGCCCCTCCAGACGAAGAAAAAAAAAGTCACGTAAGCCCACGGTGCCGAGGACGCCCAGCCCTGGGCTTCTGCTTCCTGTCCTGGGCGAGGGCAGAAGGGGAGCGAAGGCCTGGTGGTCCGGAATAGGAGCCCCCGGGCTCCGCGTCACATGATTTCACAGCAGGAGTTCTGCTTTCGGGCCTGGGAAGAGAAGGAAAAGCAGGAGTGACGCTGGCTGCAGCTCCCTGAGGGCCAAGCCGGGGGCCCAGGGCCACCTGCACAGCCCCCCTCCCGCCGGAGGAAGCCAACAGGGTCCCAAGCCGTCGCAGTTTGCCACAAAGGCGACGTCCCCATGCGCCCGCGGCGATGGCTTGCGGCGCAGATCTGACCTCCCTCAGCCATGACCGCCGCCACAGCCTGTGCCAGGAACCACCGCAGCCGGCATCAACATCACCCTCCACCAGCCACACGGCCTAAGCGAGGGCTGGGGGAGCTCCGCAGCCAGAGTTTGGGCAACCGAGCTCCCTCCAGGCCCAAAGCAGCCGGGCCAGCCAACGGTGGTCCTTGCCTGGCACCCACATCCACCGCCCCGGGGGTTCATCCTGCCCTTCCCCAGCCCCAGGCCACCCCGACTCCTCGGGGAGGGGTGACCCTCCCCCAGGATGAACATCTGGACTCACAGTTTTGTAGAAGGCTTTGGACTGTGCCCCGAGCACCTCCGATTTGGAGACCAAGTCATCCAGCTTCTCCCCTCGCTCCAACAGCGACTCCATGGTGTTGTGCTGCCAAAAGAAACCGGCACTGACCCGCAGCGCCGGCACCCCAGGCCCTCCCCATTCCCTCCCCAGCCCGAAGATGGAGGTGCCACCGTGTCCCATCTGGAGACAAGCCTCCAGGCCGCCCTACACCCCAGCCCCCAGCAGACGTGCCAGCTGGAGTGTCCCGGCCGCAGGCCCGGCATCCTCCTCACCAGGATGATTTTGGTCTCGTCCAGCTCCGCCTGCACTCTGGTCATCGGGTCGGCATCGCGGGGGTTCTCGGAAAAACAACATGGTGTCGGCACCGTGGCCGCAGGGACGCCAGTGTCCCCCAGGCCACAACCCTGCAGCACCGGTGTCCCAGGACGTTGCCGGGGTGTCACCTGTGGGGGCCATACCTGGTATTTACTGAGGTACCCGTCCAAGGCGGCGTAGCTGATGGTCGCCGGGGAGCCCGAAGGCCAGTCGATTTTGCTGACCTGCCTGGAGAATTCATCCAGCACCTGTGGCACGAGGGAGCGGGCTGTTACTGCCAGGAGGTTCTGTCTGGCAGAAGGCTGCGGCTGGCAGAAGGGATTTTCCCCTCGAAAAAGGAGATTTTTCTCCTCCTCCTTTTGAACGCTTTTGAACCAGCCAAGGGAAGAGACAGAAATCAACTTCCCTCGGCAAACAACCGACAGAGCGGTGCTCACATAGGGGTGGCTGTCCCCAGCTGTCCCCAAAGCCCTGCGCCCTGCCGGCGCGGCCAGACACATTATTACCGGTTTTCGGCAATGCCAGGAGTGCGGCTGCACTGCGTTTTCCCACGTGAAACCCAAGGCAGACAGGGAGGACGGGGTGTTTGCGAGGCCGGTGCCTGGGCAGGCAGGAGAACGGAGCTGGGCCTAAGTCCCAGCTGGCAAAGCCAAGTCACCGCATGGCTTGGAAGTCTTTGGGCTGGCCGGATCCTCCTCGGCTCAGCTCTGATGTCCCCCAGCTAATGAGCAGGAGGGTCATTTCCTTGTCAGAGCGTGAACGGGAGATCTGGAGGAGCTGGGGGGAACAGCCCCACCACAGACTGTCGGTTCCAGAGCTGCTCCCGGCCCCACGTGCTCACCTTGTCCAGCAAGGTGAAGCAAACCCGCTGGGGATACTCGTTATCTGCTATCACCACGCCGGCCAGCCCGTCGTTCCGGACGTACACGTGGCAGAGGTACTCTGGGCAGAGAATGCACGTCAGGGGCAGCGGAAAGGTCCAGAGCCTCCCCCAGCGCCCACCACCTCCCGCCCGGCCGTTTCAATTCAGCGGCCGCGTTTCACACGATTTCATTAGGAGAGCGGGAAGGGCTCAAGGGATGATCAAAGTCAGCCCCAAACTGTGTTTCAGCAGGTTACCACAGCCTGGCCACACGGGGCGGGACACGACGCTGCCTTTCTAGGCCAGCAGGTACTGCCAGAGTGAAACAAAGATCAGCGGGGGAAGTGCTCGGCCCGATTTTAATAAATAACAACTTGTCACAAGCCTGGAGTGTCATTAAAGAGGCCGCAGTGGCCAGCTCCAGGCCGCACCCTGCGTGTCTCAGGGTTCAGGAAGTACGTGAAACGGGGCGGGGAGGCTGGGGAGGGGGCCAGACGTCGGGGTACGGAGCCCAGACTCACAGGGCAGAGCTCAAGGCAGGGGGGAGGGAAGCTGCGATGGCACAGCTGCCCCTCGGGGGACCCCAGCTGCCGTGCGGGCCAGGGATGGGACAAACTGGGCAAGCTTAGGGGCAGCAGGCACACAGCCCGACAGCTCCGAGTGTCCCGAGGGCAGCAAGGAGAGTAACGAGGCTGGAAGGTGACAGCAAGGAGAGTAACGAGGCTGGAAGGTGACAGCAAGGAGAGTAACGAGGCTGGAAGGCGGCAGCCGGCTGTCAGGCAGGTCCCTGCTCCTCCCGTAGCCTCTCCCAGGGCAGGCTGGGCTCTTGCCCGGCTCCACCGCCTCACGTCTTTAGCGCTACTGGCCTGGGCGCTGTTTTGAGTTCTCGTTTTTTTATTGTAAACAGACAAGGAACGAAGCACGTGCGACAGCGCGTGCTGACCCCGGGTTGTCCTCTTACCTTGCTCCTTGACGGAGGCTCTGCTGCCCAGCTCTGAGCGTTCCACAATCAGCTGGCTCGTGAAGGTCATGAATTCCTGCACGCTGCAAACACAAAGCGTCGGCACTCGAGTCTCCGAGGGGACTCAGGCCTGCGGGAGGGGTGCTGGCACTGTAACCGCAGGGGAGATCATCTGTTCCAGAGGTCTCTGGCACTTTCGGGGGACTGAAACCCTTCCCCACAACCCCACCACCACGTTTGGGTAGCGGGGATATGGCTGAACCCTGGGTTTTCCTCAGGGAATAGGCCAGACCCTGCACCTACGCGGAGCTGCAGCCACCACCCAGACACCCCCAGCTTCGCCAGGCCCAGGGCAGGGACTCGCGTCCTCAGGCAGAACTTGCTTTTTGGTGATTCAGCAGAAAGTAAAGCACCGTTGAACTGTGGATCTCGCGCCCCGCGCACTCGCAGCAAGGAGCTGCAGGGGCAACTCCGGCCCCTTCCCTCACCTCAGCTTTTATCCCGTGCTTGGGGCCTTTACCCAAATCCCACTCGAGACTCTGGCGTTCTGGGGAGGCTGTTTAACCCACAAACATACCTCAGCTACCTCCCACTTTGCGTCAAAGTTAAGGAACAGCCTTAAGCCAGACTCGTCCTAAGTCTGGAAAACATTCCCAAGCCCAGAGCTGAGTCCTGCCAAACAGGCTCCTCGCATAAACCCTGCTCTTCACCCCGCAGGAAAAGAAGAGGCCAAAAATCACAAGCAAGTGCAAAATAAAACCGTTCCCAAGGCACACTGTCCGGGGCACGTCGGGATTAAGGAACACGAGGCAAGACATTCCCGACATCAGCTGGGAAGCCCCAGGAAGGGAAACCTGTCAGAGCTCAGACCGCAGTTTGCTCAAACACCCCCCCCCAACACCGACAGCTCCTGCTCGGGAGCTTCACGTGACACGGTGCCGATGAAACGTCAGCAACACCGACGTGGCAAAGACCACGGTTTCCTCGCTGCCTTCCACTGCTGGACACGGCTCCAGAATGGGGATTTGCCCCTCGCAGTTTCGGTATTTCTTAGGGGTCTTGGCATTTCTGCCAGCCCAGACACCACTGGCTCCACCCAGACTCCAAACTGTTTCCAGGCGCTGCAGAGAAAAGACCAGCCCAAAGATTTCTTAACATCCAACTTCAGCAGAAACAGAGGACCGACACCCTTCTCCTGCTCTGGGGATGTGCTGGCAGCCGCAGCCATCACAATTCCCGTATTCCACAGTACTCCCGGGGGAATCGGCCACCAAAGACTACGTTCCTGACCCTCCCAAATGATCCGGCGGAGGTTTGAGGGCAGACGCTGGCGCCATCCTCCTGCCCAGCAGGTTCTCACGGCTCCCCAGAACCACAACCACATTTATCCCAGACTCCAACCCCAAACCCAGCTCTCTGGTAACCTCGCAGCCTCCAAAAACGCACACGCTGCATTTTTAACCCAAGCTTCAGTTAATCGCACCCCAAACATCGCACCTAAGCTGCCCTCTCACAGGCACCAAGGCATAGCCCCTTGAGCACGGCCAGGCAACCAGCTCAGGACAAGGATTAGCCACCAGAGAAAAGCTGTGGGACTGACAAGCACAGATACGCCCTCACACTCCGCAAAAGGCATCGCTGTTCCCAAAAAGCCACGATTTTTTATTGGTTTTTTTTTTTTTAAGTAAAGAAATAACCAGCTGCCAGGGAAGCAGCTCTTTCGGCCGTAGCTGATGGCAAAACCAGGCAGGGAATGTTCTTGGAATTTGGAAAACCAAGAGCTACGATTACGAAGCAATTTGGGTTTTCAGGAGATCGCTTCACCCGCCGCAATCCATCTTCAAGCATGTGCGCTGGCAGCACTGGCACAGCTTCTCTATCCCTCTCGCATATTTGGCTAAAGGACTATTTTTTAAGACAATCTTACTTCAATATTTTCCCTTTATCACTAGAATTGCAGAACCAAATGTGCTCGAGGCTCCATAAAATCTTGGCAGGGATGCGGCGTGGAAAATTCGAGTCCTATAGGTGAGTATTTCCTACAGCCTTTATCGCCTGGAGCTGGGGGGGCAGGAAATGAGCTGGTTTGCAACAGGCACACACTTTATTTTCCAGCTTTTAGAGGCAGCTCCTCTCGGCTGCAAGGGCAGCTGCTAAGAGCTCCACGACCCCTCTGTGCGCACAGAGCGGGACACGCAGGAGCCCAGATGGGTGTTCAGGGCTAAACCAGCTCACCCGAAGCCATCGGAATAACCCAAGCGGAGGTTTGCAGGCTGGGAAAAGCTTAAGATTAGACCAAGCACCTAAATAAAATGCTACCGGAAGAGTCAGGTGAGCCTCGTTAGCCTGACAAAAAGGCAAGCCTCCTCCCACTCACCTCTCACATCTCAGGAGCCGCCGTGACTACCGGGTTTAGGCACTTGCCAGAGGGAGAAGAGCTGACCTGAGCACTTGGGGTGTTTCCCCGCACCCAGATTTTATTGCTTGGTGGCCAATTAACTGAGTCAAACCCGGCCTCCTGCTGCTGGGCCTGGGCAGCTCGTAGGGAAAAATGAGGTTTCGCTCCGTTCCTGAGCCTGACAGATGGCTCAAAGTGGATGTTGCAGTGCTGAACCGCACGCACAGGGTCCCAGCTCCCCAGGGGAGCGTCTCTGGGGGGGGGTTACGCCTTAGAAGAAGCCGGTTACCATCACCCCCGCATCCCCAGGGACACAGGAGCAGAACAAGGAAGAAGCCCCCAGAAAAGCTTCTACTCTGGCTCACCAAGGTCCTGCCCAAGCCACGTGCCAGCCCCACAGCGCCCAGGGGAGATTCACCCCTCCCGACACCCACCTGGACCTCTGGAAGAAGTTGAAGGTGGACACGTCGTAGGCGGCTTTCAGTAAATGCACTTTGGGGTCTCCCTTGTAAAGGACACTTAGGCTGTAGAGCCTCATGACGGCGGCTCGGCTGCCCTGGGTGGGGGAAGAGCCCCGGGGGTGAGACAGGGCCCGGGCACCGCCGGTGGGCCCCCCCCCCCTCCTCTACACCGCGGGGCCTCGCCAGGACCTCTCCGGCCCCCCCTACCCTGCGCCGCGGGGCTTTACCGGCACCCCCCCCCACCCCCAGTGTGACCCAGTCCCCACCCCAGCATAACCCAGCTAACCTGGGCCCCTCCCCTCCGGTGTAACGCAGCCCCCAGTATTTCCAGCCAACCCACCCCTGGCCCCGGTATAACCCAGCCGCCGGCCCCCAGCCCCAGCACAACCCAGCTAACCCGCCCAGTATAACCCAACAGCCCCAGCCCTCCACCCGGTCTGCTCCCCGCCCCGGTACCGGGGCTCCGGCACTGGATGTGAGGAGGCGGCGGCCGACGGGGGAAAATGAGCCCGACCCGGAAGCAGAACCGCAGCGACCGGAAGTGACACCGACACCAGGCAACTGCCACGGGGCCTCGCCCGCCCTGCGCACGCGCTGGCTCCGCCCCGCCCCCGTGCCGCTTGAACCAATACGCGCGCGCTTCTCCCTCTGGCCTCGCCCACCTCCGCGGGGCGGCCAATCAGCACCGATTCTGGCGCCGTGGGGCGGGGCTTCTCCCGCAGGACGTCCGGCAGGGGGCGCTCTGTCCCGGCGTCCTTTGCGCGGAGGCGGGGGCCACGGTGGGCCCCGTCGGTGGGGCGGGTCCGTCCCCGTGGGGCCGAGCCCCGTCCTGGGGCTGCCGTCCCGCGCGGCCCCTCCGTGGGGCTGTTCTGCGCGCGGATGGGAACCCCGCTGTGGGGCCGGCTCCCTGCCCGGGGTAGGCAGCCATCTCTGGGCGGGGATGCCTGAGCCCTCGGGATGGGGACGAGGCGCTGTGGGGTGACCCCCAAACCCTCTGCCCTCCCCACAACCCCCTCATTCCCCTGTGGGGCTGCCGGCTCGTCCCCCGGCCCCCATCCAGCCTTCCCAGGGGACCTTTCCTGCGCCCTCCCCAGTTCTGTGTCCGAGGGGACGCTGCCACTGACCGACACCGGGAGGTTTGGGGTCCTCCCGTGGCCGGGGGCCATCAGGAAGGGGTTCCCTCCTCCTTGGGGTCTTCCCCTTGCTCATCAGGGACCTCCATAACACGTCATTTCCCCAACGCTTGGCTGACGGCAGCAATAAGGGGACATGGCCGTGTCCCTGACGTCAAAAACCAGCCCCAAATCTACCATCGATCCCACCATCGCCAGAGCGTTTCCCATCCTGGGGGCATGGAGCACTTCCCAGTCACCCTCGCCCCCGGCCGGGCAGCCACAACCTTTGTTATGGAGCCACTGACTCCTCCAGCCGCCACCGTCGCCATGGGAGCGTGCTGGGTTGCTAAGCCGTCCGGTGGAGTGCTTGCCACCACCGCCAGCACATCGAGCCGTTGATATGACAACTGGAGTGGGGACACGGGTGGCCTGGGGCGTGGTGCTTCGCATGACGGGGCCAGCGGCCCCCAGCGGGGAGGGGTCCTGGCCGAGCCTCGCCGCCGCACCGGGACTTCCCTGCTGGCTGTAGAAACCCACCAGGGTGGGCTCACCGCCCCTCGCCGCCCTGAAACTCACCTGGCATCCCGGTAAATATATTTACCGGTGATAGGAAGCGAGCGGGGAGAGCACGAACTGCATCCCCCCCCCGGCGCGAAGGATGTGGGGCGAGATCGCTGAGCCCGCCAGGGCACCGGGCCCTTCTCCCTGCCCCTCCGCTTGAGGGTCCAGAGGCGGGGGGGGGGGGGGGAGCGGAAGAGAAGATCGGGACCCCCCCCTCAGCAGGTGCTGGAGAGGAGGCAGCCGCCATCGGATGAGATAAAGCAGCGAAAGTGGAGCATCCTCCGGTGGAGCGAGGGACGGAGCAGCCCAGCGGCGGGACGGGGAAGGGGGCTCGCTGCCCCGGGCAGGCACGGCGGCGGGGAGCCCGGGGTTTGGGGGGGGGACGGCTCGGCCCGCAGCCCACCCTGCCCCGACAGCTGCCCCCATGCTGGATCACCGAGCCAGGATGGAGAGCGGCAGGAAGGAGAAGGTGAGGCCGGTGGCAGGGCGATCCTAGGGGCAGTGGCGGGGAGTCGGGGTGGGGGTCACCTGGTGGGTGCGGGGAGTGGCACGGATCCTCCCCGGGCTGCCAGCCATCCCTGCGGCGAGTGCCGGGCGCTGCAGGCGTCTCCCGCTGGTCAAGGTCCTCACTGGGGACAGAGGTAGCTTGGAGGGGAGGACGGCTGGCAGGGAGGGCACCTGCTCCGGGGGCAAAGCCATGCAGCCTGGGGTCAGCCCCGGTGTGCCCAGGGGGGTTCCTGTCCATCAGGTCATCCCCCGGCATGTTCCAGGGGGGCAGGGGGGGCCCAGCGCCGTAAGCCAGGGCACTGCATTTTGGCGCACCGGGTGTCACCACGACATGGGCCGTGCCCCGTCCCCACGCCGGTGAGGACTCGGGACAGAGCTGGGAGCGTCTGCGGGACCGCACCGCCTGGCTGGCGTGCTCCCGCCGCCCGGGCATCGCCTTTGGCATCTTGCTGCCAGCCCTGGGATGAGATGGGGCCCGTCACCTCCTTCGGCTGGTCATCACCGTTGTCACCGAGGCACCCGGGAGTATGGCACCCTGCTTATCCCTGGCCAAACATCGGCTGGGGGCGGCTGCTCCCGGCTCCTCTTCTGGGTGGATTGAGCTCACAGAGCTGTGCCGTGGGTGAGGACAGCAGGACACTTCCCCGCTGCAGACTGGGACATCCAAGGGGACACTGAGGGGACACAGCATGTGCCAGGGGCAAGAGCGCATGGCTGGCAGAGTCGGGCATCACCAGCCATCGCAGCCTTTGGCCCCATGGTTTCCAGCTTTGTCCCCTCTGCGGGATATGTCAGAGCGAGCAGTTTTCTCGGGAAGCTGAGAGCCGGTTTCGGTCGCATGGGAAGAGCCAAATCCTGCCAAGGAAGAGCCAAACCCATTGTTTCGGAGGCGAGAGAAGGGATGAGTTGGGGCACAGAATGCCTGAGATGGAAAAACCACCGGAGGAATAAAACTCGGACCTTCCGCTGCCATCCTCAGGTGCCAGCCCCAGGGACGGGGACCCTCCGGCTGTAGCAAATTCGGCGTTCCTGTGCCGAATGGTGCCGCAGGCTGGCTTCCGCGTTGTGGAGCGCCGAATGCCTTCAGCCACCAGCTCCAGCGAGATGGTTGAGTCCAGACCCGCTCTTTTCCTGGCAGGATTTTTCCAACCATCCCAGCCTGAACACCCTCGGGGTCATGGCTGGTCTCGCCGTGGTGCTGCCCCATCCCCTTTCCACGGTGACCGGTGGCATTCCCTGGCACAGTGGTGTCCCCCGTGGCGCAGCTGCATCTTCTCTAAGGGGTTAATGGAGCGCCCGGGCTTTGGCACCGGGATGGAGCGGGGAGGATGGCTGGGGAGGCGTCGAGATTCCCCCTGGCTGGGGGTGGGGGCTGAGGCCCCCGGGGCGTGAGGGCTCCGAGGGGCAGGAGCTTTCGGGGTGAGGAGATGTTTGGGATGAGCCCCTGCTCAGGGGGGCTGGAGGCTGAGGGACGGCGTTCGGGGCCTGATGTTTGATCAGGACAGACCTGGGGGAGCGGCCAAGCAGCCGCCGCTTCGGCTGAGCCGAGGTGGTGGATGCTCTCCCCATGCCGGAATGCTCCGAACCGTGTCCCGAAGCCTTTAACAGAGCTCCCCAGCCCAAAACACATTGGCAAACGGCGACGGCCTCGAGGAAAACGTCTGTCCACCAACAAAAGTGCAAGCGGGAGCGTTTTAAGCTTGCCCGGATCCCAGTGACTAATGAGCCCTCTAATGCCGCCAGCTACATCTGGCCGAGCAGCGAGCGCTCGCTCCCCGCGGCTCCATCTGACAGCCCAGGGCTGCCTGCCCCCGATTACGTGCCGTGGCTAATGGAGGCTGCGCCGGCGGCGGAGCCCAGGGTTGCTACGTAAAGGGTAAATACAGGTCCTGCCTGCCAGGCGCTTCCCTCGAGTGGGCCCTGCGATTCTGCCTGGTAGCGAGGCGAGGGAGCGTTTCCCGATAATGCTTTTTATATCCTGCCCGCCCTCGGCTCCCACTTGCCCCGAGTTTGATGGGCTGAAAATGGTACCCGCGGTTCCCGGGGGGCCAAGGAGGATGCGGCATCCTCATTGCAGACACGGAGGGGTCCCCTGTCCTCGGTGGGAGCCACCGAGCCCCTAAATGGCATGGCTGAAAGCACTTCTTGCTGGGAAAGACCCTGGGATTCGGCGGGATGGGGACGTCCCAGGTCACTGGCCCAAGCCCTGCTGGAATGGCACCGGCTTCAAAGCAACCGGCTGAGCTCGTGGAAGATGAACCGGCTGAAGGTGACAGCACGGTCCTGTGCCGACCACGGCTGTCTCGCAGGCAGCACTGGGAGAGGATTTGGGGCCACAGCAGCTCGTGCCAGCCCTGCGGATTCACCAGCGTGTCCGTTAGGTTGGAGGCAGGGTAGCAGAGGGATGGGATAAGGTGATCTGGGCTGTCTGTGCACTGATGGGGAAAACCAGCATGAGGAGAAGGAAAATTTGGATTATTTACAGTGGTTCAGGCCACCTGGGTCCCATATCCCCTGTCCCCGGCTGATGCCGTCCGTCCCGCCGCAGGTGGAGCAGATCCTGTCAGAGTTTCGGCTGAAGGAGGAGGATCTGAAGAAGGTGATGTACCGGATGCAAAAAGAGATGGACCGAGGGCTAAAACTGGAGACACACGAGGAAGCCTCCGTCAAAATGCTGCCCACCTATGTCCGCTCCACACCTGAGGGCTCAGGTACAGCGCGGCCAGGCTGGGCGGGCATTGCTCCCGACGCTTTGCCATGTCACCTTGTCCCCACGCCTCGCCGAGCTCGGGGCGGGAGGCTGAGACACCCCCCCCCGAGCTGGTCACCTTGTGTCCCCTCTCCCCGGCTTTGCAGAGGTCGGAGATTTCCTGTCGCTGGACCTCGGCGGCACCAACTTCCGCGTGATGCTGGTGAAAGTGGGCGAGGGGGAGGAAGGGCAGTGGAAGGTGAAGACGAAGCATCAGATGTATTCCATCCCGGAGGATGCCATGACGGGGACGGCCGAGATGGTGAGCTGGGCAGAAGGGGGCATCCCGTCCCCTCCCGCGCGGTCCCCATCAGCAGGCAGGGGCACGCCGCGCTGTGTTCCGGTGGGGATGGCGGTGCGTGCAACCCTCATCCCTCTGGCCTGGCGGGAGCCAGGTGGTGGCAGGGAGTTGGCCGCGCTCAGGGCACCCGTGGTGGGGATGGTGGCTGGCTGCGGGCAGTGGGAGGATGGGAACAGCCCCCAGCAAAGGCTCAACCTCCTCTCTTCCAGCTCTTTGACTACATCTCCGAGTGCATCTCCGATTTCCTGGACAAGCACCAGATGAAGCACAAAAAGCTGCCCCTGGGCTTCACCTTCTCCTTCCCTGTGCGGCACGAGGACATCGACAAGGTGAGGAGGTGGCCAGGCAGCACAAGGACTCAGGCGTCCCCATGAGCTGGCTACACCTGCAGCCCCATTTCGGTCTTCCCCTCGCTCCAGGGCATCCTCCTGAACTGGACCAAGGGCTTCAAAGCCTCTGGCGCGGAAGGGAACAACGTGGTTGGGCTCCTGAGAGATGCCATCAAACGGCGAGGGGTGAGATGATCGTACGGTTTGTGCCGGTACCGTAGTGGGAGGAGAGCCCGGCACCCCCGGCTGTCCCCGCGATGGGGCCACTGGAGCCCCATGTGTCCCTGCGAAGGGTCATTCCATGCGTGTGCACACGCGTGTGTGTGTGATCTGTGTGTGTATCCTCACCCTTGGGGACCCCCCACCTGCTGCGCGTCAGCCCGGACCCCCGGTGAGACTCCGACGGTCCCTCTCCCCTCCCCAGGACTTCGAGATGGACGTGGTGGCGATGGTGAACGACACGGTGGCCACGATGATCTCCTGCTACTACGAAGATCACCGGTGCGAGGTTGGGATGATTGTGGGTAAGACGGCCCTTTCCCGCCGGGATGGGCAGGCGAGGGGGAAACCGTTCCCACAGCCCCGTTCACGCTCCCCTGCTGCAAGCAGGAGTTTGTCCTTTTGGGGGACACGCACTGAGCACAGGGGGGTGGCAGTGGCACCCTGCTGAGGTCTCCTGAGGTTGGGACGCTGGGTGGCATCGCCTGGCCCTGGCATGATGGTGGGGGCACCTTCGAGGTGGAAAGGGGGTGGTCACCATAATGTGTCTGGTGATCCGTGGCAGTCCCCATGGGATATCCTCTCTCCGGCTGACAGTGGCTCCGGCATGTCACCGTATGGGTGGGGATCCACTGGAGGCGGCCAGCGCCAGCCGTGCCAAGGGAGCCCGGGAGGTGGGTTTGAACCCTCCAGGCTCCTTCACCCCCCCCAGGGGAGCAGCCCCCCGCCACCCTCCAGACCCATGCTGGCTTCAGTGCTATCAACCACCCGGCCATCTGGGCTTTCCGCACTGGCTCTCGGCCTGGGTAAACACCGCGCCGGGCTGTTTATCAGCTCCTCCGGAGGCCAGGCTGCCATTGCCTCGCAGCAGCCGTAGCCCCTGGGACCCCGTGGTGGCCGTCCCTCAATACCCACTGGGGACGAGCAGCCGGCCGGGGCCGCAGGGAGGAGCCCGGGGGGAGCAGGAGGGCTGAGCTTCCTGATCCATGTCGGGATGGGGCCGTACAGCTCCAAGCACAGTTTCCCCGCTGCGGGGCCGTTGGGATCGGAAGGGACGTGGGTGCTGGGGGGTCCCATCCCCGGTTCCCGCCGGCAGGAACGGGCTGCAACGCCTGCTACATGGAGGAGATGCAGAACGTGGAGCTGGTGGAGGGCGACGAGGGGCGGATGTGTGTCAACACGGAGTGGGGGGCCTTCGGCGCTTCGGGGGAGCTGGACGAGTTCCTCCTGGAGTACGACCGCGTGGTGGACGAGACCTCACTTAACCCCGGTCAGCAACTGTAAGGAATAGGACAGATCCAGTTCCTCTGGGCGTCCCCCCGTCCCCGCCGTCCCCATTCCCAGCCGCGTCCCCTCCACCCACCCTTCTCCTTCCCCCTGCCCGCCTGTGCCACGCTGGGCTCAGTTGAGGCCGGAGCAACTCATCACAGGTACCCCCAAAGCGGGGGTCCTTCGCCCCGGCTGCCATGCCCGCATGCAGGGATGCGTCCAGCAAGGAGGGGAAGGAAAGAGGGGGTGCTACGGGATGTGGCCCCCCCAAGTCCTGGCTCTGATGGCCCCCCTTGCCTGTGTGTCCCCCCCCAGATACGAGAAGATCATCGGGGGGAAGTACATGGGGGAGATCGTCCGGCTGGTGCTGCTGAAGCTGGTGGACGAGAACCTGCTCTTCAATGGGGAGGCCTCCGAGAAGCTCAAGACCCGTGGGACCTTCGAGACCCGCTTCGTGTCACAGATCGAGAGGTATGGGGCTGATGGGGCCGCAGCGGGGGGCGGCACCCCCAAACCAGCCCACCGCACTGCCCCATGGGGGGTCCTCTGTCCTGTCACCCCACACTGGGGTGTCCCGCCGTAGGGTCCCTATGGCCTGTCACCCCACAGCAACCTCCTCTGAGCGTCCCACATGGGGCTCCCCCATCCCCTCACCCCACACCAGCCCTGTGGAACCGCCCCATATTGGGGTCCCTGTGTCCCCCCCGGCCCTGACCAGTGCGCCCCTCTCTCCCTGTCCCAGCGACTCCGGCGACCGCAAGCAGATCTACAACATCCTGACGGCCTTCGAGCTGCTGCCCTCGGGGACAGACTGTGACATTGTGCGGATGGTCTGCGAGAGCGTCTCCACCCGCGCTGCCCAAATGTGCTCGGCCGGGCTGGCCGGCGTCATCAACCGCATGCGGGAAAGCCGAAGCCAGGAGACCCTCAAAATCACCGTGGGGGTTGACGGCTCCGTCTACAAGCTCCATCCCAGGTGAGGATCCCTAGGAGCCTTCCTCCCACCGCCGTGCCCTTCCTCCTCCTCCTGCATCCTCCAAGTCTTGACCCCTTATTTTTCCCCTTGGGCAGCTTCAAGGACCGCTTCCATGCCACGGTTCGGCAGCTGACGCCCGGCTGCGACATCACCTTCATCCAGTCGGAGGAAGGCAGCGGGCGCGGGGCTGCGCTCATCTCGGCTGTCGCCTGCAAAATGGCCTGCATGATGGGGCAGTGAGAGAGGACTCGGGGGGGGAGGATGAGGATGATGATGGCAGGGGGGAGCGGGAGGACGGTGGTCCCGCTCGGAGCTCTGCGAGGAGCAGAGACAGACGTGGGATGGGATTTGCCGCTGGCGGAAGCGGCTCCCGGCTCCCCAATAAATGGGGTTTGTGTGGACTTCTCTGGGGCCGCTTGAGCGAGAGCTCCTTGTCTTCCTCATGCTCGCACGGAGACCCCCACCATGGGACTGCCCCACACACGTGGGGCAGCTGAGGGTCTTCCCGTGCTTCCCTGGCCCCCTGCATCCTCACCCAGCTGCAGGGAGTGGGGCTTCCGCGCCACCCCCCAGCCCCTTCACTGGGGGTGAGCCCCCCGCAGTGGGGGTGGCTGAGAGATAAGGGCCTGGTTGGGGGGTACTTGGGGGCTGGGGAGTCAGAGGGGGCCGGCCCCCACCAGTGAACCCTGGGGTGCAGGGACCGACTGGGGTGCACCAATGCGGTGGGGATCTTCGGGGATCCCCTCCAGCCTTGTCCCCATCCCAGGGACGGGGCTGGGGGGCAGAGCCTGGGGGCACCCCAGCCTCCCCCTCCCAGTGCTGACCCCCCCCAGAAAAGGGGGCATAGACCCCCACCAAAGGCTAAACCCCACTCTCACTAGCAGCAGCACCCCAAAACCCAGTGGGTCCCCAGCCCACCCCAAACAGGGGGGCACATGGGGGATCCACCCGGGGCTGTTTTTTGCTCTGGGATGCTACGGCTCCGCTACCTTCCCCAGCAGCTAAAAATAGTGCCCCCCTGCCTCCAGTGACACCTGGGGGGGCCCCGGCCTGGCTTGTGTCTGGCACAGCCCGGTGGCGTCAGCGCGGAGTTTGGCTTGGCTGCCTGCATCCACCGACGGATTTAGCTGAGGGCGATAAGGGGGGGATAAAAGCCGGAGCACCCTGGGGACCCCCAGCCCGGGGCTGCAGTTGGGACGGTGAGTGCAGCCATGGACCCCCCCAGGAGATGGGGATGGGGCACCCCAGGGTGTGGGGATGCTGCAGGGGGGAGTGGGGGTACCCCAGCGTGTCGGGGTCCCTCTGGG
The DNA here is from genome assembly GCA_009819605.1 of Sterna hirundo. NCBI lineage: Eukaryota > Metazoa > Chordata > Aves > Charadriiformes > Laridae > Sterna > Sterna hirundo. Next base: position 6,474,501 of record CM020456.1, on the reverse strand, counting down.
GGTGCAGGAGCACCCCAGGTATTTGGATCTGCCTGAAGGTTTGGGGCACCCCAGGGTGTTGGGCTCCCTCTGGGGGTCTGGGGTGTTGGGTTCCCCAGAGGGGCCAGGGCAGGGTTTTGGGATTTGCCGCGGCGGACTGGGGTCACCCCCGGGTGTTCGGGTCCTCCTGGGGCACTCCAGTGCGGTGGGGTCCCTCTGTGGGTTGGGGGCACCCCAGGGTTCTGGAATCCTCATGAGGTTCTGGGGCACCCCAGGGATTTGAGTCCCACAAAGGATCTGGGACAGGGTGTTGGTGGTCCCTGGAGGGTCTGGGGCACCCCAGGGTGTTGGAGTCCATCTGGGGGCACCCCAGGGTGTTGGGTCTCCCTCGACGGTCTGGGGCACCTTGGGATGTTGGGGTCCTCAGGGGGGTCTGGGACACTCCGCTGTGTTGGGGTCCCCCGGGGGATCTGGGGCGCCTGACGCTCTTGAGGTCCTCCTGGGGCAGCCCAGGCTGTGTGTGGTCCCTCTGGGGGTCTGGGGGCACCCCAGGGTTTTCAGGTCTGTGTGAGGGTCTGGGGCACCCCAAGGTGCTGGGGTCACCCTGGGGGTGTGGGGGCACCCCAAGGTCTGGGCCAACTTGGGGGTCCGGGGACACCCTTGGCTATCTGGGGCCACCACATGGGTCTGGACCACCCCAGGGGGTCTGGGGCCACCCTGGGACATGGGGGCACCCCAGGATGCAGGGACATCTCAGGGTGTTGGGGTCACCCTGGAGTGTTGGGGCTCGTTAACTTCCCCATCCTCCTGACACCCTTTGGGGAAAAGCTGAACGGCGAGCGGCCCCGTAAAACACCCTGACACCCCGCGACACCCTGGGGGTCACCCCCAAACCCCCCCTAATGCCCCCCCCAGGCACCGACCCCGAGGAGTCCATCCTCAACACCTTCAAGCTCTTGGACCCCACCGGCACCATGAACAAGGACGAGTGAGCAGCGGGTGACAGGGACCCTCAGGGCACCCGGCTGGATCCTGCGTCCCCCGGGATGGGGACAGGAGCTGCCCCCCAGCTGGTCCCTCTTCCTGCAGGTTTAAGCAGCTCCTCCTGACCCAGGTGGATAAGTTCTCCCGGGAGGAGGTGAGGTGGCTCCCCTGGCTGTCACCCTCGCTGTCATGGTCCCCTGCCCATCCTGTCCCCTCGTGTGTCCCTGCACGAGGGGGAGCAACAGGACCCTCGGGCAACGCAGGTGCACAGGACGCCCGGCTCCGCCTGCCCACGGGGAGGGGGTCACAGCTCCCGTCCCCAAATCCCCGTGTGTCCCCTGGAGTCCCCGAGTGCCCAGCACCATCCCCGTGATCCCAAACCCCATCCCTGAGATTCCCATGTGCACCGCATGGACCCTGTCCCCAAGATTGCCATGTGTCCGCCGCAATTCCTGACCCCGAGATCCTGGACCCAAGGTCCCCGTGTGTCACCCAAGGTCCCGGTCCCCATGGTCCCCATGGGGACCCATCCCAGCCCGCAGGGTACGTGTCCCCAAGCAGGCAGAGCAGATGTTCGTGGTGATGATGCTGTCGGGGAACATCAACTAAAAGTCCTTGTGCTACATCATCACCCACGGGGACAAGAAGGAGGACTGAGGTGACCGCGGGTCCCCCACCCCCACCACTCGCTCTGGCCAAATAAACCACGAAACAAGGGGATCTCGTCCATCCATCCATGTGCAGCGTCCCCAGGGAGGGAGGTGTCTCCGTTCAGCCTGGGCTTCACACCCGGTGTCCCCATGGAGCTGGCGTGTCCCCCAACACAAGGGACAGCCCCCCTCCCCCAAAGGACAGGCTCCCAGGGGACCCTTGGCACAGGGGGGACAGCAGGGCCACTGTCCCCAGGAGATGTGGTAGCCTGGGGCACAGTGCTTTATTGCATAGGGAGGGGGATCCAGGGTTTGGGGTGGTAGGTGGGGCTGGGAGAGGGTTAGGGGTTCGGGGGGTGGCACTCGGGGTCAGCTGCGGGGCTGAGCTCTGTGGAGACAAGGAAGGAGCGGTGAGTCGGGGGCCACCGTCACCCCGTCACCACCAGCTGAGGGGCCAGCAAAAGTGGCTCCTCCAACCTTGCCCCCCTCTCCAGGATGCATTTTGGGGTCTCCATCTTGCCGCTACCCTGTCGGGTTCCCTCCTGGAGGCACAGGACCCCCCGGGTGCCCTCCCACCCCTGGGGCAGGCGTGGGGTGTTGGGTGTGGGGTGCGGGATATGGGATGCAGGACATGGGGCAGGGGGTTGTGGGGGCAGGGTGCAAGATGCGGGGTGTAGGACGCAGGGAGTGGGGTGCAGGACGTGGGGTGTGGGATGCAGGACGCAGGGAGTGGGGTGCAGGACGCGGGGTGTGGGATGCAGGACGCAGGGAGTGGGGTGCAGGACGCGGGGTGTGGGGTGCAGGACGCAGGGAGTGGGGTGCAGGATGCGGAGCGCAGGACACGGGGCGGGTGCTGACCGGACTCAGGCCTTGCAGAAGCCGATGGCGGCGCAGATGTCCTGGGGCTGGTCTCCGTTCATCAGCGCCTCGCTGATCTCCTCCCGGTACTTCTTCACCAGCCGCTTGCAGACTCGGCCCAGCCGCCTGCCCAGCGCCTGGCAGACCTTGCCCAACACCTCCTCCACCGCCGCCTGCCGAACAGCACGCTGGCATCAGCGGGGCCACCCCTTGGGTGCCACCCCCCCGCCCCGCTCCCCCAAACCCCCCAGCCACCCCTCACCTCGTCAGGGTCATCGCCCACCATCGCCTTGATCTGCTGCACGACTTTGATGCACAGGCTGCACTTCTTCCCTCTGCCTGGCCCCAACATGTCCCCTTCGTCCACGTCCCCCTGCAGGGGGACAGCATAGACCCTCAGGGCTGTGCCCCAGCACGGCCCCAACGCGAGTATGGGGCTGCCCCACGGCTGGCGCTGAGGTGGTGGGGCTGGTGCTCACCAGGGCCAGGCTGTCCCAGAGATCGCGGCAGTACTGCTCCCGGCGGCACTGGGTGGCGGTGGCCATGTCCTGGCACCAGGATGCGGGGCCACCCTGGCAGGGCTCGGGGACAGCAGCCTGCGCCACTGAGCGGGGATGGGGATGGTGAGCACAGACACGGGAGCGTGTGCCCACCCCTGTGTGCCCCAGGAGTGCCCAGACCTTGTCCCCATCACCCCAGGTGGACCTTGTCCCCACCATCCCTCCCACCTGTCCCCATGTCCTCCTGTCCTCGCCATCACAGGTACCTGTCCCCATGTCCTCCTGTCCTCGCCATCACAGGTACCTGTCCCCACACCGACCCCGTCCCCACCATACCCAGGTCCCCAGGTGGACCTTCTCCCTGCCATCTCCATGTGCTTGTCCCCATGGCTTCCTGTCCCCGACACCCTCAGGTCCCCACAAGGACCCCGTCCCCACTGCCCCCAGGTCCCCACGCAGTCCTTGTCCCCACCATCCCTCCTGCCCATCCCCACATCTGTTGCCTTTTATGGGCGTGGCGACCTGGTTCAGGAACGGCACCGCGACCTTCGTCCATTAGCACGCGGACACCAACCCGGTGGACGGCAAATGGCGTTTATTATTGTGTGACACAGCCTCATATAGCTTGAGGTTACAACGTCACTTCCGTCTGCTTACGTCATCAACTAAGCGCCATCGGGGTAGGGGGTCCTGTCTTTCCGTACAGCGCGACGTCTTCCGGCCGCCAGACCCTAACTACCCACACACCTCCTCCTGTCCCCGCCATCCCTGGGTGCACATCCCCATGAAGACCCCATCCCTGCCATCCCCGGGTCCCCACACAGTCCCCGTCCCCAGCTGCTGTCCCCAAGCACACCACCACCCAGGCTGCCGACCCCACGTCTGTTGGAGAATGGCTATATGAGAACGGGCATGGCTCCATGCAGGAGTTGTGTGAGGCAAGTAAGCTATGCCTGCCTGCATGGAAAACTCTGAGCCACGCTGATAAGGAAGATGTTGAAGGTCGTGCTGACCTTGCTTAAATTAGATGAACAACTTTGAGAAAGTAGACCGTGAGAGAACAGGAATGAACCCGGACCCAAGGAACCGCATGTAGGAGGAGTAGGATAATGTATTCTTTAGCGCACAGCCAATAGCTGTAAGACACATATGCATATTTAAGTGTAACTGGCTTGGTCTTTCTGGGTGGATTAGAGACTTATTTAGAACTGCGATTTTGTGCTTGCTTATATTAGTAATGATTTTGTTATGCTTTAGCTGCTTGTTTGCTTGTATTAAAAAACTGATGTTGACGATGGTTAATAAGGTTTATGTTGTACAAAACAAAAACGGGGGAATTGTGGAGGAATGGCTGACTGAAATCGGTCACGTCAGCATAGAACAACTGACTAGGCAAGATCTGAACAAGTATCGCACAGAGTGTGTCTAAGGCAAGGACACTGCGTCCTTGAGGACCGAGTTTTGTAGCAACAGGATGCGTGTGATTAGAAGTTTGAGGGGGTAGCCGCAAGTAGCTGTGAGAGACAAGGGACTGAAATGAAGCAATGATTTTGAACTAAGTATCCAATCAGGAGCTTAGCTTTTGCAATATGTATGAGCTAATTGACAATGGCATAAAAGGAAAATGTACACCGCGAATAAACGAAGCTTGCTGACGACTCATATTGAGTGTCCCTGTCTTCCCTCCGTCGCAACACACGTCCATCCCCACGTGTCCCCCTCCACCCCAGGGTCTCCCTCCCCTGGCTGGGACGCAGGGCAGCAGGGACCCCCTTACCTCCCACCGCCACCAGCACCAAGAGGAAGGCGGCAGCCATGGCGAGCCCACTCGAGAGGCTGACAGCGGGTGACAGCGGGTGACAGCGGGTGACAGCCGGCGTGTCCCACCCTGACAGCTTTTATAGCCCGCCGTGTGGGCTGTGGGGACGGCTGCGCCAGTCAGCGCCGCCGAAACCCAAAAAGCCCTTAAAATGGAGCGTGTAGGTTCGCCACCCCCCTTCCTCCCTCACACCTCCGCCCCCGCGGCAGGAAGGGGGGACAGGGACGGGGGGGCCCCCCTCCCCAGCCCCCCCCAGGCCCGCTGGGGGCTGAGCGCGGGGCCACGATGGGGAGAGGTGGGTGTGGGGCCGGGTCCTCCTGGGCTCCGCGGGGTCCCAGCGGGCCGTCCCGGTGTCCCCCCCATCCCCTCCCGGGCTCCCTGAGGTCTCAGGGGTCCGTCCCGGTGTCCCCTGTCCTCCCCGGGTCCGTCGGGTTCCAGGGGTCGGTCGCGGTGTCCGGGCTCCCTGAGGTCTGAGGACTCGGTCGCGGTGTCCCCTGTCCCCCCGTGGGCTCCCTGGTGTCCCGGGCCCGCCCAGGTGTCCCCGTCGCCCCCCGGTGGGTCCCGGCCCCCCCCCCCGCCCCCAGTTCCCACAGTGGCGGCGCCGCCACGGGCGGTTGCCACGGCGACCGGCCGCCTTGACGTCACTTCCGCCCCGCGGCCACGCGACTTCCGCGCTTTGCGGCGTTCGCGCCTTTTCCCCCCCGCCTCCCCCCCCCCCCCCCCATGGCGGGTCGCGGTGCCGGGCAGGCGGCCCCCCCCGACCTCTGACCCCTGACCTCGTACGTGACCTGCGGCTGGGGGGGCCTGGGGGAGCCCCCTGTGGGGGGGCCATGAGGGGCCCTGCGGGGGGGGCGAGGGCGGTCCGGGGCGGGGGCCTTTGCTGTGGATCCTGGGGGGACCCTGGGGCTGGGGAGGCCCTACAGGGTCCTGCTGGCTGGGGGGGGGGGTCTTGGGCTGGGGTGTTTGGGGGGGGGGAGGCCATGGGTTCCGGGGGCATGCTGGTTCCAGGGTGTGTTTTTGGGGGGAAGGGGGGTCCCAGTGCCCTGAGGGGGTGTCTTTGTGCCAGGGTGTGTGGTTGGGGGGGGGCTGAGAGGGGTCTGGTGACAGGAGGTGGGTTTTTTTTGGGGGGGGGGGTCCTGGTGCCCTGGGGGTTCTTTATGGCAGGGGGTGTGTTTAGAGGGGGGCCGGGGGGTGGGGGCGGTCCTCGTGGCAGGGGGTGTTTTTGTGGGGGTCCCGGTGTCCTGGGAGGAGTCTTTGTGCTGGGGGTGTGCTTAGGGGGTGTCCTGAGGTGAAGTCTGGTGCCAGAGGGTGGTTTGGGGGGGAGTCCTGGTGCCTTGGGGGGGTTCTTCATGCCAGGGGATGTCCTGGTGCACCAGGGGGTGTTTTTTGGGGGGGGGGTCCCAGTGCCCTGGGGGGAGTCTTTGTGCCAGGGGTTGTGTTTAGGGGGTGTCCGGGGGGGTCTTCTGGTGCCAGGGGGCTGTGCAAGGCTCCTGGTGCCAGGGGGTGTTGGGGGGGTTCATGAGGGGCTCCAGTGGCCAGGATGGGGGGGGCTTTGGGTGTCCTGCTGCCGGGGTATGATTTTGGGAGAGGGATCCTGGGGTTTTCCTGGCACCAGGGTGTGTTTGGGGGTGCCGTGGTGTTGGAGGGGAGAGAAAGGAGGGGGAGGTGCAGTGTTTGGGGGGGGGTTAAGGCCTGGTTCGTATTTTGGGAGGGCGAGGGGGTCAGGTTGGGAGCGGGGGCCACCTCCAGGGAGGGATTTGTGGCACCTTAGCAGTGATGGTCATGGCTGGGGGAGGTGCCAGGAATTTGCCGGGATCCTTAATTTTCCCGTTTGCTTTCCAGCCCCGCCGTTAAAACCCTCCGGCGTCCAGCCCCGCTGCTACGGCCTGACGCGCACCATGTTCTGGGAGCAGGCGGCCCCCACAGCGCAGGGTCTGCTGGCCCCCCCCTCTGCCGAGGCCTCCACCTTTGCCCGGGTGCCGGTCTCGGTGTACGCTGACTGCTCCCAGCCCTTCCTGCTGGGCGAGCGCAGCTTCAGCCGCCAGTACGCCCACATCTACGCCGCCCGCCTCATCCAGATGCGGCCCATCCTGGAGGAGCGGGCACGACAGAAGTGGGGTGAGTCCCTCTGGGGAAACCCCCCCCCCCCTTGCTGTGGGAAAGGAGGACAAAGCCGCGCGGCCGGAAGCTTTTTGGAGATTTTTCAGCGCGTGTTGGCCGTCGGTTCCTAAGCTTACATGCGCGTTAAGGGGTCAAATAACCCATGGGTGGTTTTTTGGGGGTGGTTTCTCCACCAGACAGTGTCCCAACATTTAAACATCAACTGTGGAGAGAAAACCTTTTTTTTTTTTTTTTTTTGTCCTGTTCACCAGGCCGGCTCACAGCTTCCGCTGGCTGTCAGCAGCATGAGTTAAGCGTGAGGTTTGTCGGGGGGTGGGAGAGGCGCCGGTTGCGCCGGGGGGGGGCCATTTCCTTGCCTGCGGGGCTGCGTGAGCGGTTGGTGGGTGGGATTCTAACACCCGAGACTTTCCATCCGAAGGCATAACGGTGGCGCTGGATGAAGCCACCACCTTGCTGCTGCCAGGGCACGGTGGCTGAGCTTTCTGCCTGGCCTCGGCACGGCACATGGCTCCGCTGGTGCCGTAAAAGCCCGTTATCGAATTTCACCGCTCTCGGGCCAGCCAAGCTTTCGACTTTGCCCTTCTGTGGAGGTTTTTGGGCTGGCTGCTTGTTTTTCTTGCTCTCCCCAGCCCCAGGGGCTGCTCGGGGAAGCAAAACCCGCGCCGGGCTGTGCCGGCTTGGCAGCGGATGTCATTCCTTGGCCGGTCGCCCCTGCACCGTAACCCTGGATTTTGCCAAGGGTGATGGGAAGCAGCGGTTTTGTAAAGTTCCACTTCCTGGAGTCATGCGATGGGATGCGATTTCTGGGGTTTGTCTCACAGCAAGAAGCGCCTGCAGGCAAAATCTGGAGAGAGCAGCCCCCCTCCCCCTAAACACACACATTTGGAGGGTTAGAGCCAAGAATAAGAAACTAAAACGGGATTGTTTTTTCTGACTCTGAGTGTTTGCATTCCTGGGGTGGATGAAGCCATGTTTCCAGCTCCGCTGAGCCCAGGGTGCCTGTGATGGCAGTGGGGTGCTTTCCACCGGACAGCAGTCACGTTCAGCAGGCGCGTGATCAGCAAAGGGAGAGTTTGGAGGGAGAAACGTCCCATGACCAGAAGGGATGACTTGATGGAGGGTCCGGCGCGGCAGCGGGCTCTGGCAGTGTTGTTCTGGGAGAGGAGCCCGGCAGCTCTCGCAGCGCCAGCGCAGTGCGGCAGCCAGTCTTCCTCCCTCCTGGCCTGGAGGCTCAGGATGGATGGGCTTCACAGCTTGATTTAAACAGGGGGAAATAAAAGTCCTGCGGTCTCGTAAAGGATGGGGCTGAAGCGTCTCTGGGTCCTCGTTCGTGAGGTGAGAAGTCTTGGGCTCAGCTTGTGTTGAGGGAGATGCATTTTTTTTGCTGTCTGCAAATGCTCCCCAGCCACAAAGACGATGGAGTGCTGGGGCTGTGATGCTCTTTGCACCTCCTGAGGCACCTCCTGAGTTTTGGTTCCCCCAGCCCGTATCTCCCTCTGGATCCCTGGCTAAAGCCCAGGGACCTGTTTGTGCCTTTCAGGGAGAGGAAACCCTGACCCTCCCCAGCAGCCTGTCTTCATGCTGGGATCTTCCCAATCGCCTGGCTGCGATGGGGTTCCTGGCTTCCAGCAGGGATCCCGGGTGGAGGATCCGGCCCTGGCAGAGGTCAGACTTGGGGGTGGTGAACGATCTCTCCTGCCTGTCAAATTTGAGTGAGATGTTTGGGTCATCTCCTGGCTGGAGAGCACGAACACCAGCCCCTCGTGCCCAAGGGCAAGAGCACTGGCTCTGTGCCCAGCTGGGACCGTCCTGGACCCACGCACCCTCCCTTCCTGGGCAGAGCTGGACCCATGGGTGCAGCGGGAGCTTTGCATGCTGTCCTGGGTGGTGGCTGGGAGCTGCGGTCCCCCAGACCCCAGCATGACCCGGCTTTCCTCCCCCTCAACGCAGAGGAAATGCCTGCAGGCGGTGCTGCATCTCTGGTACGCTCCGTTGGCCCCATCTGGCCTACACATGTGGATTCGGCTCCATGCCTCCAGGAAAGATGAGAGGCTTCATGACATTCCCCCACCGCCTCTTGCTGGCCTCCACGTTCAAGCCCTTCGAGTTGGTCCCAGTCAGCCGTTGAGCTTCGCCTGCCCTCATGGCCATCCCTGAGGCCGGCTGAGCCCCATTTCTGTCCGCAGGGAATGACGTGGCACTGAGGAAGCTCTGTGAGCTGCGGGCGGGCGAGAAGTGCTGCGTGGTGGGGACACTCTTCAAGGCGATGCAGCTGCAGCCCTCCATCCTGCAGGAGATCAGCGAGGAGGTAATGGCGGGGACGTTCCCTCCCTCTTCCTCTGCGCAGCGCTGGGGGACGTGCCAACAGACATCGGGACCTCGGCTGGCTTCCCATCACTTGCTTCGTGCTCACCGTGGCCGAGCAAGTGGGAACCGCCAGGGCTTTGACCTGGGGAGCTGGTGCCTACTCCGTCCCTAGACGCCTTCTTCTCTGTGCCTACCCCATCCCTAGACACCGCCGCTCTTGGTGCCACCTCTTTATGCCAGCACGCGTCCTGTATGCGCCTGCTTGGTGTTGCTTTTCCTGCCCTTGGAGGGTTTGGATCCGTCGGGGTTGGCAGAGCAAACCCCTTCCCCCACTGCAGGGGAGGAGGATGAGGGGGGTGTCGGGGAAGCTCTGCCGTCCCCATGCGGTGCCGGGGGCCCGTCTGCTCCCAGCTGGCTCGCAGGGAGCACATTTGGGATGTTTGGAGCCTGCTCGTCACGGCACGAGGTTAGCATCGTGCCTGCCGGGCAGGGTTCAAAGGCAGCGGAGTGCTTGCCCGGACGATGATTGCAAACACGTTTCCTGAGGCTAGCCAGAGCTCCGTCCCCCGCCGCCTGGCTGAGCCACTTCCTCCTTGGCCAGGGAGCCGCGCTCGTGTTCGCTTAGCCAGCGTGCTGCGGGGAAGCGTTAAGCGAAACCAGCTCGCCTGGGTGCTGTGCAGATGGCGAGCAGCTTTGAAGCGTCAGCGGGGGTGTTGGCCGGGCCAGCGGTGGGGGGCCACGGCAGCAGCAGCTCTCATGAGTCACGCGCCCGCGCTCTGGTTTCCACCTGCGGGGTTTGGCTGCGGGGGGAAGGGCCCTTTGGGGCAGCTCGGCCTCGCTGAGGCCATCACAGCCTGCCCTGTGCCCCCCAGCACAACCTGGTGCCTCAGCCGCCCCAGCCCAAGTACATCCACCCCTCCGATGAGCTGATCCTGGAGGATGAGCTGCAGCGGATGAAACTGGAAGGAGCCGTCGAGGTGCAGAGGCTAGTGACAGGTAAGGGGACGATGGCTTCTCAGTGAGGGCCACCTCGCGGGCTCTGGCTGGGGGCTTGACCACCCGCTCTCTGCTATAGGGACCATCCTTGCCGTGTATGGCTCCGAGCAGGACAATGGCAAGTTCCTGGTGGAGGATCACTGCTTCGCCAACCTGCCCCGGCCACTGCCCTGGAAGGGCCCCAGCTCGGATCAGTGAGTCTCCGCAGTGACAGGAGTGGGGGTGGCACCATGTCCCCTGCTGAATCCCCGAGCCCTGGGGACCATTTCATAGAGTCATGGAATGGGTTCGGTTGGAGGGGACCTTGAAGATCATCTTTCCTACCATGGGCAGGGACACCTCCCACCAGCCCAGGTTGCTCCAAGCCCCGTCCAACCTGGCCTTGAACCCCTCCAGGGATGGGGCAGCCACAGCTTCTCTGGGCAGCCTGGGCCAGGGGCTCACCACTGGATAGAACTCTAAGGTCTCCCCAGGAGCCTTCTCTTCTCCAGGCTGAACAGCCCCAACTCTCTCAGCCTGTCCCCACAGCAGAGGGGCTCCAGCCCCCTGAGCGTCTTCGTGGCTTCCTCTGGACCCTCCCCATCTGCCCCATGAGTCCCTGATGCTCCCCTCATCCTCCTCCCCTGCAGCAGGGGAAGGGGGTTTGCTCTGCCAACCCCGCTGGATCCAAACCCTGCAAGGGCAGGAAAAGCAACACCATGACTCCCTGGAAAAGAGTCCCTCCCCATCTCCCCCGTGTGCCCCTCGGAGTCGGTGCCTCGTGCTGGGAGAGGTGGCGGATGGGGACTGCTGTCCCCCACACCTGGCTCTTGGTGTGGGCAGCCCCGGCGTGGCCGCGCGGGCAGGGACCGGGGCGGGCAGGGAGCACGGCGTGCTTCCCCCGCCTCTCCGCCCAGGTTCGTCCTGCTGGTGTCGGGGCTGGGGCTGGGCAGCGGGAGCGGCGAGTCCCTGCTGAGCACGCAGCTGCTGGTGGATGTGGTGACGGGGCAGCTGGGTGCTGAGGGCGAGCAGAGCTGCGCCGCGCAGATCTCCCGCGTCATCCTGGCAGGGAACCTGCTGAGCCAGAACACGCAGAGCCGGGACACCATCAACAAGGTATGGCGGGGCAAGGGGTCTTCAGCCTCGACCATGCTCTCCAGGGCCTGAGCTGGCACGGGGAGTTCCACGGAGGTGGGGAAGGAGGGATCAGAGGTGGCACAGGGCTGTTCCCTCACTGTCTCCACACTGACCCAGGCCAAGTACTTGACCAAGAAGACCCAGGCAGCGAGTGTGGAGGCCGTGAAGATGCTGGATGAGATCCTGCTGCAGCTTTGTGTGAGTGCTTGGAGCAGGGTAGGGTTGACCGGGGAACTGGATACCTTCTGGGGGAGGGAGCCTGGCTCCTGAGCCAGGGAAGCAACGCTCTGCCAGCAGCCTGGGTGTGTGGGGTGGCAAAAGCCCCTTCCCCGACCCCAGCCTTCCCCTTGAGCGCTGTATATGGTGCCGTTCGGGAACGCAGCAAGGCGAGGAGGCAGCGCGCAGCCCAGCTTCAGATCCTTCTCCTGGCATCTGGTCTCTGTGGTGAAGCCAAGCTGGGCTTCCTTCAGGGAAGTGGCAGGACCCAAATCGGGGAGCAGGGCAGAGCTGGCAGCAAGCTCCGATCAGGGCTTGGCTCGGAGCCCCTTTGAAGGAGGCTGGTTTGGCCATTCCCGGTAATCCCCACTCTGCCCACAGACCTCCGTGCCTGTGGACGTGATGCCTGGTGAGTTTGACCCCACCAACTATACGCTGCCCCAGCAGCCGCTGCATCACTGCATGCTGCCCCTCGCCAGCGCCTACTCCACGCTCCGGCTGGTCACCAACCCCTACCAGGCCGACGTGGATGGAATCAGGTAAAAAAGCCTCCTGTGCCACCAGCTCTGTGACAACTGGTGGCGTAGGATCGCAGGGCAAGTCGTGGCAAGTACAGCCATCCGAACCTCTCCTTCCTTCCCCCAAAATGTAGGTTTTTGGGGACATCAGGGCAAAATGTCAGCGACATCTTCAAATACAGCAGCATGGACGACTACCTGGAGATCCTGGAGTGGACGCTGCTGGCGGGACACATCAGCCCCACGGCCCCGGACACCCTGGGTAAGGCGAGAGCTGGGTGGGCACCGAGGCTGAGGGGCATTTGGCCTCCGAAGGGGTGCGGGTGCAGGTTCCTCTCCTAATTTCCATCCCTCCCAGGCTGCTACCCCTTTTACAAATCAGACCCCTTCATCCTCACCGACTGCCCTCACGTCTACTTCTGCGGCAATGCTCCCCGCTTCCAGTCCAAGCTGCTCAAAGGTGAGTCCCGCAGCCTGCAGCATCCCCTCGCTCGGAGCCGGGACCCAGCGCCGGGGTGCCAAATGGGGGCTTGTCTGCTTGATGCCTGCCTGTCTTTGCAGGGGAGGATGGGCAGCGGGTCCTGCTGGTGGCAGTGCCCGTCTTCAGCACCACGCAGACCGCCTGCCTCGTCAACCTGCGCGACCTCAGCTGCCAGCCCATCAGCTTCTCCGGCTTCGGGGCCGAGGACGATGATGGGGACATGGAGGTCGGGCACTGACTGAGCAGGCAGAGCACAGACTTGGTAAACCCCTGGCCCTTCGGAGGGTCCTGGCCCCCGTTCCCTGCGTGTCGTCCCCATCTGTCCTCCCAGGAGGGCTGGCATGGAGCTGCCGGGGCACGGGAGAGAGGAGATGCTCGTACCAATATAACTTGATTTATTTGTGTAACAAAAAACTGTGTGGAGAGGACAGGGACCTCCGTGCGGGCCCTGCCCTGGAGAGTGGGACCACCCCTGCCAACCCCACTGTGCCGGGAGATGGGGATGGGGCGAGGGATGGGTCCTGCGTGACCCCCTCCCCTGCCAGGCAAGGGCTGGCACTGCCCAGCCCCGAGGGATGGGGCAGCACGTCCCTTTCCTGCCTGGCCCTGGAGCCTGGCAAGGGGGGCGCTCCGCAGCCACCCAGCCGTGGGGCGAGCATTGGCACGGCGTGCCCTGCAGTCTTAGGAAGCAGCGCGGGTGAGGAGCTGGAGCCCACCCGGGGCGGGCTGCCCAGAGCGGGCTGCCCAGGGCTTGAAGAAGACTTCAGAAGCAGATGCTAGAGCCTGCAGCAGGCGAAACCAAACCGGCCGCGAGCGTCCAGCCTTGGCTTGAGGCAGGAGCGAGGGGGTGACCATCTCCTAGTCACCAAAGTTCACGGTGTAGGTCTCGGCCGTGGTGAAGGGCTGCACTGTCCCCGTGCCCAGCTCCCAGGCCTCCGTCTCCGTCACCAGCTCGGTCACCACCTCCGTTTCCGTCTCCATCTCCCAGGTGCTGGCTGTGGGTGGCTCTTGGCTCCAGGGCGCGTAGGCAGTGCTGCTGAAGGGGAAGGGCAGGGCCGTAGTGGGCGGCGGGGCCGTGGGGCCGCTGGTGGTCGTGGTGGCATTGAGTCGCCGCAGCCTCATCTGCTCCCGGAGCCGCATGCGGTGCCGGAGGCGCATACGCAGGCGCATGCGTTCGCGGGGTGTCATGGGGCGGCCAGGCACGATGCGGCGGATGGGCCGGTTCCCATTCATGGCCATGATCTCCCGGATGCGTTTCCAGTTGGAGCGCGACAGGACGAAGTTGCACTGGGTGGCCCCGATGTCATAGAAGACGCTGCAGGTCTTGACGCTGGGGTTGTAGCCCTCGGCCCGAGCTGAGACGCGGTACTCGCCCGGGTTCAGGATGCGCCAGTAGTCCCCGCCGCTGGCTGCCAACAGCGAGGGGAGGCAGCGGGGGTGTGAAGGAGGCAGCACGGTGCTGCCGGCACCCTGCCCGGTACCCTGCCCTGCGCCCTACCTGTCTTGATGTTGTGGTTGATGCCCCCCACGACGATGGTGGCGTTGGCGATGGGTTCTCCCTGCTGGTCTGTCACCAAGCCCTTGATGCCCCGATGGACCTATGTGAGGAAAGAGGACGAGAGGAGCCGCGTGGGGCAGGGCAGGGCAGCGTCCGCCTCCCTGCCCAGCACAGCCCAGCTCCTACCTGCTCCATGAAGGTGAGCAGCGACTCCTTATTGTTCTCCCACTCCTGCTGCAGCTCGCTCTCGTGGGGGAACTTGTCGCAGCCCAGGTAGATGGAGAGCTCCAGGCAGTTGGTGTGCAGGTAGCTGAAGTCGTTCATGCCTGCAAGACAAACAACCAAGCGCCCACCCAGCCGCTCGCTCACACCTTCGTGTGGCGGGAGCGTGGGGCGGGCGAGCCGACGCCGTACGGTGCGGCACCCACTTACTGCCAGCCCGCGGGTGCCACTTGGCCCCCTGCACAATGCCCATGGCGTTGGTCATGTCCTGCGTGTGGCAGCCCCCGCGGAAGGTCTCGGTCATGGTGAGATGGGCTGAAGCGTAGGAGATGGCGAGCCAGCGGAAGATGGCATGGTCGGGCGTCTCCTGCAGCTCAGGATTGTCGTCCTCGTAGTCGTCTGGCGGGCGAGGGGCGGCTGCCGGCATCTCGCTGACGGGCCGGGCCGTGTCAAAGGGGTAGGACACCAGCTTCTCCCCGCCCTGCAAGTTGGCGCCCAGCACGAAGGGGTTCTTGTCCATCCACGCCATCACTGCCCGTGTCTCCACCGCCACCTGCCAAGGCAGACGCAGCCGTGTGAGACACCATCTCCCCGTCACCGCCCTGCCACCGTGCCTTGTGCCGGGGCTCACCGTGGCATCCTCGGCCAGGTAGTGCTCCGGGATGGGGATGTGGTGGTTGGGGAACTTGTGGGGCACCAGCCTCCTCTCCTCGGCCGCCCACAGCGCCGAAGCCAAGTCGGGGAAGTTCTCAAAGAGGTCGTAGCCCTCCTCTGTCCAGTGGCCCAGTGCCCAGTTGCCCAGTTCGGAGCCCTGCAGGCAGCCCAGGGCAGCGGTGAGCCCGGGGCTGCATCCTGCCATCCCGCCCCTTGTCCCGCCGTCCCATCCCACCACCCCCCCCCGTCCCCTTACCGCTTCGCGGGCCAGCTCGTAGCCGTCGGGGTTGAGGGAGGGCACGAGGTGGATGCGGGTTTCGGTCACCAGGCTCCGCACCCGGGGGTTGCCGTCCTGGTACTCCTTGCACAGGAACTGCATGAGCAGGAGCAGCAGCTCCCGGCCCAGCACTTCGTTCCCGTGCAGCCCCGCCGTGTACCTGAACTCGGGCTCGCCTGCGGGCAGGGTGTGGGCAGGCTCAGCGTCCTACCCCCGCCCTGCCTGCGCCAAGGGACCCTGGCCAGGTGTCCCCTCCCCTCCTCACCCGTCTCGTGCTCGCCCGGGTTGTCGGAGATCTCCATGGCGTAGATCTTCAGCCCCCGTGAGCTCTTGCCGATGTTGTAGATGCGGGTGATGGTGGGACACTCCTCGTTCACCACCTTCATCAGCTGCGGGCGCAGAGGGGGTGGGTGATGGGGGGGGGGGGGGGCAGCGCTTGGGGGCCTGAGCCCACCTCCCACGGAATATCCCACCCCCACAGAGGAGCCCACCCCACTGAGGTGCTCACCTGCCTCATGTCCTTGTAGGTGTGGTGGCGGAAATCCAGGTTGTCGGTGGAGGTCACCTCGTTCTGCTGGGCGTAGTAGCTGCTGATGGCTGCAGAGGGGACAAAGACACGGCGGTGAGGGGCCGGGGAGCCGTGACCCTGCCATGGGTGGTGTCCCTCCAGCTTTGGGGTGGCTCTTACTGGAGAGGGGGCAGCCCAGGACCTCGAGGCGCAGGCAGAGGCTGCCGTTCCACGTCTGGGGGTAGATGCGGATGTAACGGGCCACCATGGGCTCAGGGAACTCAGTCAGCACTGGTGTGTCCTTGTCCACGTTGCCGTAAAACATCTGACGAGGGGGGTAAGATGTAGCTGAAGGTGGGGGCAGAGGGTCCCTATTGTCCCCATTCTGCCCCAACCAGCCCCTTTTGGGGTCCCGTACCATCTCCTCATAGCCGTTGGTGTACATCACCCAGTTCTGGCTGTCGTTGCTGAAGCCCACGTAGAAGCTGGTGACAAAGTCCTCGCTGCGGGAGGAAGGGGACAGTATGGGAGGGGGCGACCCCAAGATGCTCCCCCACCCCCCTCCCCAGATCCCTCCCCTCCCGCCTGTCCCCATACTGGATCTGGGAGTCACGGCCCTGGGTGATGACACCGGTGAACTTGGTGGTGCGGCGGGTGTCCACCTCGATCCAGTGCGCCCGGCTGTCGTCCTCGGCACACCAAGCCCCATCAAAGAAATCGTCCTCGTTGGTGCCTGCCTGGGGTGGGGACAGCGAGGGGGGGCGTGGGTGGGGGGGTTCGGCAGGCAAGGATGGGGGGTGGGTGCGGAGTGGGTGACCCTCACCTGCATGTTGAGGCGCCCGCGCTGGGCACCCAGCCCGTGGCGCAGCATGGAGGAGGCCAGGATCTGGTCGTCATCGATGCGGTGGGACTCCAGGCCGATGGGGGGACATTCTGGGGACAATGGGGTGGGCAGAGAAGGTGATGGGCACACCCCCACAGCAGGGTGCCCGCTCTCCCCCCGGGAACAGGGACACTCACTTGTCTTCTCTGGAGGGGCCCATTCGTCCTCATCCGGCTCCCACTTCTTCCCTCCTGGTTTTTTGGGTTTTCCTGGAAAAGGGGTGTATAAGGGGATGCAGAGCCCAGGCGGACGGGGGCAAGGGGACGGGGACAGGAGGCTGGCACCCACCTTTGCGGTCCCAGCCCTTCTCCTCTGCCCAGGGGTCCTCCTCTTCCTCCTCTTCCTTGCTGCTGCTGCCTTTCTTGGGCTTCCCTGGAATGGGAGAGCAGCTGTTGGGAATGTGCCGCCCACCCCAGGGACGTGCCACCCACCTTATGGATGTGCCACCGGCCCTGGGGATGTGCCAGCCACCCAAGGGATGTGCCACCAGCCCTGAGAATGTGCCACCTGCCCCATGGACATGCCACCCCAGGGACATGCCACCCGCCACAGGGACATGCCACCCACCCAGGAACGTGCCACCCACCCTGTGGATGTGCCATCTGCCCCATGGACGTGCCACCCCAGGGATGTGCCACCCACCCTGGCACCCAGCCCCTGCTGATGTCTCACAGGGTTTGAGTTTCTCCTCGTCCGTCTCCATCTCATCCTCTTTGTCCGGGTGTTTCCTGGGTTTCGGGGGGGGGGGCAGCCCGTACGCCACTGTGGGTGCAGACAGGGAGTGGCTGGGACACCCCCTTAGGGCGGGGGGGGGGCAGGGGTGGGTGCTACCCGTGGGGCCAGGCAGAGCTCCCCAGGGGTGGGGGGCCTGGGGCACCCCAGAGCCCCCTGGCTCGTCACTCACAGTCATCGTAGTCAGGTGGCTCGAAGCCCTCCTCGTAGTCCCCTTCAGTCACCGGCACGGGCGGGGGGGGTGGCTGTGGGGGTGGCACCTCTGGCTTCGCTGGGGAGGGCAAAAGGGGCCGTGCTGGGGCTGAAGGGGGGGAATGGGACCCCTATGGGGTCCCTACACCTCTACGGTGCCCCCGAGGGTCCCCCATGTTCCTGTGGGGTCCCCATGTCCTTGCAAGGTCCTCTGTGTCCCCAGGGGCTCAGCGTGCCCCTGCGGTATCCCCATGTCCCTCTGGGGACCCCCACGCACCTGCAAAGTCCCCTCTGTCCCCACAGGGTCAGCGTGCCCCTACGGGGTCAGCATGCTCCTATGGGGTCCCCTATGCCCCTGCAAGACCCCTGTGCCCCTATGGGGCCCCCATGTCCCCGCAGGACCCCTGTGTCCCCACAGGGGATCCCCATGCCCCTCTGGGGTCCCCTGCACCCCTAATGCAGTTCCCATGCCCCCCTCAGCTCCAGGCTGCCCCAAAATGATGCTCCTCTGGGTCCCCAAGGCTGGGGACTGTCCCCCCCACCCCAAGCGGTGCCAGCCCCCCCCCCACCTTGTCCCCCTGCCACCCCACTTACGTGGCTCCTCAGGCTGGGGCCAGACTCTCTCGGGTTTCTTCCTGCGGGGGGGCTTGCGGGGTTTCTGCTGCCGGCGGATGTACTCGACTGGGGACAGAAAGAGGGGGCAGCACTGACTTTGGGGGTGCAAGGAGGGGGTGCAAGGGTGGGGATGCCCCCTCCAGCCCTCCCTGCAGGCCGGGGGACTCCAGTGGTCCCCCCCCACCCCGCGCCCTGGCACCGTACAGTCCTCATAGTCCTCCCGCTCCAGCTGCTCGTTGTAGTCCAGCGT
Source organism: Sterna hirundo (assembly GCA_009819605.1). Taxonomy (NCBI): domain Eukaryota; kingdom Metazoa; phylum Chordata; class Aves; order Charadriiformes; family Laridae; genus Sterna; species Sterna hirundo. The sequence continues at coordinate 6,456,125 of CM020456.1, read as the reverse complement.
CGGTGGCTCCGTCTCCTCGGGGACATCAGGGACATCTGCAGGGAAGGGACACGTGGGGAAGGGGCGGAGGGGTGGCCCTGGGGTGCAGGGAGCAGGGAGGTGGCATTTGGGAGTAGGGGGGTGGCCCCAGGGTACAGGGAGGTGGCACTGGGGTGAAGGGTGGTGGCTCTGGGGCACAGGGGGGGTGACACCAGGGAGCGGGGAGGTGACATCAAGGTCCAAGGCGGTGACGTTTCAGAACAGGGAGGTGATACTGGGGTGCAGAGAGGTGGCCTTTGGGAGCAGGGAGGTGGCCCCGGGTTGCAAGGATGTGGCACTGGGGTGCAGGGGGGGGGTGGCACTTGGGAATAGGGAGGTGACCCCAAGACGCAGGGAGGTGACGCTGGGACTCAGGGAGGTGGCCCTGGGGACAGGGCACTCACCAGGCTCAGGCTCGGGACGCCAGTCCTCCCGGCCCACACCCCAGGGCTCGCTCGGTGGCTCCTCCAGCTCCCCTGGGGACAGGGACACAGAGCGAGGGGCTGGTGGTGCCCCGCAGCCCCCCCGGCCCAGCCCCCCGGCAGCCCCATGCCGAAAGAAAATCCCACTGGGGAGATGGATTGTGTCCCGTCCCCCTCCCCAGTGGGGACAGAGGAGGTGACCCCAGTAGGGACAAAGCCCAGCCAGCCGTGGGGTGCCACCAGGGAGCTGAGCGGGACACGGGGTGATGCCGTGGTGTGCCAAGACACCCCCCCCCGCCCCTCCCCGGCTGATGGTGAGACGGGGTCCCCAAGACTCACCTCGGCCACCTCCATCCTCTTCCTCCTCGTAGGGTGATGGCTGTTCTGGTAACCGGGGTGTCCCCACGTCGTCCTCACGCCGTGGGGGCTGCGGGGCAGCAGGGGGCTCTGGGGGGGTGGTTGGTAGCTCCAGTGGCTTCTTGCCAGAGGGTTTTTTGGTGGCCTTGGGTGGCTTCTCCTTGGGCTTTTTGGAGCCTTTTGGGGGTTTTTCAGAGCCTTTTGGGGGCTTTTCCTTGGATTTCTTGGAGGGCTTGTCCTTGCCCCTGTCCCTGTCCCTGTCCCTGTCCTTGTCCTTCTTGGAGCCCCGGGGTCTCTCCTTGGGCTTCTTGGTGGGTTTGGGAGGTTTTTCCTTCTTCCCCTTCTTGGGTTTCTCGGGCTCTGTCAGCCGCCCCGGGGAGCCTGGAGAGGGGATGGAGGGGGACAGCCGCGGGGTGAGGGGCGGCCGGGGGGGTCCCCACCTCCTGCTGCCCCCCCCCAGCCCCGCGGGACCCCGGCGGGGACTAGGACCGGGGCTGTCCCGCCCCGTCGTGACGGTGCCGCTCGCTCACCGGGGCCGGTGCCGGGGCCGATGCCCAGCTCGGTGCCGAAGCCCAGCTCGGTGCCATCCCCGTCGCCGTCGCCGTCGCCGTCCGCGCCCTCCCCGGGCCCGAGGAAACCCCGCAGAAACGCTTCGATCTCGGCGTCGGTGAGCGCGGGCGGCGCGGCGGGGCCCGGGGCGGCCCCGGGCGGCAGCAGCGGCAGCAGCGCGGCCGTCAGCAGGAGGCAGGAGCGGGGCGGCCCCGTCAGCCCCATCGCCGCGTCCCCCGCACCGGCCCCGGCCCCGGCCCCGGCCCCGGCCCCGGCGAGACCGGGCGGGCGGGCGGGGGGCGGGCGCAGGAGCCGGGGGCGGCACCGAGCTGCAGCGGGGCTGCGTGGGACCGGCACTGCACCGGGACCAGTATGGGACCAGCACTGGCACTGGCACTGGCACTGGGACTGCACCACAGTGGCGCTGGCACTGTACCAGCACTGCATCAGGACCGGGACCGACACTGCACTGGCACTGCGGCGGGTCTGGCACTGGCACTACACCGGCACCAGCACTGCACCGGCACTGCACCGGCACTGCGCCAACACTGCACTGAGATCGGCACTGCACCGGGACCAACACAGGACGGGCACTGCGCCAGGCCTGCCGCTGCACCAACACTGCACCGGGACTGACACCGCATGCGACCAGGGGTGCGCTGGCACTGGCACCGCGTGGCACCGGCACCAGGACGGCACTGGCACTGCACGGGGCTGACGCTGCACCAGCACTGGGTGGGAGCTGCAGTGCATGGGGGGGGCTGGCAGCGCACAGGACCCAGCACTGCGCGGGGACTGGCACCGTATCAGCACCGGCATGACACGGGAACCGGCACTGCAGGGGGACCAACACCCCCCTGTCACTGCATGGGCACTGGCACTGCACGGAAGCTGGCGTAGCACTGGTTGGGAACCAGCGCAGCCCCCACTGGCGCTGCACCGGCGCCAGCGCCGCGCGCGCTGCATCAATGCTGCGGGGGCACCGTGTGCAGTGCACCGGCCGGGCACCCGCACCACGCTGGAAGGGGCGCTGGCGCTGCAGCCCCTTGCGCGTGCAGGACACGGAGACGCCGCGACTGCCCACCCAGTGCCCTGCATCCCTGCGCCGACACGCACTGCAGGCCTCCGCCTCCGCCCGGCCCACGCAGCACCGCGCACGCACCGCACACGTTGACACGGCACGCAGAGCGCGTGGGAGCCCCGCCATGGCAGCGGGCGCAGCGCGGGGCACATGGGGACCCTGCGGAGGGGGACACGCGCTGTGCACACACGGCGCACACCTGGGCACCCACCCCCGGGACACACACTGCACCCACGGAGACACTGCACACGAGTGTGTGTGTCCCCCCCCCGCACACGCGTGGCAGGCGGCGGCCCCCGGCGCACACGGGACAGACCGTGTGTGAGGCGGTACCGCGCACACGGCCCGCGCGCTGCACGGGGCACACGCGACTCCCTGCCCACCCTACCCTGGGGAAGGGGGGGGGGGGGGGGGGCAGGACAGGGTGCGCAGCCCCTCCAGCCCCCTCCCCCCCCCCCCCCCAGCTGCCACCTGAAGCGCCCGAGGGGGGTTGCGCGGGTGCCCCCCGGCCCCGCAGGCTCCCCAGGCCCACGTGGCGGGCTCAGGCCGCCCGAACTCGTCACATGCGTGGCTCACCCCGTCCATACACCCCCCCCCCCCCCCAGCCATGAGTCACTTCCCAGCAATGCTGCGGCTGGGGCCTTCGGGGAGCTGGGGGGGGGGATGGGGGGGAGGTCCCTGCCATGCACCTCCCAGTGCCTCCCAGTGAGCCTCCACTGCGGCCTACCCCCCCTCCCCCCCCCCCCCGGCCCCAGCCCCAGCCCCAACCCCAGCCCATGCAACCCCCAGTAGTGCCCCCCCACCTCCCAGTGCAGATCCCAGTACAGCCTCCCCCACCCGTTATGGCCCCCCCAGTACAGGGGTCTCCCAGTACAGCTTCCCCCCACCCCCCATGGTCCTCCTTACCCAGTACAACCCTCTCCCACCGCAGCCTCCCCCGGTACCCCCCCCCAGTGCACACCCCCCCCCGTATAGCCCTCCCAGTACAGCAGTCCCCCCACCCAGTACAGCCTCCCCCCAGTACAGCCCCCTGCATCCCAATACAGCTCCCCCCCCCCCCCCCCCCAAGCAAAGCCCCAGACCTGCCCCAGCCCCTGGCAGGGCAGAGGGCTGGGACATGCCCCCCCGCCCCGGTCCCTTGGTGGCACTTGGTCCCCCGGGTGACAGTGGGTCCCAGCGCAGTGAGAGGGTCCCGGGGAGTGGAGGGGGGGGTGGGTGTCCCAGCAGGGTGGGGGGGGTCTAGGAGGGTGGGGGTCCCAGCAGGTTAGGGGTCCCAGGAGGGGGTTCCCAGCAGGGTGGGGAGGTCCCAGAAGGGGGGAGGGGATAGCAGCGGGGTGGGGGAGGGGTCCCTTGAGGATGGGGATCTCAACAGAGTAGGGGGGCCGGGGGGGGGTGTGTGTGTGTGTCCCCCAGCGGGATGGGGGGAGTCCCAGTGTGAGGAGGGGGGGGGACGGGTCCCAGGAGGGTGGGGGTCCCAGAGGGGAGAGGGAGCCCAGCCGGGGGGGGGGGGGGGGGTGGGGGGGTGGGGTGTGTGTCCCAGGGCTCGGTGCCCCCCACCCCTAGCATGATGGGACCCACTCGAGGCCACACGCCCTCCCCCCGGGGGGGGCCCACGCAGGCCCAGGCCCGGCCCCCCCCCACTTTGGTCCCCACCCTTTCCTGCCGCCTGAGTCACCGCCGCCGCCGCCGCCTTCCGGGTGTCCCGCGGCTGTTGGGGCGTCCGTCTGTCCTGCGGCCAAGCGAGGGGCCAGCCAGCTGTCCCCGGGGGGGGTCTGTCTGTCTGTCTGTGTGGCATCTGTCCATTGGGGGCGGGGGGTGTGTCTGTTGGTCTGTCCGTCCAGGTGTCCCTCGGGGTGTCCATCCAACCATCCAGGTGTCTGTCTCTCGGGGTGTCCGCCTGTCCGTCGCGGGGTGCATGCTTCTGGGGGTGTCTGTCTGGCTGTCCTGGGGGCTTCCCCCCCACTGGGCTGGCTGTTGGCCGGGGCGTCTGTCTGTCCTTCTAGGTGTGCACCTCTCCGTCGGGGTGCCGTCTGTTTTTAGTGGTGTCCGGCTGTCCTTCCGCGTCCGGCTGTACATCGGGGTGCAACTGGGTGCCTGTCTGTTGGAGTGTCTTCCTGGGTGTCCGCTTATTGGGGTGTCTGTCTGTCCATGGGGGCGTCCACCTACCTGTAGGGACATGCGTCTGTATGTAGGGGTGTCTGTCCATCCTTCTAGGTGTCCAGCTGTCCATTGGAGTGTCCATCTCCCTGGTTGGGTGTCCATCTGTCCTTCTGGGTGTCTGCTGGGGTGTCTGTCTGTCCTTCTGCATGTCAGTCTGTCCATTGGGGTGTCCATCTGTCCATCCTTCTGGGTGTCCATCTGTCCTTCTGGGTATCTGTTGGGGCATCTGGCCATCCTTGTGGGTGTCCATCTCTCCTGGGTGACCGTTGGGGTGTCTGTCCTTCTGGCTGTCCATCTGTCCATCAGGACACCCATCTCCATGTCAGGATGCCCGCCACCTCCTGCCTCTCCGTTCCTTGTGCTGCCCTTCTCATGGTGTCTCTCCATCCACAGGTCCCTTCCTCCGTCCATCTGCCCACCGCACCCGTCGCCGCCTCCCTGACGCCATGTACACCCCGCTCCCCAAAAGGTACCAACCCCCTCCCCACCCACTTTCCTCCCGGCTTTCCCCCCCCACCCCCCGCCAGCTCACACCACCCCTTGCCCCACAGTGGTTCCCCCTTCGGCCCTGCTGCCACGCGCCCAGGGCTGCACATCTGGCGGGTGGAGAAGCTGCGGCCGGTGGAGGTCCCCGAGGCGACGTGGGGTGTCTTCTTCTCGGGGGACGCCTACCTGGTGCTGCACAACGGGCCAGACGAGCGAGCCCACCTCCACCTCTGGATGGGTGAGCCCCGGCGGGGTGTTGGGGGGGGGGGTACAGGGGGGTGGTGGTGGGACCAGGGAGGGGGCTCAGCTCTGGGTGCCACCTCAGGCCGGGACTCCTCGCGGGACGAGCAGGGTGCCTGCGCCCTCCTCTCCACGCAGCTGAACGCGCTGCTGGGCGAGCGCCCCGTGACGCACCGCGAGGTGCAGGGCAACGAGTCTGACGTCTTCATGGAGTACTTCCCCCGCGGCGTCACCTACCAGGTACGGGCACCCCGACGGGCGCTCGGGGCACTCAGCGTCCCACTGAGTGATCGGCATCGCCACCGGGCTCTCAGCACCCTCACCCCGCTGCTTTTTCCCTGCTGAGTGTGTGGGACCCCCTCTGGGTGCTGGGCTTCCCCCGTAGGTGCTCAGCCTCCTTGGTGGGTTCTCAGCATCCCCTCCGGGTGCTGAGCATCCCTGATGGGTGCTCAACGCCTCTATCATGTGCTCCGCATCCCCTCCGGGTGCTCAGTGTCTCTGCTGGGTGCTCAGACTCCCTGTTGGGTGCTCAGCGTCCCCTCTGGGTGCTCAGCATCCGTGCTGGGCGCTTGTCATCCCCGTCGGGGGCCGGGCACCCCCACTGGGCGCTCAGCACCCCTGTGCCAGCAGGAGGGCGGCGTGGACTCGGCGTTCAAGGCCACCCGTCCCGGTGCTGGCCCCACGCGCAAGCTCTATCAGGTGAAGGGCAAGAAGAACATCCGGGCCAGCGAGCGGGACCTGCGCTGGGCCAGCTTCAACACCGGCGACTGCTTCATCCTCGACCTGGGCGAGGTGGGTGGGGGCTGCCGGGTGGCCCTGTCACCGCTGTCCCTCTCCCTGTCCCCCCCCAGAGCCTTCTCACCTGGTGCGGGGGGGGGAAGCGCAACGTGTTCTTCTGAGCGTCCTCTGGGGTGTCCATCAGCGCAGTGGGGTGTCCCTCTTCATTGGGGCATCTGTCCATTCGTGGGGCTGGCTGTTTGTCCTTCTGGGTGTCCGTCTGCTGGGTTGTCTGTCTGTCCTTCTGAGTATCAGGCGGTTGGGTTGTCCGTCTGTCCTTCCAGGTGGCCACCTGTCCACTGGCCGTCTGTCTGTCCTTGACGATGTCTGTCTCTTGAGGTGCCCATCAATCATTTGGGGTGTCCCCCTATCCGTAGGTGCGTGTGATTGTTGGGGTACCTGGCTGTCCGTCTGGGTGTCTGTCTGTCTGTGTGGGTGTCCGTCTGTCGCGGTGTCCGTTTGTCCCTAGGCCAGCTTCAACCTCAGCAACTGCTTCATGCCCAACCTGGGCACGGTGGGTTGGGCGCCACCATGGTGGCCCTGGGGGAGGCGGGATGGCTCCGTCACCGCTGTCCCTCTCCTTGTCCCTAGACCCTCTTCGTCTGGTGTGGGGCCAGGTGCAACGTGCTGGAGCGCAACAGGGCGCAGGAGCTGGCCGCGGCCATCCGGGATGGCGAGCGGGGTGGCAAGGCTCTGCTGGAGATTGTGATGGACGGCGAGGAGCCACCTGAGATGCTCCAGGTGTGCTTGGAGCCCCAGCGTCCCCGGTGGGAGGAGAGGGGGACCTGAGTGTCCCTGGGGGGTGGCTTCTGTGACACCCCCTGTCTCTTCACCCGGCAGGTGCTGGGCCCCAAGCCCACCTTGCAGGAGGGCAGCCCCGAGGAGGACGTTGTGGCCGATCAGAGAAATGCGGGGGCAGCCATCCTCTATAAGGCAAGGTCACCTTGGGACACCACGGTGGCCCCAGGGACAGGCGTAGCTCAGTTATGACCATGGTGGTCACGGGGCTGGGCATGGCCAGGGAACACCGTGGTGGTTCCTGGGTTGGGCATGGCCAAGGGACACATGGTGGCCCTGCTGCTGGACATGGCTGGGAGATGCTGTGGTGGCTCCATCAGGGAACATGTAGCCGGGCATGGCTGGGGGACACCATGGTGGCCCTGAGGGGCATACGTGGGACTTAGCATGGCCAGGGGGCACACTGTGACCCCGGGTCAGGTCGTGGCCCTGGCAGCCCTGGAGGGGTTTACATGGGGCTGGGAGTGACCAAGGGAAGCTGTGGTGGCCCTTGGACCTGGGCATGGCCAGGGGACACCATGGTGACCCTGGGTGGTGTATGGGGCTGGGCATGGCCAGGGGACACCGTGGTGACCCTGGGTGGTGTATGGGGCTGGGCATGGCCAGGGGACACCATGGTGACCCTGGGTGGTGTATGGGGCTGGGCATGGCCAGGGGACACCGTGGTGACCCTGGGTGGTGTATGGGGCTGGGCATGGCCAGGGGACACCGTGGTGGCCCTGGGCAGGGCACAGACGGGGAATGTAGCAGTGGCTGTGTGGGAGGACACAGGGCTGGGCACAGCCAAGGGACGCCAGGGTGGCCCTGCAGTGATGTCCTGGCCACGGGCAGGTGTCAGACGCGACGGGGAGCATGAAGCTGAGCCAGGTGGCCACCAGCAGCCCCTTCAGCCAGAGCCTGCTCTGCTCCGACGACTGCTTTGTGTTGGACAACGGTGCCAGTGGGAAGGTCTACGTCTGGAAAGGTGCCTGGGGAGGGGGACGGTGGGGGACAGGGGGACAGAGGCCACCCCCTGTGTGGCTCTGACGTCCCCATCCATAGGGTGCAAGGCCAACGAGCAGGAGCGCCAGGCGGCCCTGAAAGTGGCCGAGGAGGTCATTGCCCGCATGGGCCACTCACCCCAGACACAGGTGGGTGCAGGTGGCCAGGGGTGCCCGGGAGGGGGGGGGGGGCTGGCATGGGCGATGTCACCCTGTCCCTTCCCTGTCCCTGTCCCGGCAGGTGGAAATCCTGCCCCAGGGCCGCGAGACGCCCCTCTTCAAGCAGTTCTTCGCCAGCTGGAAGTGAGGGAGCGGGTGCCCACGGGGCCAGCACCCAGCTCGGGGCACCACCGGGCTTGCGCCGGCCGCGCCAGCTCCCTGCCAACGCTTGTGCCCTGCTCCACTGTCCCTGTGACCGTGCCGTCCCCACCCCTGTGCCATCCCTGGGTCTTTGCCCGTCCCCAACCCCATGCCAATCCCACACCCTCCCTGTGCCACCCCCCTGCCTTTCTCCACCCCACGCCCCACGTCATCCCCAATCCCCTTGTCGTTCTCAGGTCTGTGCCATCCTCAGCCCCGTCCCCGTGCCTTTGCCCCCCCCGTGTCCACGCCGTCTCCGTCCCTATGCCCGTTCGTTCCCACCCCCCCATGCCATCCCCAAGCCCGTGCCGTGCCCGTGCCGTGCCAACGCTGTCTCCTCACCATCACTGCTGCCAGACCTCCGCCACCTCCAGGCCCTCACCATCTTTCTGCTCTTGCCCACCCCGTGCCATTTCCATGCCCGCGCCACCCCCATGCCCACGCTGTGCCACCGCTATCCCCCATCATCTCCATGCCCACGCGGTCCCCGTGCCCCCATCACCTTCTTGCCCACCCCACCTTGTGCCCACGTGTTCCCCCACCCTGCGCCCGGGCCCTGGCGAATAAAGGGACGATGCCGAGTCCCGCGTCTCGCTGCTCTGGGTGCGGCGCCAGCCCCGGGGACAGGGGGACACGGCCCAGCTGGGGACAGGAGGGGCAGGGCTATGGCAGTGCAGGGGCCACGGCGGTGGCAGGGAGATGTCCCGACCGCCCTGGCGGGTTGCCATTCCACACGGCATCCTGCAGGGCCACCCGTGTCATGAGTGCACCGGGCCTCAGCCCCACAGGGCAATGCCCACTGACGTACAACGTCCCCAGGGGCTGGCAGCACCCACGGGTGCCAAGGTGACGGGAGGGCCCTGGTCCTTGCGTGAGCACCCAGCCCCAGCACGGCTGGGAGATGGCACGTGGCAGCCGCCTGGCTGCCAGCCCTGGGTCTCCAGTGTCCCCACGCCCCAGTGTCCTCACAGCCCCATGGCCCTTGTGTCCCCAAATCCACGGTGTCCCTGCAGCCCCAAGGTCCCCTCATCCTGGTGTCCCTGCAGCCTCCATGTCCACGTGTCCCCACCCCCTCCTTGTTTCCTCCACACTCCTGATGTCCTCGGTGTCCCCAAACCCACCCTAGAGCCCCTCTACGCCCGGGGCCATCCAGACCCGGGACCCCCGTTGCTGCCAGCTGCTGCCTCCGGCTGCTTTTCTGACTGACCCTCCCTCCCTCCCTCCCTCCCTCATTAGACCCAAATAATTAGCGCTGGGGCTAATTGTTTATCTAATTATCCCTGCCTTTGCCTCCCTCTCCGGAGCATGAACCTGCTCACGATGACCCACTGTAAAAACAGCCAGCGGTTCCCAGGCGCAGCTCGGCTTTGCCTCATTAAACGATTTCTCGTTAGCGCCCGCGGCTGACATTCAGACTACGTGAGCTCTGCCTGACCCTGCACCAAAACACCGGCTTTTCACCCCAACTCCTACCCAGGACCGCGCAGCCGGATCCTGCTGCATCCGTCACCAAAGAAAAGCCCTTTTATTGTCACCGGGAGGGAGGGGGACGGCACGGCAAGGGGGGGGAAAGAGCCCACGGGAGCCCGGGGCAATGAGCCCCCCGGCCCCTGCAAACCCTGTCGCCTTCTAATCCTAAAGCAACGCCAAGGGAAGAACCTCAAGGGGAGAAAGGTGGGAGCTGGGCTGGGCTCTTCCTTGTTCACAGTGAATTTGGGGGGACGGGGTGGGGGGGAAGGGGGGGGAGGGACACCCCCCCCACCCCCTCACAGGTTTTGCTAAAAAATAAACCCAAATTACACCCTTTGGCCTCGCAGACCTCCTCACGCATGATCTCAGTCCCCCAGGCATGGCTTTGGGGGGGGGGGGGGGCGCGTAGAGAAACACACACCACACCCCCACCCCTGCCCTGGGGACAGCAGGGAGGAGAACGCAGGGACGGTGGGGGCAGCGCCAGCGGGGAGCTCTGGGGGTGCCGAGGTTTCGGCTCTCGGTGATGTCAGACCCCCCCGAGACGCTCAAATGGCCCCCGTGAGCTTCGGCAGCGAGCCGAAAATGGGGAAAGTGGTTTCTCTGTCACGGCCACGGGGTGGGAAGGAGCGTGGAGGAGGGCGGGGAGGATGGGGGGGGTTTAGAGTCAACTTGTTCCCTGAAAATGGCCCGTGAGGGGTACGTCGTCACCTCCTTCAGCCCCGAAAAAAAAAATTCACGCTCCAAAGCGGAAGGTGGGGAGGGGAGATAGGACGACCCCCCCGTCCCGTCCCAGGGCCAGCGACGGGGGGAGAGCAGCGCCTGCATCGGCCCTGCCGCCGAGGGAGGAGGGCAATGGCACTTCACTTGGAGAAAAGAAAAAAAAAAAAAACCAAAACCAAAAAAAAAAACCTTAGAAGAAATAAAAGCCGCATATCGTTTGGAAGAATGAGGCAGGAGCCAAGTGGTCCCGGGGGGGAGGGAGCAGCTCTGGTCCCCGCCAGCCCCCCCTCACTCTATCAGTTCCACGTAATTAGCAGGGAACATGCCGAAGTGGCCATCGGGCCCGTAGCCACGCCACCAGCCCTCGTCGATCATCTCGATGTTGGTGATGATGTTCTCCGGGTCAAACGAGATCTCGGTGTCGTCGGCTGGAACGAGACGGAATGAGTCAGGGGGTTAAAACCGGTCAATCATAAGATGTGAACTTCTGGGTAAAGGAGGCTGCGAGGCGGAAGGCAGGGGAGAGGAGAATTACAGAATGACAGAATGGTTTGGGTTGGAAGGGACCTTAAAGCCCCCCCAGTGCCACCCCCTGCCCTGGGCAGGGACACCTCCCACCAGCCCAGGTTGCTCCAAGCCCCGTCCAACCTGGCCTTGAACCCCTCCAGGGATGGGGCAGCCACAGCTTCTCTGGGCAACCTGGGCCAGGGGCTCACCCCCCTCACAGCAAACAATTTCTTCCCAATATCTCATCCAAATCTCCCCCCTTTCAGTGTAAAACCCTTCCCCCTCATCCCATGGCTCCCCTCCCTGCTCCAGAGTCCCTCCCCAGCTTTCCTGGAGCCCCTTGAGGGACTGGAAGGGGCTGGAAGGTCTCCCCGGAGCCTTCTCTTCTGCAGGCTGAACCCCCCCAGCTCTCTCAGCCTGTCCCCACAGCAGAGGGGCTCCAGCCCTCCCAGCATCTCCGGGGCCTCCTCCGGCCCCGCTCCAACAGCTCCGTGTCCTTCTGCTGTTGGTGGCCCCGGAGCGGGGTGTCTGTCTCCCCTGAGCGGAGCAGAGGGGCAGAATCCCCCCCTCGCCCCCCTGCCCACGCTGTTGGGGATGCAGCCCGGGATGCGGGGGGTTTCTGGGCTGCCAGCGCACGGTGCTGGCTCACAGCCGGCTTTTCCCCCTCCGAAGCCCTTCTCCTCAGGGCTGCTCTCCATCCCTCCGCCCCCCAGCCTGTACTGGTAGCGGGGCTCATCCCCCCCCAGGCGCAGGACCCTGCGCAGGGATGTGAGCGAGAAACACATTAGGGAAAATAAAGAGAAGCCATCAGCTTCCTTTGCTCGCTCCTCCAGCTCCAATTGGGGTGGGAAACGCTCTGCCGAGCATCCTGCCGCAGGACTGCCTGGTGCGTTGGGCGACGTCTCCGGTCCAGCTCTCTGGGAACGGACTGGGCCCAGCAAACCCCCTCCCAGTTACTCCGCCGGTCTCACCAGCCTGGTAGTCGTAGAGTGCCCGCGCACACAGCCCCTTCCCCGCCAGGTCCGGCGCCAGCTGGTACTCCGCCGGGTACCTGTATTTGGCATCGTCGGCTTGATCCTTCAGGAAAGAGAGAGGCAGAAAGGGAGTTACCGGCGCGAAGGACGCGGTGCCAGGCGTCTGTCATGAACGCGGCGGCGAGGGCGACGCGGTTTGGGCCGGACTGGCACGAAACGAACTTTTTAAGTTCTCTCCCCAGAAAGAGGGAGAGTAAATTAGAGACTTACGAGCTGTAAAGAAACTACGCTACTTTAACAAAACGTTAATAATTTAACAAAACGTTAATAATAAAATAAGAAAATGTAATGATACTGGTAAGAAAATAATGAAAAAGCTACTCCGGGGTCTTGCCCCCCAGCACAGGGGCGCGGGTCACCCCGCTCCACTCCTCCCAGCCCCGCTCAGTTTCCCGGCTGCCCGCCGGGAATCACAGGGGGGAAAACAGCCGGAGGGAGGAGCACAACACCCCCGGGCCCCAGAGCGGCCCCCCAGCAGCACCTCGGCGAACCACAAGATCCGCCCCCCCGCCCCCGGAATAAAAACGCGGGTTTTGGGGGCTCCAGGTGTCGCCGGCAGGAGACGAAGGAGCTGAGCGGGCGATGAGGGAGGGCCGTGGGCGCCTCTCCGGGGGGATCCCACACCGGCCCCAATCCCGCTGTGGCCCCGGCAGCCGGCACCGCCAGGAACGCCGAGACCAGAGGCAAAGAACCCATCCGGCAGCCGATCCCTCGGGATTTCCGCGGGTCAGCACCCCCATGGTGAAGCTGGACAAGCTCCAGCTCCAGTTTTCCAAGCCTTTCCCTCTCGTTACTATTCCGAGGCCTGAGCTGGCTGCTTTTTACTTTTCTGTCAGATGGAAAGGCCGAGGCTCAGCCCCATCTCCTGCTCCTTTTGAACCAGCCGGGCACTTCCGGATAAATTTGGGGATGAGAAAATGAAATATGTTCGAAATGCTCACGGTTTTGGGGCCCAGGGGACAAGACAGATGAATAGAGGAGAGAGAACCAAATGGCCGCCGCATCTCCACGGGAAACACAACCCCGCTATTAGCCACTGGAGAGTCTGACAGAGCCCACCGAGAGCAGCTGGGCTTTGTCGGCTTCGCTGGTTTGGGACGTGCAAAGAAGCAGCAGGAGGAGGAGGAGGAGGAGGAGGAATCGCTGTGGCAAAGAGGCTGACGAGAGGGACGGGGGCAGGGACAGCAGTGGGACCCCCCGGGGTGCAGGAGGGGCGACGGGTGCCCAGCACTGGGATCTCCCACATCCCCGCAGCCCGAGCGCGTGCGAGCTCCGGGGTTTCTCCCTTTCCTCCTGATTTCCGCCCAGGTTCCGAGTAGCGGAGAGACCCAAAGAGAAGAGACGCCCATTCCAGGCTCATCCCAAAAGATGAGCCAAAGCCATCCTCTCTCCCAGGAGGATCCTGGCTGGCCCTCGGGTGCCCTTTTCCCCTCTGGGGTCCTCTGTCCTCCCCACACACCAACCTGAGGGGGTTCTTCATAGATGGCCGAGGTGTCCGGCGGCTCCTCGTACAGATTTGCCTCATCCGCATGGGAAGCCGGGATGCTTGAATTGTACCCGGAGTCTTGTCCTGCGAAAGAAAACACCGCGAGATCCGTCACCAAAACCTCTCCCTGTCCCCCTCTCTCACCCGATTCCTGCTCCAGGCTGAAGTGCCCCCACGGTTCCGCTACGCGGTGGATGTCCCCCGCTCCCCTGTCCTGCGGAGGGGGTGGCTCCAGCAAGCAGGAACCCAGGCACGGGGCGAGCAGGGGCTTAGGGAATGACACAACAAAAAAAAGGGAGAAACCCAGGATCTCCGACGGGGAAAAGAATAACCTTCCTCAAACCATTCCCAAGCTGCTCCTCGCGGCGAGGACCTGCCGGGGAAGGGCTGGAGCAGAGACCCCGGCCAAGAGCAGCATCTAGTGGCGACCACAGCTCGGCCCCGGCTGCTGGGGCGGGCGGCAGCAAAAGGAGAACAACCCGCTCGGAAACCCTGGGTTTTCTCCACCAAAGAAGATCCGTCTCGGCCTGAAGCATTTTGCTGAACCCTCCGAGGGTTTGGTTTGCTTTGTAACCGGCTCCATTTCGACCTTTTTTTTTTTCGGGAAAAGGCAGCTTGGAGGTTCGTTTCCCCAGCTCCCACCTTCCCGAAGCAAAGCTGCGGAGCAGCCTCGGGACAGGGCAGTGAGGAGCCCGGCCAGCTGGGGACAAGCCAGCAGGGACACGAATCCACCCAGCCCTTCCAGGACAAGGCAACACCTCCGTGCCAGCCCCAGGGAGACCCTCCGGAGAGCCGGCCCTCCTCCAGCCTTGCTCTTCCTACCCAAACCACCCGAAAGGGGACAGAGCATCTCCCCGCAGCCAGAGAAAGCTCTTCGGAGCCCACCTTTGCCACCCCCGCCCTTGGAGCCCAGCATCGAGGACACCCAGACGTACACTGGTCTTTACTGGGACGGCCAAACTCAGCCCCGTCTGGCCGCCGTCCCCGCGCTCTGCTGCCCAGAGGGACAGCACTGCCTGGAGGAGCGAAGCCCTTTGCCGGGTCTCCAAGGCATTTTGGAAAGGTCTGAGCCGGAGAGGGGCTCTGTGAGCTAAATTTCAGCCTGGCAGCCAGGAGATGTCCTCCCGAACCTCCTGCGAAGGCTGAGGAGGAAACAAGGGAGCTCTGCGGCAGGCAGCGGCAGCTCAGCTCCCCTTCCCTCCCGCGGCTGGAGACCCCCCGTGCCCCACGCCACCGCCCGGAACACCACCCCGAGCCTTGACATCCAGTTTTATGGGGACACGGCAGCCCAGAGAGAATGGAGTCGGACAACGGGACTCATTTCCGAAACAGCCTCACGGACACCTGGGCCAAAGAGCATGGCATTGAGTGGGTGTATCACAGAATCATAGGGTTGGAAGGGACCTCTGGAGATCATCTAGTCCAACACCCACATCCCCCATCCCGCAGCAGCCCCTGGGAAGATGGAACGATACCACGGACTGTTAAAAACTACAGCGAGAGCAACGGGTGGTGGGACCTTCAACCATTGGGCTGCACATTTAGCAAAGGCCACGTGGTTAGTGAACACTGTAAGATCCGCCAACGGAGCTGGCCCTGCCCAACGAGAACGTGCTTTAAAAGGGAATAAAGTCCCCATGGTGCACGTGAAGAATAGGTCAGGGAAAACCCTCTGGGTTAGTCCTGCCACGGGCAAAGGCAAACCCACCCGTGCTTTTGCGCAAGGACCTGGGTGTGCTTGGTGGCTGACGCAAGAGGATGGGGAATTCCAATGTGTACTTCAAGGGGATTTGATTTTGGGTGAGAACAGCCAATAAATTAAACTGTTTCGTGTTAATTGCTACTGTCATAGAATCACGGACTGGTTAGATAAAGATCATCCCGTCCCACCCCCTGCCCTGGGCAGGGACACCTCCCACCAGCCCAGGCTGCTCCAAGCCCCGTCCAACCTGGCCTTGAACCCCTCCAGGGATGGGGCAGCCACAGCTTCTCTGGGCAACCTGGGCCAGGGGCTCATCACCCTCACAGCAAACAATTTCTTCCTCAGATCCAATCTAAATCTCCCCTCTTTCAGTGTAAAACCCTTCCCCCTCGTCCCATGGCTCCCTTCCCTGATCCAGAGTCCCTCCCCAGCTTTCCTGGAGCCCCTTTAGGGACTGGAAGGGGCTGGAAGGTCTCCGTGAAGCCATCTATAGTGGTATAATTTACCACTGGATGTCATCGCTACTGTGATTACGTCGACAGTATTACAGCAAGAATCGCCCAAATTCATGAAGAATGATGAAACTGAGTGAAGTGCAGCGGTGACGGAACCAGAACTGGCTTCAGCAATGGGGTTTCTGGCTGAAGGATCTGCCCGCGCTTTGCCGAGGCGGGGGAAAAACACAACAGAAACTCAGAGCCTGGCCCCAAAATGCCCAATTTTGGGTCTCCTATTTGGAAAGGCGAGGTGAAAAGCTCTGGTTAGGTAAGGAAGCAAAGCCACGCACCTGCAGTGGGTACCGGAGAGGCTGGAGGCGTCCCCCAAGCATTGGAGGGGGCGAAGGACCCTTGGGGAGCCCCTCGGGCAGGAGAGACGGGAGAGGCAGGACTGGGCACAGAGTTCACCTCCTTCTGCAGGAAAGGGCTGCGAAGTTTGCCTAGAAAAGGGCAGAAGAGGGTCGTGGTCAGCGGCACAGGGTCTAGTTGGAGGCCTGTAGCTGGCGGTGTTCCCCAGGGTCAGTACTGGGTCCAGTCTTGTTCAACACATTGGGCAACGACCTGGGTGAGGGGACAGAGTGTACCCCCAGCGATTTGCTGATGATGACACAAGACTGGCACCCCGGAAGGCCGTGCCGCCATTCAGCGAGACCTGGGCAGGCTGGAGAGTTGGGCGGAGAGAAACTTATGGAATTCAACAAGGGCAAGTGCAGGGTGCTGCCCCTGGGGAGGAATAACCCCCTGCCCCAGGACAGGTTGGGGGGCACCTGCTGGAGAGCAGCTCTGTGGGAAGAGACCTGGGAGTCCTGGGGGACAACGGGATGACCATGAGCCAGCAATGGGCCCTGGTGGCCAAGAAGGCCAATGGCCTCCTGGGGGGCATCCAGAAGAGCGTGGCCAGCAGGTGGAGGGAGGTCATCCTCCCCCTCTGCTCTGCCCTGGGGAGGCCCCATCTGGAGCACTGGGTCCAGTTCTGGGCTCCCCGGTTCCAGAGGGACAGGGAACGGCTGGAGAGGGGACAGCAAAGGGCCACCAAGATGGTGAGGGGACTGGAACACCTCTCCGCTGAGGAATGGCTGAAGGATTTGGGTCTCTTCAGTCTGGAAAAAAGACGCCTGAGGGGGGATCTTATCAACGCTTATAAATACTTCAAGGGTGGGTGTCAGGAGGAGGGGGCCAGGCTCTTCTCAGTGGTGCCCGGGGACAGGACAAGGGGTAACGGGCACAAACTTGACCCCGGGAAGTTCCATCTCAACAGGAGGAGGAACTTCTTTGCTGGGAGGGTGGCAGAGCCCTGGCACAGGCTGCCCAGAGAGGTGGGGGAGTCTCCGTCTCTGGAGACATCCCAACCCCGCCTGGACGCGTTCCTGTGCCCCCTGCTCTGGGTGACCCTGCTCTGGCAGGGGGTGGGACGGGGTGATCTCCAGAGGTCCCTGCCAACCCCCGTCACTCTGTGATTCTGGGACAAGGAGTCAAATGTGCTGCAGGAGCCAGGCAGGGACAGAGGCTCCCAACCGTGTGGCGACAGCCCCGGGACTCCCCCGGCGCCAGCCACCGAAGGCTGTTGTTGATGCTCTTGGCCTCAGCAGCCCACTGCTGGGTTACCCTCCTAAGCAGGATTTTCCAGCTCTAATCCTTGTTGGGGAAAACAAGTTTGTCTGCTGGTTACAGCAGTAGCTGCGGATGAGGCAAGAAAACAAGGGGGAAAAAAAAAAAAAAAAAAAAAAAGACATAATTTTGGGGAGGAAGAGTAGCTGGAGGACACCGCCACCTCTCCGGGCTCTCCACGCTGATTTTCGGAGCGCCCTGGATCTCACGGAGGGCAGCTGGGAGGGGTACGACTCAGACTGGTTGCTGCCAGCCTTCGCGTCCCTTTGGCGGGAGGTGAGCGCTGCTGCTGTTATCTGCCCCATCGCTGCCTCCCCACGCAAACGAAAGCCACGGCAAGGAGTTACGAGACAAGCCCTGCCCCAGCCCGGCGGCGGAGAAGCACCGAGACTTGCCAGCTGCCCTCAGCCCGCGGGTTTTATCCCCAGCGGGGCGTTTGTCTCCCTTTCCTCCACCGAAAAACGCCAAACGCTAGCGCAAATGAGGGAGACCCCGCGGGATTTCTCACCCTCAGAAATCAGCCTTTTTCCCCCCCGCCATGACGTTTAAACACAAAAAAAAAAGACATTTTCCCACCGTGGGATGTCACCCCTCCCACCGACGGCTTGCCTACCCGAGAAAACGCGTTCACGCGCCTACCACAAAATAATACAAAGTGCTTATTCCAAATGAATTCAAGCTCCTTTCCAGCAGGTTGAGCCGAGGAGGAGGACGTTCACGCAGGGATATCACGTGTTCTCAGCAACTTCCTTGGCTGGTTTCAGCCCTGGTTTTCACAGCTTCCTGGTTTCTACCTGACAGATCAGCTCGGCCTCTCCTAAAGGGATGCGCTCCGGCTTCGTTCAGCCAGTGCGAAAAACCAGGCGGAATTTGCAGCAGTCGGGACAGACTGTGGCAGCGGTTCCTCCGTGGCACTAATATATTTCATTCTCATTTTAAAAATGAAATTTTAAGCCTCGGGAGTCGAGTCAAAGCACGGAAAACACCCATCTCAGCTGTTAAAACCGGGCGCAGCGAGAGCCTTACCATGAGAAATGTCGCGCCCGCTGGCTGCGACGAGCACCGGGTGTGATAAGAGCCACCCGCGCTCAGCAGGAGCCGTGGCCTGTCCCAAACACATCCCCCCCCCCGGCCCCGCTGGGAGCACCGGGGACCGGCTCGCGCTGCCCGACCCGCTGCCAGCGCCGCACCCGCTGCCGTACCTGGCTGGGAAGCCGTCACCGCCTCCGCCGGCACCGACTTCTCCCTCTGCTTGAAGATGTCCCGGGGGTTCACCGCCCTCTGCGCCACCAGCGAGGCCGCCTCCTGCGGGGGAGAAGACCCCACGTGGGGTCTGGGCACCACGGGCGCGGGACGGGGAGCGGAGCCCCCGCGGTGCCCCCGGCAGAGCCTACCTGGGCTTTCTCCACCGACTCGCTTCTCTTGAAGCCCTTCCGCTGCCTGGCCTCGTACTCCTCGGCTTGTTCCTTCTGCAGCACGACAGAGGGGCCGCTGCAGCCTCGGCGGGCGCCAAGCCACCCCTTCCTTCCCCTTCCAGCCCCCTCCTTCCCCCACCCAGTCCCCAGGACCGGAGAAATGGAGCAAGGAACAGACACGGTGACAGAGGGTGAATGGGGTGAAACCCCCTGGCTCCGGGAGGGAGACGCGGGAGGTTCGCTGGGATAAGGGCTCGGTTTCCTCCAGTGTCCCCCAGGCTCTTCCCCAGGAAGACTTTTAAACTCTGCTTTTCCCCAGGGGTCGCGGCTGGACCGGCCCTCGGGAACGCGCGCGCCCAGCGCGAGCAGAGGTACAGAGCGAGATCCGAGGACATCAAAGGCAGAGCAAGAGACCCGGCGGAGCAGCCTGGGGCACTTCTGCCGGAGCGCATCCGTGGGTCCTCCCACACCCCCCGCCCGCTGCGACACCCGCCCGGGGTGCTCCTCCATCGCCCTCCTGCCTCTGCCTGCAGCGCGGGCTACACCACGTGCCCTGTCCTCTCCGTCCTGGGGGATGCACGGATAAACCTCGCCGCAGGGCACAAGGCCGGAGCTCACCCATTGCTGCTGCTCTTTGTCCCTGTTCTCAGCCTCCTGCTGCTGCTGGAGTCTCCTGCGGTGACAAAAGACAAACTGGGGTTAAACGGGGCTGTTCTGGGACCTCACCCCGCTGCAGCTTCCCCTCTGGGGAAGACCAGAGGAAGGACAGTCCCCTGCACTTCTGGGGCCAGACGAGGAGCCCCAGGCCACCGGGAGCCTCGAAGGGGACGACAGCAAGGAGTGGCTTCAAATAGCGGGACCAAACCGGGGAAATCTCTTCCTTCAGGCACAAGGACAAGAGCGCCCGGCGCGGAGGGGCCGGGCAGACTTCCCCATCCGAGCTGAAAACAGGAAGGCAGTGCCCGCTGCCACCGGCAGAAGTGAGCTCCGCCACTAACGGGGGTCACGCCAGGCTCGGAGGGGAAGGAAATCAGCACAATGCCGGCCCCCGCGCGTGCCACCGCCTCTCTGCGGGGCTCAGAGCCCTCCACCGGCCCGCCCAGACCACCGGCACCCCACGAATGGTGGCCACGGGTTTCAGCAACATGTTTCAGAAGCAGCCTGCCAGGGGAGGACTCAGTCCCGGGGCAGGAGCGGGACGGGCTCTGGGCGTCGTTACGAATGCCGGGGACTCACTTCTGGGCTTCAATTTCGTTGGATCTCGCTTTATATCTCTGTTCTCGCCCTGCTGCCTCCTGCAGCTCCCGCTCCCGACGCTCTCTCTCCAGCCGCTGCCGCTCCTCCTCCGCTCTCCTCTTCTCCTCCAGCCGACGGTTTTCTTCATCTTTCTAATGGGAGACGGGCAACAAGTCACGGGTTTCATCCCGCCGGCCCCAAGAACCCCCGAGGTCTCTGCGCACCACGCTGTGCCCCCAGCCAGCACGGTGGCAGCTCCCAGGGCATCCCCGTAACGCTTCCACAGCTCACGCGCTATTGCTAAACCGTTGCAAAACCCCACTGTAGAACAACCCAAATGGGAAGGAAATACGGAGCAGGCTTGCCCTGCTCTTCAGTCTTGCAGAGCTGCCTTCAGAAAGGTCAAAAACCATCTTTCTTACCCAAATGGAGTTTGCCACCTGCCGGGAGCCAGGCTGCAGCCCAGCCCTCTCCCCCTGCGCCCACCCCAGCCAAATTACACTGAGATAAAAAAGCATCTTGCTCTTCAAGACTCATTTTCCCCTCCCCTTGGACTCCCCTGGAGCCCAGCTCCGCGCTGCTCGAGGTCTGGATCCCCAGCTCCGGATGGGAGAGCCCAGGTTAGAGAGGGGGAGACGCAGATGGCGAGAAGTGTCAGCTCCACCCGTGCTGAGGAGAAGCGGCAGCACTCACCTCCGCTTTGGCCCAGAAATTATCTTTGTTGACCCTCTTGATTTCGGACATTGCGTTCGTCTTCTGGTAGACAGAGCCCTGGGGGGAGGCAGGAGGTGGGACGCGTGAGCAGTGGTCACTGAGCCATCAGTTTCTGCATTCTTCAGCAGAAACGTGTCCTCGTGGCTTTCTGGCAGCTCCCTCCTGCTGCTACGGGACTGGCTGGACCCTCTTTGCCTTCCCCTGGCAGAGGGGACCCAGCCCCACGCAGCCACGGGCCAGAAGATATTTAGCATCAAGATGGAAAAAACAAAGGGACGCTCTGTCTGTGAGTTTTTACAAGACACAATAACCTGACGCTTTACCCTGGAAGGGCTGGCTGAAGCCCAATGATGCGATGTTGCCAAAAACGGGGACTTCCAGCCTGGTTTTCATTGGGCCTCAGGCAAAAAAAAAAGCAGGTCGCTAAAGCACTGGGGTGCCCAGGCTGGAGCAGACAGCAAAGAAGTGACCAGGACACGTGAGAACCTGTCATTGCCACCGCAAAGCAGGGCCGGGGGACAGCGAGGGTCTCCCCAGCTCAGGTTTGCCGTTTGCCCGTGTCTCAGAGCAGGGTCAGGCGTGCGGCGTCGGAGAGGACGCGCAGCTGAGCTTCTCCTTTGCGCTGCTCAGAAACCTCATCGCTTGGGGCACACGTTAAAAAAAAAAAAGCAAACACCTTCCTACAGAACACGTCCACGTAGACAGAAAGGAAGGTGCTGAGATCTCTGGCCTCAACACTTCCCAGCGCGGGGGGAGCCTCAGTATTCATTTGCAAAGCAGGTCAAAACGCCGCTGCACCGACACGGCTCGTTCCCTCTCCCTCGGCTGCACCACAGCCTCGGAGAACCCCAAGCCTTGCAGAGCATGGAATCATGGAATGGTTTGGGTTGGAAGGGACCTTAAAGATCATCCAGTTCCAATTCAGGGACACCTCCCACCAGCCCAGGTTGCTCCAAGCCCCGTCCAACCTGGCCTTGAACCCCTCCAGGGATGGGGCAGACGCAGCTTCTCTGGAAACGTGCAAAGCTGGAGCTTGTGCGTCTCTAAAAACCTGAATAGAACTGGGGGAAATTGGTCCTGCTTAAAAAAAAAAAAAGAACGGTTGGGCCTACGGAGAAGAGAGCTCAGGCTTTCCGTTCGCTGCAAGGACATCTCGTCTCTGCCACCACTCCGTGCTCTTGCCCTGATTCGCTCTGCAACGAGCCAGAGAGAGGAACTGGCCCTGGGCAAAATCATGGGTGCTTCCTCAGCCACGTCAAAGCACTGGGAGCCCCCCCACCGACTGCGAGCCCAGAGGGACGAGAAAGCCCCCGCGGAGCCAACTCACCACGGGAGCTTGAGGGCCCGAGTCCTGGAACTTGCTGCTCTCCTTGTGGAAGTTGTAGTTGGCCCCAGAGGCCTTGGCAACCTTCTCCATGATGAGCTCAGGCTCCACGTCCTCCTCCGCGCGAGCGTTGATGGTGACATGAGCCCCCTGAGCAGGGAGAAAGCCAGCACAGGAGGGAGAGGTGACCCTAGAAGCCACCAAACCCACCACGCTGCTTTGATAGGTCCCGTCTACACTCCCAGAGCTCCCAAGGGAAGAAAAAGGGCTCAGGTGAGAAAGGGAGGTCACCAGCCACTCTACGATCACAGAATCACAGAGTGATGGGGGTGGGAAGGGCCCTCTGGAGATCATCCCCTCCAACCCCCTGCCAGAGCAGGGTCACCCAGAGCAGGTGGCACAGGAATGCGTCCAGGTGGGTTTGGGATGTCTCCAGAGACGGAGACTCCCCCACCTCTCTGGGCAGCCTGTGCCAGGGCTCTGCCACCCTCACAGCAAAGAAGTTCCTCCTCCTGTTGAGATGGAACTTCCCATGGTCAAGTTTGTGCCCGTTACCCCTTGTCCTGTCCCCGGGCACCACTGAGAAGAGCCTGGCCCCCTCCTCCTGACACCCCCCCTTTAGCTCTTGCTGAGCATCGATGAGGTCCCCTCTCCATCTCACAGCAGAGGTGGGGGGATGACCTCCCTTGGCCTGCTGGCCACGCTCTTTGTAATGCGCCCCAGGAGACCATTGGCCTTCCTGGCTACAAGGGCACATTGCTGCCTCATGGGCAACTTGGTGCCCACCAGATAGATCAAGCAAACGTCCATTGTGGAAAAAGTGACTTGTTTCTCCCCATTTGTGTCACGAATCAGCACGCCCGGGATATCCAACACTGCAGCGGTACTGAGCGCTGGGGTCACCCCCCAGCCTCTCCTGGCCACCATCCCGCCTTCAAAGGTGCCTCTGTGCCACCCCAAAGAGCAGCGCGAGTCACGCAGGTTCCCTCGCCCAGGGCCCACCGATCCGGGGAGGGCAGGAGGAGAAGAGGAGCAGACCTTTAGGAAGTTCGCCACGGTGCTGACGTGGTTGGCGCAGGCTCCTTTCCTCACGTCGTTCACGCCTTCGCCAGTCTGCAAAGAGAAACCGTCGCCCGGCTCAGCCCAAGGCCCAGCCCAGGCTGGTTTGTAGCTGCAGCACCTTGGTCTAAGCCTTCAAATCATCCACCCTTGGCCACGGCGAGGGCTTCACCAGGGCTCACTGCATGGGAAACGAGCCCGCTCTGCAGCAAGCACTGCTCAGGGGGACACGGCGACCCTCCTGCCCAGGGACAACGTCTGGACCGTGAGGGCTCCAGGCTCCTCCTGATCATCAAGCGCTTCATTCAACCCATCCTAACATGCAATCATAGAATGGTCAAGAGTTGGAAGGGACCTTAAAGATCATCTAGTTCCACCCCCCTGCCCTGGGCAGGGACACCTCCCACCAGCCCAGGTTGCTCCAAGCCCCGTCCAACCTGGCCTTGAACCCCTCCAGGGATGGGGCAGCCACAGCTTCTCTGGGCAACCTGGGCCAGGGGCTCACCCCCCTCACACCAAACAATTTCTTCACAATATCTCATCTAAATCTCCCCTCTTTTGGTTTAAAACCGTTCCCCCTCGTCCCATGGCTCCCCTCCCTGCTCCAGAGTCCCTCCCCAGCTTTCCTGGAGCCCCTTTAGGGACTGGAAGGGGCTGGAAGGTCTCCCCGGAGCCTTCTCTTCTGCAGGCTGAACCCCCCCAGCTCTCTCAGCCTGTCCCCACAGCAGAGGGGCTCCAGCCCTCCCAGCATCTCCGGGGCCTCCTCCGGCCCCGCTCCAGCAGCTCCGTGTCCTGCTGCTGTTGGTGCCCCCAGCGCTGGAGGCAGCACTGCAGGGGGGTCCCCCCTGAGTGAAGCAGAGGGACAAAAAACCCCCATCCTAGACGGGTTCAGAGCCGTTTACCGGCAGCGTCGCTGTCAGCCGAGCGAGGTACGCGGCCAGAGAGACGCAGCAGCGCAGCGAATCCTCCAGCCTCTGTTCGCCTGCGGCCACGGGGTTTGGACCACGCAGCCCCAGCGGTGGGCACGGCATGCCCTTGGTGTCACACACCGTGTTGGAGAGGCTTCAACGCTGGCTGCCGAGCGATCGGCAACGACAATTCCAGAGGGAAGCGAAGGGAGAGACGGTGATTTATTTCCCCCAGGGTCCACACTCACCCAGTTGATGAGGACGTATTTGGGCAGGCCAGAGTTGGGATCCTTCACCCTGCAGAAGGCATACATCACCTTCCCGCTGTTGAGCTCCTCCACCATCTCCTCCAGGCCACCATCTGCCCCGTGAGAGAAAGCGGAGGGTGTAAGACAAGCAGATCACACGCACCTGGTGGGAACAGCCGAGCCAGCGTCCTCCTGGCTCTGTTCTTCCTGGAGATTATTCCTGTCAGATCTGGAGTTGTCCTACACGGAGAGCATCTCAGACCCTTTGTCTTCGCCCCAGTCTGTGCCGGAACCGAGCCCCAGCCCACCCTCACCCACACCCCATCCCCACCAGCTTTCGCTCCTCTTCCTCAGAGCGTTGCCGCGACAGGCACAACTCCACGTAGGGAAAGATCCCGGATCCATAACTCAAGCCAAGTGATGACAGAGAACGGAAAGGAGATGCCCACGTGCCCCAGACTAATTAGAAGCTTTAACCAGAGCAGGCAGCTACAAACCCTGCCCGCAGGTTCCTACACCGAGTCCCAGCGAGCACCTCCACCGCCGGGCACGGCGTTATCCACGAACCCCAGCATTGCTCCTGCTGAAAGCGTACGCCGAAAAAAAAAATCCAGAAAAGGAGGAAAAACACAAAAAAAAACACGCACTCCCATGTCAAAAAAAAAAAAAAATTCCAACAGACCACAACTCCTCCTACTTTGGTTTGTCTGACCCCCGAAAAGCGGAAAACGAGCCTCCGACCGCTTACCAAACGCCAGCCGGCGCGGCACAGCCCAGCCTGGTTTGCTCTGCCCTGCAGCAGGACCCCGGATCGTTTCCTTCTCCGCTATTAAATATTTACACTTCGGCTCTAAATTTGCGCAGGGTGGTTTCCGAGGCTAAGGCTGGAAGCCTGAAGCCAGGCGGCTGTCGGGAGACGGCGTTTGCTGGGTCGATGTTTAACGCGGCAGAAAGCGCTGGGAAGGGAAGCTCTGCCGAGGGGCCGGGGTTCTGCTGACAGAGTTACGCCGCGCCTAATTCAGCATAAAAACCCCGCTAGACTTTTAATTTACACACAATAAACCTCGTCGGCTGAACAAAAAGGCTCCGATACCAAGCCGCCCGCAACACGGACCCTGCGGAGCTGCCCAGAAACGTGTCGCCCGGCCGCCGAGGGCCGCGAGAAGCACTTGCAAATGGAGCAAATAGATGCAAATCTAGAGAGCCGAGAAACCTGCCGGGACGCCTCGCTTTCTGCCGGCGGTAGCTTTGCCTCGAGAAGCGTTTGCGCAGGGATCGGCAGCCGGATTAAAAAAAAAAAAAAAAAAATATTAAAAACAAAAAAACAAAACAAAAAAAAAAAGTCCCGTGAAGAGGGGAGGCAAAGAAAGAAGTGAGAGGGGCTTTAGGCGGAATCGCCAGCCTGGGGAAGCCGCTGCGTGGTCCTTCCGTCATCCCCAGCCACCCCCCCACCCCCCCCCGGGACCTGTGCTCTGCCCCTCATCCCACCGCCAACACCCCCCTCCCGCCATCCCGGCTCCGTGGGCACGGCCCCCACCACGCTCACCTCCGCAGCCGGCCACGCGCAGGTCGTTGCTGTTGCCTTCGTAGGTGAACAGAGCCCTAAAGAAAAAAAAAATTAAAAAAAAATTAAAAAAAGGCAAAAGCAGAGGTTTTAAACCAACCCGCACGCGGAGAAACGCTGGCCCCAAACCTCACACCCCCGCCAGCATCCCCCCTTCCTGCCCCCAACACCCTCTGCAGCGCACCCCAAAAACTCCCCCATGTCCGCCCAAGGTGTCCATGGGGCCCCCCGCCACACACACACACACCCCCCCCTCCTGCCCCACATCCCAGACGCCCCCTGATCACCCCATACACCCCACATCCCCCCAGACACCCCCTGATCCCTCCTATACACCCCACATCCACCTTGGACACCCCCTGATCCCACATACAGCCCCCACACCCCCAGACACGCCCTGATCCCCCCCCACATCCACCCCAGACACCCCTGATCCCTCTGTACACCCCACATCCCCCCACACACCCCATATCCCCCCCGAGACACCCTCTCATCCCCCCCACATCCACCCCAGACACCCCCGATTCCCCCCAGACACTCCCAGCTCCCTGATCTCTATCCGTCCTACATCCCACCCACATCAGCCCAGCTTCCCCTGCACACCCCACACCTCCGCTCCCGACACCCCCACACTCCTGATCCCTCCTATATGCCCCACAGCCCCCCCCCCCCGACACCCCCACACCCTCTGATTGACCTTTTCCGCCCCATATCCTCATCCAGGTGCCAGCCCAGCTCTGAACCTTCCCCTATACACTGCCGTCAGCCCCCCCCAACTCCCCCTAGACCCCCCCACGTCATCCCCTATACACCCCCCAGCCCAGACACCCCCACACGCCCTGGTTTCACTTGCACCCACCCCCTCAGATCCCCACTGTACACCCCAGACCCCCCCTCGGCATCCTGACCCTCTCCATATTCCCCCCAAACAGCCCCACATCCCCCCCTGTACACCCCACAACCACCCTCCCTGGCATCCCCTGCCCCCCCCCCAACCCCTTTGCACCCCCTTATACCTCTCCCATTCCCCCCAAAACCCCCTGCACCCCCCACAGTCCCCCAACCCCCCCTGCACCCCTCCCATCCCCCCATAGCCCCCCAAAAACCCCCACAGCCCCCCCACAACCCCCCCTGCACCCCTCCCATCCCCTCCACACCGCCCCTACCCCCCTCCCATCCCCCCCACAGCACCCCAAAAACCCCCACAGCCCCCCCAACCCCACCCGCACCCCAACCACCCCCCCACACCCCCCATGCCATTCCCCCCACAGCCCCCCAAAAACCCCCACAGCCCCCCAACCCAACCCCCCCCGCACCCCTCCCAGCCCCCCCACAGCCCCCCAAAAACCCCCACAGCCCCCCAAGCCCCCCCGCATCCCTCCCATCCCCCAACAGCACCCCCAAAACCCCCCCCGGCACCCCTCCCATCCCCCCCGCACCCCGCCGCCCCGCCCCCCACTTCCCCCCCCGACCCCCCCGGTTCTTCCCCTGCGGCCCCCCCGGTCCCCCCCCCGCCGCCGCCGCCGCTCACCAGTCCGTGGGGCTCCCCGCCGCCACCACCCGCCCGTAGGCCTCCTGCAGCGCCCGCCCGTTCTTGCTGAGGTTCAGCGCCATGGCAGCGCGCGCTCCCGCCCCGCCCCGCGTCAGCCACGCCCCCGGCACGCCGCGCCCCGCCCACTGCCGCGCCCCGCCCGCCGCCGCGCCCATTTCCAGGCTCCGCCCACCTCCCCGGGCCCCGCCCTGGAAGAGCCCCGCCCCCTATCCCGCCCCGCCCCGCCCCGCCGGGCTTGGCCCCGCCCCCTGCCGCCCCGCCCCGCCCTAGGGCGGGGATCCCCCACCCCGGAACCGGCACCCGCCGAGCTCGGGGACCCCCAGGGGTGATTCTTGGCGGTCCCCACCCCAAGGGCAGCTCCGGGGGTCCCCCACCCCTGGGCGATCCTCGGGGTCTCCAGCTCCGGGACAGTTTCAGGGACCCCACCCCAGAGAGGCTCTCGGGGTCCCCACCCCCCCAGCGCAGTCCCGCATCCCGCACCCCCAGACACCCAACAGCCCCCCCCCCCCCGCCCCCGCCATGCCTCCCCCACTTCTAGGGGTCCCACGCAGCCCCGCTCCCCTCGCCCCTGCCTTGAGAAAATTGGGATTTCTGCGGATTTTCCCCATTTCCACACCCAGCGAGCGGGGGCCGGGGCGGGGGGGGGAACGGCGCTGGGGGTGTCTCCGGGTGTCGCCAGCAGCTTTGAGCGCGGAGCGTGTTGGGGTGCAAACCCCCAAATTTTACCCCAAATCATCAAGATTCTGCTTCTGTCAGGAAACGCTGGAGTTCGGGGTTCAGAATTGGGGATAGTTTTGCAGGATAAAGATTTTCCCGTGCTGGCGGGGGGCGGGGGGGGCGGGGGGGTGTCCCTCTCTGCCCCCCGAGGAGTCACCTCAAAAAATGAGGTGCCAAACTCCGGGGGGGCGATCGTCCCTGGGGGGGGAGGGGGGTGCGTGTGTGTGACTGTCCCCCGGGCGCAGTGGCCTCGTCGCCGAGGCCTGGGGGGTGGCCCCCCCTGGATGCCTCCCCCCCCCGCCTCTGCCGCCGGGGTGCCCTGCGCCCCTCAGCCCCCCTGTGCCTCAGTTTCCCTGCTCGGAGCAGGGCGCTGAAACCGCCCATTTCCTTTACAAATTCGGGGGGGGGACGGGACACGGGGAGAGCTACCCCCCCCCCCAAAGCTGTGCCAGCCGCCCCTTGGGCACAAGAAATCCCAGGGGGGCTCGGGTTTGGGGGGCAGGAGGTGGCCGGGGGGGGACACACACACAGGACGTGGCCTCATCCTGCCCTCGGTGGGGGGTGCAGCTGCCCCCCCCCCTCCGCCCCTCCACCCCCCCCCCCCGGCCTGGCTGCGGGGCTCGGTGTCCCCAGCGTGTGCTAATGGGCCATTTGCAGATCGTCGTGTGTCCCCCGCCCCCGGGCCGCCCACCCCCAACCCCCCGGAGCCCAGCCCCGAGCCAGCTGCCAACATCTGGCTGGGGCCGCGCTGCCCCCCAAGCAGGGAGTGGGGCGCTGGGGGGATTTTTTGAGGCGACCCTCCAAACCCCTTTCCTGCCCCATAGCGGGCTTCGCGCCCAGCTCTTCCTCCGCGTTCGGGGTCACCCTGTGGTGGGACAAGCCGGGGGGACGGGGAGGCTGGAGGGTTTCCCCAAAAAATCCGGCCTCACCCCCATCCCGCCGGCCTCGGGGCGGGGGGGGGGACAGGACACTAGAAATCCCACCCCTGAGCCACCACCGTCACCCACCGGCAAAATAACCAGGGGCCAAGCTCCTGCCACCCGCTTTAATGAGCCCCCCCTGGGAGCCCCTAATTGTCCCGAGCACTGGTGACAGTGACCGGGGCGGGGGGGGGGCGGGGGGTTGTCCCACCGTGTCCCCAGCCACCAGGGGAAAAGGGAGTCTTGGGGGGGGGGGGGGGAGCACAGAGGCGGGATGGGGGTGGGAGATGGTGAATGGGGTGGGGGTGGCTGTGGGTCAGTGGGTCTGCTGAGGATCCTGGGGCGCCTGAGGGACCACCCTGAGGGTACCAGGGTGGCCAAGGGTCTCGGGGTGGCTGAGGGTCCCGGGATGTCCAACGGTCCTGCCTCACACCCCCCAGCTGCAGCACCCTCGCTGGCCGGACTCATCATTCCAACCATTCCACCTGCGGTGGCGTGTTCCCCCCCTCTCCCCCCCCCCCCGGCTCCTCCCTGCTCTCCCCACCCCAGAGACTCATTTTTCCAATGTAGCATCCCCAGGTCTCCCAACCTCCGCTCCCTTCTCCATCCCCAGCCCCGCGGCACCCTCAGGACGCTGCTGCCGGCATCTCCACACCTTTTAACACCAGGACGTGCCGGGGCAAAGGCCGGGCGATGGGATCTGACCTCGGGGCACTCGGAAGGGCCCGTAATTGCTTTTCGGGTTTGGGCTGCGATGTGAGATGGTTTTGAAGGGCTCCCACACTGCAAGCACCTCCTCCACCTCACAGACTTCCCATCCTGCCGTCGTCTCCTTCATCTCATGGACCTCCCACCCCACCATCATCTCCTCTGTCCCACAGGCTTCCCATGCCACCGCCGTCTCCTCTGTCTCATAGACCTCCCATCCCATCATCACCTCCTCCATCTCATGGATGTCCCATGCTGCCATCATCTCCTCCATCCCACAGACTTCCCATCCCGCCACTGTCTCCTCCATCTCATGGACCTCCCATCCCATTGTCATCTCCTCCATCTCATGGACCTCCCATCCCATTGTCATCTCCGCCGTCTCATGGATGTCCCAAGCTGCCATCACCTCTTCCATCTCATGGACCTCCCATCCCACCTGCTCAGCCAGGATGCTTTTAATGACAGTTTAAGGGGCCTGGGGGGGATCTTGGGAAACGAGTTGTGATGAGGTTTTGCCTCCAGAGCAGCAGTTGCTTTTTGACGGAGACTTTCAACCCCCACCGTAGAGGCTCCCCTGGGTTTGGTAGGACGCGCAAAAAAATGTTGCAAAGACCCCGAAACCAGAGGGCTGCCAGCTCCTGGGTTTTCACTTGGGGTCCTGCAAAGCTGGGGGTCACCTGGGCGCTGCGGGACGGTCACTATCCACGTGTCCCATGCCAGGAACCAGCCACCTCCTCACTCCTTTGTGGACTTGTACCACACGTTATTTATCTCCCGGCCAAGAGATCATCGGGAAAAATAATGCTTTAAGCCATTATTTATATTTTTTAGGAGGCCGGTGCTCACGCAGCCCCCCCAGACACACCCACGACCCCACACTGGGGGTCTCCCCCCACCGCATCCACTCCTAAACACGGAGCAAGGAGCTGCCTGGGAAGGGGCAGATGGGAAGTCCGCCATTCGGCAGGCAAACACGATGTTAATTAAAAGCAGGGCAATAAAACATCTGGAGGAGTGGGAGCTGGGGGGGGGGGAGGTGGTCCCCGCGCGACACCCGGCAGCTGCCCCTCGCCGGGCCTTGAGAAACTCGGGCCGGGGGGGAGCGGGGTCACCAGTGATTTGGAGGGTACAAAAGCCTTTTCATGGAGGGTTTCAGGCCAAGCGACTGAAGGACCTTTGTGGAGCGGAGTGAGGGGCTGCCGGCCCCGCAGGGAGGGGTGGGGGGAGGCTCGTGGCCCCAGGGACCAGGGGACTGTCCCCCGTGTCTGGTGGGACGGGGAGGCAGCAAGTCCGGACGGGGGCTGGGGCTCACGGTCAGGCTGGGGGTGACGGGGCGGGATGAGGGCAAGGAGGTGCCGGATGAAGCCCGGTTTGGTGCCATCCCTGCAGCCTCTTGGGCAGTGGGGTGAGCACCCACCCCACCCCTGTGTCCCCGTCACGGGGTGATGAGCCCACCCTGTGAGAAAAAGGCCGGGGGGGGGGGGGGGGGAAGAAAGGTTTTCCCCTGGGTCCGTCCTGCTGGCGGGCTTGGGCTAAACGGGCGCCATGGTGGCACCCTGCCGCCGGTGCGGGGCGCAACGGGGAGCCCTGTCTGAGCATCCCACTGGTGTGGGCACTGGGGACACCCTGGCGGGATGGGAACACCTGGCCAGACTGGGGGACACTCAGTTATGGTGGGACACCCTGGAAGGACGGGGGCACTTTGGGGGGGACCAAGAGGCACCTGAGCAGGATTGGGCAGGGTAGGGACAACCTAAGCAGGATGGGGAGACACTGGACGGGATGGGGGAACCAGGATGGGATGAGGGGACCCGGACGGGATGGTGAGACCCTGGGTGGCATGGGGGGGCCCTCGATGGGATGGGGGGACCCGGGATGGGATGAGGGGACCCAGATGGGATAGGGGACCACGAACTGGGTGAGGAGACAGGGTGGGGGGGACCTGGACGGAATGGGGGGACCTGAATGGGGGACCTTGGACAGCATGATGGGACCTAGACGGGATGGGGGTGCCCTGGACAGGATGGGGGGAACCTGGATGGGATGAAGGGACTCAGATGGGATGGAGGGGACCCGAATGGGGGGAACCTTGGATGGGATGGAGGGAACCCAGACGGGATGGGAGGACCTGGACAGGATGTGGGGCCCTGGATGGGACGGGGGTGGGGGGGGGGGACACACGACCTGAATGGTGGGATGTGGACAGGATGGGGGAACCAGGATGGGATGAAGAGGTCCCTGGATGGGATGGAGGGACCCATATGGAATGGGGGACTCTGGACAGGATGGGGGCGTTCCTGGGCAGGATGAGGAGCCACCGGACAGGATTGAGGGGCCCTGGATGGGATGGGGGGGACCTGAGTGGGGGAACCCTGGACGGGATGGCTGGACTTGGACGGGATGGTGGGACCCTGGATGGGATGGGGGGACTCGGGGGGGGTGGGGGGACCCCTGGGCGGGA
Source organism: Sterna hirundo (assembly GCA_009819605.1). NCBI lineage: Eukaryota > Metazoa > Chordata > Aves > Charadriiformes > Laridae > Sterna > Sterna hirundo. Next base: position 6,424,041 of record CM020456.1, on the reverse strand, counting down.
CGGAGGGACCCCAGAAGTGTCGGGGAGCTCCCCGGCCGCGGCGGGGACGCGCCGTGGCCCGGTAGGGCAGCGGATGAGGTCCGGTGGCGGGTCCGGTGCGGTGCCGGGGCGGTGCGAGCCCCTGCCCTGCCCCCGGTGTCGGTTTGCAGCCCGGCTCCTCCCCCCCCACCGCCCCGCGCATTCCCGACCCTCCCGGGCGGCGGCGGCGGCGGCGGAGCCGGCGGGGCCGGACCCCCACCATGCCGCAGCTGGAACCGGCGGGGGGGGACGACCTGGGGGCCCCCGACGAGCTCATCGCCTTCCAGGACGAGGGCGAGGAGCAGGACAAGGGCGCGGGGCGCGGCTCGGCCCACGGGGACCTGGACGAGCTCAAGTCCTCCCTGGTCAGCGAGACCGAGAACCGGGGCACCGGCGGCGGCACCGGCGGCGGCTCCGACTCCGAGGTGAGCGCAGGGGGGGGGCGACGGAGGGGCTGGGGGGGGGGGGGGAAGGGGGGCGGCGACCCCCGCCCGGCCCCGCTCACCGCGCTCTCCCCGCAGGCGGAGCGGCCCCCGCAGCCCCGGGAAAGTTTCCAGAAGCCGCGGGATTACTTGGCAGAAGGTACCGGCCCCGCTCCCGGTGTCGTGTCCCCCCCCTTCCCCCGCTCCCGAGGTTCCTCCCCCCCCCCCCGCCACCGCTCCCTTCCCCGCTCCCGGTCCCCGCCGCATCCCCCGGGACCGTCCGACACTTCGCAACTTCTTTGTTTCCGCCCCCGGCTGCGAGCGGGACCCCCCCAGGCCCCCCCCCCTCCCCCCCGCACCGTGTTCCCCCGGTGTCCCTCCCCCCTGTGTCCCCCCCGCCCCCCGGTGTCCTCCCCCCTCCCCGAGGAATCGGTGTCCGTCCCCGTCCCCCCCCCGCGGTCCCGCCCCCTCCCGACGGGCGCTTCCCCAGGGATGGATCGGTGCCCCCCCCCACCCCCTGGAGGAAGAACCGGGCTCGGGACCCCCCCCACACACAGTTGGGTCCTTTCCGCGAGTGACCCGCACCGGGACCACCCTCCCCCCCGCCCCCCCCCCCCCCCCCCCGGAAGAACCGCCCCCCCTGGAGGGAGACCGGTCCCGGGACCCCCCGTGCAACCGGGACCTCCTCCCGCGGAGACTGCGAGCCCCCCCGCAGTTGGGACTCCCCAAAAAGAACCGAGCCCCCCTCCAAGGGATGTGGGTACCCCAGAGGGACATATCTGCCCCCCCCTCCCCCAAGTGGGGGGTTCAGACCCATGACCCTCCCACCTCTGCAAGTGGGACCCCCCCGGAGAAGTGGCACCGGGACCCCTCTCCTGCAGGGACCGCGTCCCCCCCGCAGTTGGAAAACCCCCCCCCAGAAGAATTGGGGAGCCCCCTAAGGCGTGTGGGCACCCCCAGAGGGACCTACCCTTCACCCCCGCCATGCTCCCATCCTTACCCCCCCCCGTGGCGGGAGCCCCCCCACCCCGCCGCCTCCTGACCCCCCCCCCCCCTTCTCTCCCCAGTGGTCAGACGACAGCAAGATGGGGGGTTTTTCAAGGGCCCCCCCTACCCCGGATACCCCTTCCTGATGCTCCCCGAGCTGAGCAGCCCCTACCTCGCCAACGGAGCCCTCTCCCCCGGCGGCGCCCGCACCGTAAGTGCCCCCCCCGAGAGACCCCCCCGCACCCCCCCCCCGAGACCCCCCCGGACCCCCTCGGGCCCCCTTTATGGGGATGCTCGGACCCTGCCAAGCCTCACGCCCCCTTCCCGAAGGAAAGTGATAAAAAAAAAAAAAAAAAAGGAAGAAATTGAGTTTATTCCCCTTTTTTTAGCGGTTTGCTTTGTCCCTTCCAGGGGGGTGCACCCCGGGGGGGTGGGGGGGGGGGATTGGGGAGTTTGAGGGGGGGGGGGGCCTGGCCCGAAACCTGACCCTGAGCTGCGCCGCTTTTCTCATTTAAAAGGGCTCCCTTCGACTTTTTAAAGCTCTTAATGGGCTGACATTGTCTGTCCCTCCTTTGGCGTTTAGAAAACTGATTAAGCAAATTGAGCGAGCATTAGATGGGGGGGGGGGGGGGGCACAAAGGAGAGTGGGATTGACGCCCCCCCCCCCGCACCCCCTCCCAACCTCACCAGCATCCCTCTGCACCCAAACCATCCCAAACACCAGCCTGGACCAGAACCATGGTCTTGTTTTAGAAATACAGCCCGATTTTAGAAATATAAACCTATTTTACAAATACGATCCTACTTTTTAAACATAACGCTATTCCATAAGCCGGCCCTTACCTGCCTCAGTTTCCCCTCCCCGCTCCTCCTGATGGCACCCCCGGGGGGGTTCTGTGCCCGGCTGTGGTACCCGCCGCATCCCGTGCTGGAGCATCGCCCCACGCTCGCGTGTTTCTGGGTGGATTTCTATGTTTTTCTGGATGGATTTCTCACTCCGGAGCCGCAGGGGTGACACCTGATGGTTTTAAGCACGTTATTCGTTCGGGATCTGTAGGATGCTGCGGTACCGTATGGAATACATATAGATATATATATATAGGATGGCAAAAATTGCTGCAATTAAAATGGCTTAAAATCCCCCGCCGTGGGCTCGCCGGCCGGGATCCTGCTCTCTGGTGGCGTCACACGGAGAGTTTTCTGTATTTTGGGAAGCAACCGGTTTGAACGGCCGTTGAGCGTAAATCCCGGGCTGGGGAGAGCGCGGGGCCTGGCTGGCCGGTGGATTATATCAATATAAATATATATATATATATATATATATATATAAAAATATCCCCGTGTTTGGCTGGCGGCCGGGTGAGGGATAAAGGTTGTATTCCCAATTTGTCACTTTTGGTATTACTACATTTTGGAGATGATACACAATTGGCCACGATCCCAAATACCAGCAAGGAATAGGGAGTAATTAAAAGGGATTGGGGATTCGTAGAAAACGGCCACTAACGATGATTTAATGAATCCCAGAAAGGGGGATTAATTAAATGGGGCTGGGAGAGGAGCTGATGGCGCATCCCGGTTTTGGACCCGGGCTGATGTTGAGCCTTGGAGAGGGATGAGTGGGGATGGGAAGGCCCCGGATCAGGGATGAATCCCGCCGGATTGGGGTGTTTGCACACAGAGCTGAGCCCGAGCGAGCGAGGGGTGTTGCGGTGGGGACAGATTTGGGGTGCCGGGAGGGTTTTGGGGGCGCACGTCACGTCTCGATGCGACCCGGGGGGGGGCTCTGGGAGCCGAATTTTGCCGCGCCGCCAGGGCAGGGTGAGGCCCCGCCGTATCCTGCAACCACTTGTGCAATGAAAGCGTCTGAGCTCTGCGCGGCTCAGCAACCCCCCCCCCTCCATGCCCTTTTCCCTGAGCTCCCACCGGAGCAGCGGCACAGGGATCCCCTGGATCCTGGGATATTGTCGCGTCGGTGAGCTCGGATGAAGTCCTGCCGGGTGCAGCATCCCCGATCCCGCACCAGACCTGGCCGGGTGCAGCATCCCGGCGCGGCAGCGTCGCCCGAGGGCACCGAGCTCTGCGCCGACAGATCCGCCGCCCGCCCGCGGCCCGGGAGGCTTCGAGGCAAGACCCAACGTGTGAAGCACAGAGGTGGTAGGAGGCGGGAGGCCACCGAGCAGCCCCGGGAGCTCTTTTTCCCCCGTTTCCTTTTTCCCGCCCCATCCACTGGGGGAAACCAGGAGATTCACGGGATCCCGCCATCCCTGTGGCCGTGGCATCCTTGACATCCCTCAGCCGGGGCGCTGCAGATCGAACCTCACAACTCTGCCGCGTGAAAAAGGAAGATTTTTGGGGGGGGAAAACAACCCCCCAAAACTCCAAATAATCTCTGTGCTTGGGAGATGTTCCGAGGATGCTGGGGATGGATGCGTCCGTGGATGCAGGTGTTGGACCCGGCAGCGATGAAACTGCTGGAAGAGATTTTTTCGGAGTACCGGGCAGGCAAGGCGGCGTTTTTGCATCTCTCCACTCCAAAATACTTAAGAAATCTGGAAAATATCTAGAAATCTGGAAAGGCGATGCCTTCCCGCACCCCGCACCAGGAGAATCGCCTCCAGCCCTGCGCAGAGCCACTTGGCGCCGAAGTGACGGGATGCTCCCGTGGTTTATCTGGATTCATTCACTTTGCTCCAGTCTCACCCGTGTTATTTCCCAAGGGGACCCTGAAATTCGGGGTGTCCTCCCTCAGTATCGCTTTTCTGGCGATTTCTGCCCAGGGTGGTATTTTTTTTTGGCTGGATCTAATAATGGCATTGACCTTCGGAGCAGCGTTTTAGCTTGGTTTTCCCCACGGGCGCTCCAGGGATCGGGGACCCCCGAGGCCGGGTTTGGATCCCTAGGAGCGTCAGAGCCACGATTCCCAAAGCCATGAGAGCATCCAAAGCGGGATGGGAAGGAAAAGCTCTGGGAACGCGCTGGCATTGCGAGCTGGAGGGATGCGAACCCCTGTGCCGGATCCATCCCATCGGGATCACTTGGTGCTGGCATCTTTTATCCGAAGTCCAGAACAAGCCGGATCCTGGGATCGTTCTCTGATCCCCGGGATCCTCCTCTGCTGCCCGGCTCGGGATCCGGCCGCTGAACTGGGCACGGCATCGCCGGGGAGGCGAAGGCAAGACCATGCGTTGGCGGATAAAAAACCCCTCGCACGGGGGTTGTCATTAGTTCTCCCCCCCCCCCAAAAAAAAAGCAGTTTAACCCCAGGAATTCGAATCCGGAGGCGAATATTTAAATAAGCTCCAACCTTCCCCGGGTGTGGAAATTCAGCCGAGGCACCCAAACAGCTCCCCGCGCCCTGCAACGATGCCGCGCCGGCGTAATTAAGGCACGCCGGTGTAATTAATGCACGCCGGCGAGTTGCGGTCCCAAAATAAATGAGGAAAAAGAAAAAAACCCCCGTAACCTGGCCTTGTTTTGGCTTTTTTTCTCCCCCCCCCCGTTCCTGAGATGAGCTCGCGATCCCCTCACGGGCTGCAATACAGAGGCATATCTGTCTGCAAAAGAAAATATATCCTCTTAACCGGGCGGCTGCCAAGAAAAATGATTAAAATACAGATTTTTTTGGCAAGAAAAAGGGTTGCTCCGAAAACCGGGCGGGTCTTGCCGGCGGCTCCGGCTGAGAGGGGAGGGTTTTGGCGTGCGCTCGTCGGGATGCGGGATGGAGGTGTTGGGATGGGGATAGGGGGGGGGGACGGGGACCGGGGGCTGGATTTTTTTTTTCGGCTGCTGGGGCTCACTGGGCGCTCGGCATCCTCCAGCCGCGGCGGCTCGTCCTTCGCCGGTTGCGGTCCGGGGGATTTGCTGGTTTATTTGGGATTTCCCCCCGCCCTAGCAATGCTGCCTTCCCTGCCTGGAAAATATTAAGGGGGGGGAAAAGAAAAAAGAAAAAAAAAAAAAGGATTTTTTGCACTTTTTGGCTTCTTCGTCTCGCCCCGCGCGGCCGCTGGGCCAGTCGCATCCCTCCCAGCAGCCATCCCGCCCCGTGCCTCAGTTTCCCCACTCCGAGGTGCTCCTGCCTGTTGAGCCTTTGCACACAATGGCCCCTTTATGTCTCCTCCTTAATTATGCTATTCGGCTAATTACCCTGGGTTGGTTTTTTTGGTGTTTTTTTTTTTTTTTTTCTTTTTTTTTTTGGCTAAATGAGACCTACAGGAGGTTTCCACTAAACCCCCCCCTCCCCGATTTCTCCCTCCTCCCTCCCTTTTCCAACACGATTCCCAAATTAAAGCAATGAAGTAAGTGCTCCGGGCGACTCTCATAAGACCTGGTTTTGTTAAGGGGACTTAACGCGCATTCATCATCTTTCTGGTATTCTGAGCAGCTGCTTTTCATTAGTTTTTTCTTCCTTGAAGTCGCTGGCGGGAGCGGGGGGAAGAGGAACCCGGAGAGAAGCGCCCGGCGCATCCCGCCGGAGGAAGAGGAGGGCTGAGGGCAGGGGAGGGTGGGCGCGCGCCCCGGCCCCCCCCTCTCCAGCCATGTGCCGGGCTTTGAGGGTGTTTTTGGGGGGCGAGGGGTGGGGTGGAGGCACCCCGAGGAGGAGGAAGGGGTGACGGCGATGGCGCGGTTTCACGCGGTTTCCCAGCGTGCTGCTTTTTTGGGGGTGGGTTTTTTTTTTTTTTGCAGTGATGTCGCCCTGGGGATCCCGGAGCCCTGGGGATCCTGCCCGGAGCCGTGGCAGAGGGCAGGGGAGGCTGGCAGGCTGTGACACCGGGGGAGCTGGTGTCCCATGGGTGCTGCCGGGGGGGTACGGGACCCCCCCGGTGTTCCACGGGTGCTCCTAGGGGGGTACAGGACCCCCCAGTGTCCCATGGGTGCTCCTGGGGAGGGGTACAGGACCCGCCGGTGTCCCATGGGTGCTCCTAGGGGGGTACAGGACCCGCCGGTGTCCCATGGGTGCTGCCGGGGGGGTACGGGACCCCCCCGGTGTTCCACGGGTGCTGCTGGGGGGGTACAGGACCCCCCAGTGTCCCATGGGTGCTCCTAGGGGGGTACAGGACCCGCCGGTGTCCCATGGGTGCTCCTAGGGGGGTACAGGACCCCCCAGTGTCCCATGGGTGCTCCTGGGGAGGGGTACAGGACCCGCCGGTGTCCCATGGGTGCTCCTGGGGGGGTTACAGGACCCACCGGCGTCCCATGGGTGCTCCTGGGGGGGGGTACAGGACCCGCCGGTGTCCCATGGGTGCTCCTAGGGGGGTACAGGACGCCCCAGTGTCCCATGGGTGCTCCTGGGGGGGGCTACAGGACCCGCCGTTGTCCCATGGGTGCTTCTGGGGGGGTTACAGGACCCACCGGTGTCCCGTGGGTGCTCCTAGGGGTACAGGACCCCCAAGTGTTCTGTGGGTGCTCCTGGGGGGGGCTACTGGAGCCCCCGCTGCCCCATAGATGCTGTCGGGGTGTGCACACCCCAGGTGTTCCATGGATGCTCCTTGGGGGGGGTACAGGACCCACTGGCATCCCATGGCTGCTGCCGGGAGCAAACAAGACCCCCCAGTGTCCCATGGGTGCTGCTGGGGGGCACAGCCCCCCCCCGCCCCATGTCCCATGGGTGCTCCCAGGGGTACCGAACCCCCTTGGTGCTCCTCTGCGTCGGGCGCAGCGTCGCCCGGCGGGATGCAGAGATGCACCCTCGGAGGTGTCAGCCCCCCAAATCAGAGGGTTTGTGGCCGGCGGGGGCACGGCATGGCGGCGGGACCCTCTTCACCTGGACTTTCCGCAGCCGGGTGGCTTCCAGCAGCTTCTTCCCTCATCCCCATCCCTTGGATGGGATCTTAAACGTTTCACACGTGGAAAAGTCCACCGGGGAGCTCGGAGCCCCCTTAAAACACCTTCCTTGGCTGGCCATCGCATCTCGCGTCCCCCTGAAACCAGGGGATGCTCCGGGGGGGGGGGGCTTTGGAGCCAGCGGGATTTTTCTGCTGGGGCGGGGATGAGCCCTTTGCACCCGCTGGGATCCCCCCCACCCTGGCTGCGGCTGCAGCCGTCGCCTGAGCGGGGATGAATGGAGGCATTCAGCGTGATGGACGGGAGCTGAAAGCCGCAGACAAAAGCCTCGGGGCAGCGGGGAAAACTTGTTGCCGCCAGGTTTGGGGAGCAGGGAGGGAACTGCCGGCGGGTGGGGGTCCCGGCTTGCGCTGCTCAGGGGGCTGGGTGCGCGTGGGAGGGACGGTTGGAGCGCCCAGGGGCGAGGGGCGCTCGGGGCACCCACAGGAGGATGCACCCAGGGGTGGGGGATGCTTGGGGCATCCTGGCGCTGAGGTCGCTTTGGGATGAGCCTGTGCCCTGCGGGCTGCCGGGAGCCGGCTTGGCTGGCGTCCTGGCGACGCTCCAGCCCCCAGGAGCTTCATCCCGCACCCCTTCTGTCCCGCCTTCCCCTCCGGAGCCGCGGCCAGGGCCAAGCTGGTCCAGCAGATGCCACCCGGCATCCCCAGCGTGGCGACACGGGGCTCTGTGGCTTGGGATAAGGTCAGCTTCAAGCACCACCTCCCCAAGCTCAACCCCAAATGGGGGGGTTTGGGGCTTGTTTTTCGGCTCCCAGCCTTTTTTTTTCGTGGTTTCCCATCCCGGCGCTGTTGGCATTTCCCACCTGGACCGTGCTGGTGTCCACGTGCCGCCGGCTGATGGGTTTGGGCTGCGTTGTGGAACGGTCGAGCATCCTTTATCGAGGTGGTTGCAAACTCCCGGCCCTGCATCCATTCCCACCCGCAAATCAGTGTCCCCACCCGGGATGGCCTTTGCCTGGCCTGTGTCACCCTGGAAATCCCAGGAGGGGACACCGCGAGCCGTGGGACAACCCAAGACACAGCATCACACCCCTGTGTATCCCCTTCGCAGCCCTTTAAAACCCCCAAACCCCGGTGGGAAAAGAAATAACCCACCGGGTACTTTGGGGGTTCACCTCGGCGGGGTGCGGGGACGCGGGAGACCCCCCCAAAAGGTCTCGTCCCCGCTGGTAACCACCGTCCCGGCGTTGGCGGCCAACATCTGGAGGAGATTATTTGGCTGGGAAGCGGCTCGGAGGGGAGCGAGGCAGGGAGAGAAGCCGGGGGGGGGGGTGAGGATTTACGGCTTGTTTCTTGGGCTGTAAATCCCAGCTGTAATTGGGATTTCTCCCTCCCTAATTATCCGCGGGGAAGTGGAACGCAGCGGCTCCCGCCCAGGGATGCGGGACAGGCGATGGGCTGGGTGGGGACGGGATGCTTTTTGGGTTTTCCACCTTTTCTTGGGCATTGTGGTGATTTATTTGAGCTCGAAGGACACCCGATACCCGGTGCAGGAGGGCAAGAAACCGCGTCCCCTCTTTCCATTCCTCTCCAGCCCCTTCCCGGCCATTTCCAGCCCCATGGGGACCAAACCCCCCCGGCTGGTCCCGGCCGCTTCCCTTTTCCCTGAGTGGCACTCGCTTTCCCCGTCCTGTGGTTGCCTCCAGGAAGGAGTTTCCCCCCTGGCTTTTCCCCCTCCTTTTTTCCCCCCCTTATCCTCCCCTTTCCCCCCCTTTTTTCCCCTTTTTTCCTCCCGTTTCTCCCCTTTTTCCCCATCTTTCCCCTGTCTTTTCCCCATCTTTCCCCTGTCTTTCCCCCTTTCTTTCCTCATGTCTTTTCCCCCTTTCCTTCTCTTTCACCCTCTTTCACCCACCCTTCCCATGTCTTTTCCCCCTCTTTTCCCCCCCTTTCCCCATTTTTCCTCCCTCTCTTTGCCCCCCTCCTCGCCTTTTCCCCTTCCCCTTTCTTCTTCTCCTTTCTTCTCCGTTTTCCCCCCTTTTTTCCTTCCCTTTTCCTGCCCTTTTTTCCCTTCTTGCCTTCCACCCCTTCCCCCTCTTTTGCCCCCTTTTTTCCACCCCTTCCCCTCCCTTTTTCCCCTTCCCCCTCCGCTATTCCCCTCCCCCCTCTTTTTTCCGGGCTCTGCATCCCCGAACTCCCTCCCCGCATCTCACTTGGCATCAACCCCCCCTTTCACAGCATCCCCGGGACCTCCTGGCGGGGAAGATTTGGGGCTTTTCCAGCTTTTTGGCTCCCAGACACGGAGTTTTGTGGGGTCAGACGGTGTAGAAGACCTATTTCCCTCAAAGATCCCATCCCTCTCTGACCCCCTGAGCTGTTAGGGGCCGAATTTGGCTGGTTTTATCCCAAAGGAGCCGGTGGTGCTGCTCAGCGCTGGGATCTCGGGATACCGTGGGACTGGGGCGTCCGACACCCGGATGAAGATTTTCGGGGGCTCCATTAAACATCCTGCAAAACCCCGTTTGCCACCCCGACGCTCAGCCTTTTCCTTCTCCCCGGCACGGTTTTGGGATGGATTTGGGGGGAAAAAGGGGCCGGAGCGGAGGCGGGAGGGGGAAGGGCGAGCTGTCAGTTATCCCGCAGCTGTGTAAACAGGGAGCGAGGGGGGCTGGGGGGCTCGGCAGGGCCGCATTCGGGCTTGCTGAGCCCGGAGGCTTTGCAAAACCCCGGGAATTGGGGCTGGAAAAGGGGATGGTGCGGGAACGGATGATTTGGGGTCACTGCTCATCCCCCCCCCCCCCCCCCCCCCCCCGGCCCCGGCCCCGGCCCCAGGCTGCTCCAGGGTTGGGGGGAATGGATGGATGTTGGGGTTGTGCCAGCGGGACGTTGCCCTGGACATTTCCCAGCTCGTCCATGGGGTTTTGGGATGGGGAGAGAGTGGCCGGGTACCAGCGTCGCCTGGATCTTCTCCAGGGTCATCTCCGGGCTGCAGCACGCGCAGGCAGAGGGAAAAGCCAGCGCGGAGGCTTTCCATCCCCGGCACTCACGGGTTGGGTTTTACCTGGAAAAGTGTCAGCTCAGGTCCCAAAAGGACCTTTTTTCTCCCAAAATGAGAGGCCCACGGCCTCTGAGCCCGGCGGAGAGGAGCCTGCTGTGACCTCTCGTCTCACTGGGGGCACTCGACTTGGGGACCAGGGATGTTGGGACGTGCAGCGTCGGGATGTGCAACGTCGGGAGGACCAGCAGCGCCTGGAGGAGGAACGCCGGGATGTGCAATCGTGGGACATGGGACACCAGGGCACGGAACAACAGGACTGGAGATGCTGGGACGCGCGGCACCAAGACACACAAGGCTGGGATACGCAGCGGTGGGACACGAGATGCTGGGGCACGTGACGCTGGGACACGCAATCCTGGGACACGCAACACCAGGACGAACAGGGCTGGGACGCGCAAGGCTGGGCTGTGAATCCTGGGACACGCGACGCCGGGACGGGCAACCCTGGGCCATGCAACACTGGAACGTGTGATGGTGGGACACACGGCGCTGGGACATGTGACGCCGGGATATGCAACACTAGGACGCGCGGTGCTCGGACGCATGGCGCCAGGACGTACAACACCAGGACACACGATCCTGGCACGTGTGGTGCTGGGACGTGCCACGCTGGGACATACGGCACCAGGACACATGATGTCCAGACACATGACGCCAGGACACACAACACCAGGACACGCAATGCCGGGAGACGTGATGCTGGGACATGTGATTCCGGGACATACAACGCCAGGACACAGGATGCTGTGACATGAAATGGGACACGCGGTGCCGGGACGTGTGACGCTGGGACGTACAATGCCAGGACACAGGATGCTGGGACACAGCACAGCGGGACACGCAGTGTCAGGCCACGCGGTACTGGGACACACGGTGCCGCCAGCCAGGACTCTTCCCCCTTCCCAGGGAAAACGCCTCAGCTGGGATGGAGCCCCGTGTGCGCGGAAGAGGAGAGGAAATCCGCTCGTTAAAGCCCCTAATTGGGCATTAGGGGATCCCACGGCGTCTGCACCTCCTCCCCGAGCACGGAGGCAAAACGCCAGCCCGGCCCCCGGCCACCGACCCCCCCAGCCCAGGGAAGGGATGGACGGACAGACAGGAGACTCCATTGTGGTCCTGCCGCTCCGGCAGGGAAGGGGTTAACCCGCTGCTTTTAATTGGGGGGGGTGGCAGCTAACGAGGAACCAGAACTTGCTCTAATCTCTCTGGAATGTGACCGATTTTCAACTATTTTCTTCTTTTTTTTTTTTTTTTTTTTTTTTTTTCTTTTTCTCCTTTTTTAATAGCTCCAATCTGCCGCTCGCGCCCGGTTCCCGCACATGGTGGTACAGTGGGAGCTGTGTCCGGGCTGGGGCCGAGGGGAAGGGGAGGGAAGAAGAAGGGGGGGGGGCTTCATTTTTCCACATTACCACTGAACCGTTCGCCAGCTCCCACCACCACCACCCCCCCCCCCTTTGTATATTTTGAAAGGGTCCCCCCCCCTTCCTCTCCCCTCCCCGGCCTCCTGAAACGGCTTCAAAATGAGAAGCAGCCTTTTATACACCCGGCCCTTCCCCAGCCACCGTCCCCCAGCGGCTTCTCCGCTTACAGAATAGCCGAGAAAGCCCCCTTTGTGCCGGGGGCAGCGGCAGGGGACGGCGAGGCGGAGCCCGAGGCGCCCGACGGGGACTTGGGGGGCATCTCCTGTCCGGCCCCGGGGACGACGGGGGACCCCGGGCGTCACGGGGGATGGAGGCGGGGGGGGGGGGGGATGCGGAGGGCGTGTCGCGTTATCGACTCCGGCGCGGTCATGGGGGTGTGGGGACGGCACGCGTGTCACCCCGGCAGCCGTGGGGATGCCCGCAGCATCTCGTGACGGTCATGGGGATGTCGGGACACCTCACGCGTTGCCTCGTCTGCCATCGCAGAGATGTCGGGATCTCTCGCGCGTTGCCGTAGGGCGGCCACGGGGGATGTCGGGGCATCGCCCCGGCACGGCTGCAGGGATGTCGGGGCACCCCGTAGGGCGTTCTGGCCTGGCCGTGGGGGTGTCGGGGCACCTCCTGCTTGGTCCCAGCCGCCGCTGCCGGCCCAGGAGCGTTTCTGGCCAAACCCCACGCGACGCCGCAGCTTTGGTGGCGGTGCTGGCGGCGCTCGGCTGCTCGGAGCCAGCCCGGAGTTGTACGGCAGCCAGACCCCGGGGCTTCCCCGCTGCAGCCCGGCGGCTTTGATCACCCAGATTTGGAGGACGCATCAAAGGCGGCGCGTCAGGAAGCGGCTCCCGCCGCACTGGGGAGCGCTGGGCGTGCGGCAGGTCGCGGCGCGAGCCGGCGGGTCACGGGGCCGCTCGCATACCAAGCGTGCCCCGAGCGCGCAGAGCACCCTGGCTCCTGCCTCCTCCGCAGCCAGCCTCCGGAGGAGCGGCCGAGGGCCGGGTCCCGTTACGGCTCCCCCTGCACCGACGGGTCCGTCTTCTCCGTATTATCCCAGCGGTGCCAAAATTCTCCCCGCGCAGAGGCATCGGGAGCGGGATGCGCGGCATGGGGATGGGACACGGGGCGCCATCACGGGGGTGAAGCAGGATCTGGGGGGGGGATCCCGGTGCTGGCAGCTGCAGGAACGGCTGGGTGATGGGAAATCCTCATCTCGGGCTTCCGCGGGACCCTGCCGCGGCTGGAGGGGTTTCTGCGGCGCCTGGGCAGCAGCGCCATTGGCATGGGGCGGGGTGGGGGGGTGGGGGGGCCTGGTTTGGCAGCGGGGTCCTCCCCGGGAGCAGTGCTGCGTCCTCACCAGGCTTTGCTGGGATGCGTTGGGGGGGTCAGGGCTTGCCCAGAGGCGCTGGGTGCCCGGCAGGAGGGGGGCGATGGGGGGGATGATACTGGAGATGGAGCGGGGGATACCGGAGCAGGAGGGGGACACTGGAGATGTGTGGGGATACTGGAGATGTGTGGGGATACTGGAGATGCAGAGGGGGATGTGGGGACTGGGGACAAGCAGGAGGTGATGCTGGGGGGGGGGGACACGGGGCACTTTGGGGGGCTGCAGGAGGCACCGCAGGCAGGGATGCGTCTGTCCAGCCCCGGAAGGGTTAACGCTCCCCGCAGCTCCACGCTGGGTTTTCCTTCCAGCTGCTTCGGATCAGGAAGGTTTGTACTTGGGGGGGAAATTCCTGCGCGCAGCTGCGGCCCGTCCAGGCCACATTCCCCAGCCCCGGCATCTCGCGGGACGCGCCTCCTCCTCCTCCTCCTCCTCCCGCCGTCTGCCGGGAAATGCCGCCGGCCCCCTCCGCCGAAAAACACCACACAAAGCACCTTTCTTTCGGGGGCCGCTCACGTCCAGCGCCAGGGAGACAAACCCATGTGTCGCAGCAAGGTTTAACGCGGGGAGGGGGAAAAGCCCCCCAGAAAAGCCCCATATTTGCCTCCCCCCCACCTCTCATTGCAACATGGGGCTGGTTTCTCGTACTCCAGCAATTTGGGGTTGGTGCGCCGGGGACAGGGAGGGCACCCCCCGGCACGGGGACCACCCCGGGGCTGAGCCCCACGGGTGATTGCGGCTTGTGCTGCCCCGGGCATCGCCGTGTCCCAAAAAGTCTGGTTTTGGGGTAGGGAAAGGCGGCACTGGTGCAGGCCAGGGGGGAACAGGGGGGAGGTGGGGGCTCCCCGGCGAGACAGCGCTGAGCAGGGGTTGGGGTTTGCACCATTTGGGGCGGGCGTTTGGGATTTGGGGCTTCGCACTGTTTGGAGAGGAGATTTGGGGGTCGGGATTTGGGGCGTTGCATCATTTGGGGTGCAGAGCTGGGGTTTTGTACCATTTGGGGTGGAGATTTGGGGCTTTACGTCATTTGGAGCAGACATTTGGGGTTTTGTACCATTCGGGACAGAGATTTGGGATTTAGGACTTGGGGCTTTTGCATCATTTGGGGCTTTGCACCATTTACGGGGGCCGTAGGGGCGTATAAGGCTGAAAACTGTCCTGTGCGCCCCCAAAACCTTATTGTCACCAGCCCACGGTGTCCTCCCCGGGTCGGGCTGCCCCCGGCCGAGGGCGGGGGGTGTTTCTGGGGCCGGGGGGTGTTTCAGGGCTGGCGGGGGGCGTCAGCCCGGCTCTCCCGCAGTACCTGCAGATGAAGTGGCCGTTGCTGGACGTGCCCGCCGGCGCCACGCTGAAGGACAGCCGCTCGCCCTCGCCCGCACACTTGGTAAGAGCAGCCGAATCCTGCGGCGGGGGGGGCGGGGGGGCCGGGGGGGGTGGGGGGGGTGAGCGGTTTCCTGGGGGAAAACCCTGCTCCGGCCCCTGTGATGCAGATATGATGCCCGTGGCAGGGATTTGGGGGGGGGAGGCGAGGGGGATGGTCGTTGTTTCGCCTTCCCACGTGCTCTCCCTCGCTGCCCCGCAGTCGAACAAGGTCCCGGTGGTGCAGCACGCCCATCACATGCACCCGCTGACCCCGCTCATCACCTACAGCAACGACCACTTCTCGCCGGGCTCGCCGCCCGGCCACCTCTCGCCGGAGATCGACCCAAAGACGGGTGAGCCCCGGGGAGAGGGGACACATGGCGTCAGGCACGTTCCGGGGGAGCAAAGGGACCGTGACGGTACCGGGGCCGTGCTGGGAATGAGGCGCTCTCTGATGGATGGTCCCTCTGCTTCCCGGGTGGTTGTCGCAGCCCGGTCCCTGGGTGGTGGGAAGGGGCCGGGGCTGGTGGCCAGGGATGGGTCCTCACCTGGTCACAGGTTTGCTTGGGGCGCGTGGGGATGCCTCCGGGTCTCCGTTATGGTCCTCTCAGCATCCTCTCCCTGCTCCAGATGGGTGCTGGGAGAGAGATGGAGGGCTCGGAGGGAGGTCGGATGCTTGGCAGCAGGCAGGATGCTCCGAGAGAGGGGGGGTGCTGGGAGGGAGACAGGATGCTCAGAGGGAGATGGGATGCTGGGAGGGAGATGGGATGCTGGGAGGGAGACGGGATGCTGGGAGGGAGACGGGGTGCTCGGAGGGAGGTGGGATGCTGGGAGGGAGATGGGATGCTGGGAGGGAGACGGGGTGCTCGGAGGGAGGTGGGATGCTGGGAGGGAGATGGGATGCTGGGAGGGAGACGGGGTGCTTGGAAGGAAAGAGGGTGCTCAGAGGGAGACGGGGTGCTTGGAGGGAGGTGGGATGCTGGGAGGGAGATGGGATGCTGGGAGGGAGATGGGGTGCTCGGAAGGAAAGAGGGTGCTCAGAGGGAGACGGGGTGCTGGGAGGGAGGTGGGATGCTTGGAGGCTGACGGGGTGCTCGGAGACTGCCGTGCCCATGTTCTAACACCGTTTCCCCTTCACCCCCGCCTCCCGCCGCAGGGATCCCGCGGCCGCCGCACCCATCCGAGCTGCCCCCCTATTACCCGCTGTCGCCAGGAGCCGTGGGGCAGATCCCGCACCCGCTGGGCTGGCTCGTGCCGCAGTAAGGATGGGCTGGGGGCTCGCTGTCCCCTCCGGGTCCCTGGCCCCGGGCAGGTCCCTGAGCCCCACATCCCCGAGACCCTCCTCCTCCTCTTCCCACTTGATCTGCTTTTTCCCTGCGGGCTCGGTGGGATGCCGAGGGCTCCCGTAGAGGTTGGGAAGGGAGGGACTCCCCACCACTGGACATTTTGGGAATCGTCGGGATGGAGATCAGCCCGGGAGCGCTCCGAGGGCCCCGGTGAATTGAGGGGGGGGATATTTTTTCCACTAAAGCTCGTGCATTTGCAGGCAAGGACAGCCCGTGTACTCCATCCCGCCCGGCGGCTTTCGGCACCCCTACCCCGCCCTCGCCATGAACGCCTCCATGTCCAGGTGGGTCTTGGCAGGGACGAGGCACCCTCCTCGGGCGTCCTGGAGCTGGCAGTGGGGTTTTGGCACCTTCCCTGAGGACAATGCAGAACTCGGCCCCGCAGCAGTGTCGGCAATGGGTGGTACTGGGGCCACCCCGCTCTGCATGGGCACGGACCAGCCCCAGGAGGGTCCAGTGGCCTCGCTCGGCTGAAAATACCCCCAGGAGGGTGCGGATGGTCCCCACGGGCGATGCTATGGGGCAAAAGTGACGTCCCGTGGGCTCAGGGCACCACTTAACTTGGGTCCTCCTGCAAGCTGGGGCAAGTTCCAGTGTAAAACCAAGACCCCAGCTGGGTTGGGGCTGGTGGTCTCTTAACCCAGGAGGTTCTCGGGAGGGTCTGGGGTGGAAGTCAGGGGCTGTTGGTGCCTGTGGGGACCTGACGAGCCCTCCCCTCCCGCTCCTTCCACTGCAGCTTGATGTCCAGCCGTTTCTCCCCACACATGGTCCCACCGCCCACCCACGGGCTGCACCCTTCGGGCATCCCGCACCCGACCATTGTCTCGCCCATCGTGAAGCAGGAACCCACCCAGCCCAGCGTCAGCCCTGGAGGCAACTCGTGAGTGGGGGACGGAACGGCCCCGGGGACAGGAGCTCATCCCCTTGGTGGCCGGCATGGTGCAGAGCTGGCCCTGACCCACTGTCCCGCTCCTTGTAGGAAATCCCCGGTCACTGTGAAGAAGGAGGAGGAAAAGAAACCCCACATCAAGAAGCCACTCAACGCCTTCATGTTGTACATGAAGGAGATGAGGGCCAAGGTGGTGGCTGAGTGCACGCTGAAGGAGAGCGCTGCCATCAACCAGATCCTGGGCAGACGGGTACGGGCGTCTCCCTTGGCACTAACTTCGTGTCCACGCGCTGCCCCATTTGTGACCTTAAAATGGCTTTCAGCCCCCTTGACTCCACCTCTCCCCACAGCTCGGTCCCTTGTCCTGGGGCATCACCAGCCCAGGAGGTCCCAGGGAGCTGGTGGGGACCTCGGTGGCAATGGGATGGGGCAGGCTGGGAGCCCTGCAGCCCCACGGCACTGTGTCCTTGGGTCCAGCAGCGTGGGGTTTGGGGTTTGCAGCGTGGCTTCGGGGTTTGCGGAATGGCTTCGGGGTTTGCGGAATGGCTTCGGGGCCAGCAGTGTGGCTTCGGGGTTTGCAGCGTGGTCTCTTCTCCCCCTGCAGTGGCACTCGCTGTCGCGGGAGGAGCAGGCCAAGTACTACGAGCTGGCGCGGAAAGAGCGGCAGCTGCACTCCCAGCTCTACCCGACGTGGTCGGCGCGGGACAACTACGTACGTGTGTGTCCCCTGAGCCCCGCAGCCGCAGGGACCGGCCGGGAGGGGGTGTCCCCTCCTGTCCCCATGCCGGGTTCCCGGATGTCTCCTCTCCGGGGGTTTGGCTGGCAGGAGGCTGCTCCCGAGCTCGGGGAGGTTGGCGTTTGGGGTGGGGGGGAGGTGGGCGATGGTGCTGAGTCCCTAGGGATGCTCTGCTGCCGTGAGTGGCTCCTTCATCCCCGCGGGCCGCTCCGGGCACCGTCAGCTCCCTTTCTCTTCCGTCGAGCAGCCCCCAAGGGCTCTCTGGTGGCAGAAAGCCACGGAATGACTTCATAATATTTTCCAGGGCAAGAAAAAGAAAAGAAAGCGAGAGAAGCTGGCTCAGCAGCAAAACCACGACACGGAGAGTGAGTATCCCCCTGCCAGCCTCCTCCCTCCTCAGGCTTCGGTCGCTCATGCCGTTCTCCTCCATCCTTCGCAGGCTCCCTGGCGTCCAAGAGCAAGAAGCCGTGCGTGCAGTACCTGCCGGCCGAGAAACCGTGCGACAGCCCCGCGTCCTCCCACGGCAGCATGCTGGATTCACCCGCCACGCCGTCGGCCGCCCTGGCGTCCCCGGCCGCGCCGGCTGCCACCCACTCGGAACAGGCTCAGCCCCTCTCGCTCACCACCAAGCCGGAGGCGAGGGCTCAGCTCACCGTCCACTCGGCCGCCTTCCTCTCGGGCAAAGCCGCCTCTTCTTCTTCCTCCTCCTCCTCTTCCTCCTCCTCCTCCTCAAGCCTCGGCAGCCCACCCTCGCTCCTCTCCAGACCCATCCCCTTCACCTCGGTGCCCTCCACAGCTCTCCTGTCCTCGCCTCCGTCCTTCGCGGCCGCCATCCCGTCCCCGCAGGCTGCCCTGGCCGTGCTGCAGACGCAGCCCCTTTCCCTGGTCACCAAACCTGCTGACTAAGGGAAAAAACTCGTCCCCCCTTGTCCTGTCCCGTCCCGTCCATCCCCTCCCTGCTGTACATTGCAGAAGCCACAATCAAGATTCAAATGCAGCCAAAACCATTATTGGTCAATATTTGACCCTTTCTGAACTCTTTTGCAAGCAGACTCTGGAGGAGGGGGCTTTCTGCTCAGAGCTGCTGCCAGCAGTCGACCTAAAGACCATTTTTATTAAAAAAAAGGAAAAAAAGAAAAAAAAAAAAAGAAAAGAAACCCTCCACAAGCTGCCAACAATGGAAATCTCCCACGAGCTGACCATGGGCATGAGCCGAGTGCCCGTTGC
This sequence comes from Sterna hirundo, assembly GCA_009819605.1. NCBI lineage: Eukaryota > Metazoa > Chordata > Aves > Charadriiformes > Laridae > Sterna > Sterna hirundo. The sequence goes on along the minus strand of CM020456.1, from coordinate 6,405,420 downwards.
TGCCGCAGGGCACGGTGCTGCCGACGGCCCGGTGCTGCCATGCACGGGCATGCCGGCACTGAATGCGGCAGGGGTTGAGCTGGGGCCGGTGCTCCGTCCCAGAGGCAAGAGCCGAAACGCCGGCTGCTGACCCGGTGCCTCTGGGTGATCCTGAGTCCTCCCATCCCACGGCTCTGCTCCCCACCACGGTCATCGCCTTTGCTCTGTCCCGGTGAGGAGCCGGATCCTGCCCTGAGGATGCCGCGCCGTTGGACCTGGTCCTTCCTGCGGTCGTGCTGGGGTGGGCAGGATCCGGGGCTGAGCCCTGGGTGGGGTTTTTTTTGCCCTTGAATCCCTGTTATTTTTCACAAAAAGAAATAAAACTACAGCTGCAACTTGCTGCGTGAGCGTGGTCAGTGAGGGAAGCGCTCGCTCCCTGCCCATCGCCACCTTCTCCCTGCCGGCGCTCAAGCCCCAGGAAGCGTCTCGAGATGGGGCTCCAGTCCAGCCCCGGAGCGGGGCAGGGGGCCAGGCACGGCCCCAGCCTGAGAGCATCACCCAGACACCTCCATCGATGGGCACAGGGTGATTTTGAGGTGTCCATCACAAACCTGTGATGGAGCAAGCAGGCAGCGTACGGTTTGCTGGAGAGATTTGGGCAGCAGGATGCAGGGGATTAGGTAAAACCAGTTCAGGGGGTGCCTGAGAAGCTGAGGGGGGGCGAGTTACTGGTGTGTATCTCATGGCCAGGAACTGCAGGATGCCCTGTGCCTGCTTCTTCCAAACCGGGAATGAGAAGACAGATTAGGATGAAAAAGGACCTGCACAAAAGCAACCCACGGTCACCCAGTGGATTTTCTACTGATCTTAAATTCTCGATCAGTTCAACGCTTGAGCTAATCAAGACTCTGCCATCTCACTATATTTTTAACAGGAAAAAAACCAACTCTCTCAAAGTTTTACCATTGAAAGTCATAACTCTGTTTTCTGTTGCAGATTTAATTCTGAGCTGCACCTGCCCAAAGATGCTTCGTGGTGTTTATAGTCCTGTTTCATTCCCCTTTCTGAATTTCTTGGCCAATTTCTATTTCCCAGGACCCAGTCTGGCTCTTCTCTGCCTGCACCAGTGCTGTGTTGTGGGGACCGTGGTGTCTGTGGTCCCCCAGCCTGTGGCCATGGGCAACGTCCAACCATCACTATGGGTGGTGGTCTGAGCCCTTCCCGCAGCTGCCGGCCCCCTGGCTCTCAGTTTGGTAGGTGCTTTTGCTCACTTGGGGGGATAAAGGATGCCTTCACATCCTGTCATGACATTTCTCTTTTCCTTTCCAGTGCCGAGCTGGTATAAGAAGCCACTGAGAATGTATTTTTATCAAGCTGGAGCAGCAGCAGATGTCCATCTGCAGGTAGAGGGGAAAAGGGACCATGGTGGTGTCTTGTCCTTAAGGAAGACGGCGTCCGTGTTTGGCAGATGTTGTGCAAGATGAGTGCGTGCTGTGGGATGACACTGGCATCTGCAAATCCCGGCAGGTGACACCTGAGTGCGAGGATTCCTAATTCCGTATTGCAGCTGGGCAGAACTACCAAAAAAAAAGTTCAACGAAGCGATGCCCCAGGTGTGGGTGGAGACTAGAGCACGGCCTTGAGCCTCTGCCCGAGCACCAGGGACGCATGAGGGGCAAACACTGGCTCCCGCAACCTTGTGAAAACTCCAGGTGACTTCTGCAAACAGTGACGGTACCTCCAGCAGGAGCGCAGCTTCTCCCATCCAGCTGAGGATCATCTTCTAGACTGGAAGCGACAGCTTAAATTCACAGCTCAGAGCATCCCAGCTGGGTGGTACCTCCCGAAATCATTGCTCTAAGGGGTCCCGGCTAGTTGAGAGCCTCGAGCAGTGAGAGGTGCCTGCAGCAGACCCAGCTCCTGCATACCAGCTTCTTGGTGGCCACCACCAAAGCCTCCGAGCACGAGAAAGTGCCTGGAGCATCTTTATTCACTGTCACACCCAAGACGGCCCTGAATTCGGCAGGCGTTTCTGCTCGACACACCAAATTGTTTAAGGTTTTTGCTTTCAAAGAACAAATTTGTAAATGCTGGGATAGGGCATGATTCCTCCACAATGGCACCCAAGAGGCCCAGCCACGATGCTTTAATTAATGGCATCCTGAGAGCGTGTCGCGCGGTTGTGCGAGATCCAGGACTGAGAGGATTAGAGTGTCACCAAAAACGTGCGTGGCCGTCGTTTGAAAAGAGGCAAAACGCAGCTTTTTTTAGAAAGGCTGTTCCAAGAAACTGGTTTTTTGCAAGGAACGTCTGGATCGCATGCAGCCTCGCTCTCCCCAACACCAGGAGCAGGCTGCAGACAAACAACTTCTTGAATTAGATTTCATGGGAAATTAAAGGCATGAAGAGACCTGTCACAAGAATTAAAGTTTGAACCGGAGCCAGACAGCTTCAAACAGATGTTGGACTTCAGCAGGAGAATATTTCTTTGTTTTACTCGGCATTTTCCCATACAGAAAAGGAACATCTGTTCCAATGCTTTCGCAGTGCTCCTAAACTGAGATAGGCTTGGATTATCCCCTGCTAGAAGAGAAGCAACTGGCCACCAAAGCCCGCTTGGCTTCACCCCTCCTGGAGAAGAGGGCAATACCAGTTACGTGTTGCTCCAGTCTCAAAAGACCAGGCTGAAGCTATCTTAGTTGAACCAGGCTGATTGTGCTATCTATCTATCCGTCATGCTCGCAGCAATATGGCTAGATGAAAATGTTGCGTTCAGGCTGGTTATCAATAGAAAACAGATTCCTGAGCAGGTTTTTCTTCGTCCTCTGTGACGTGCTTCAATAAGAGGAAAATTCTGGGGTTTGTCTTTGTTGCAGAAAAACATGAATATCCAGCGCGTTTCAGTTTGGGCTGTTGTGGCAGGGAGGTTTGGTAGCCCCTCTCCTCTTTTTTTGGCCAAGTTTTAGACTAAACTTCTCACGATGCTTAACTTATCCTCAGATCCGGGAGCTGAAATTGAGCCACGTGGCGCCGGGCGCAGAGCAGAGCCGTGCGTGGCGGTGCTGGGGAGCTCTCTGCAGTATTTCCCAGTTACAAGAGTTCAATTTTCAAACTTCCAACAAATAATCGGTTTTGCAGCCAAAGATTCCTGATTTTGCCTTTGGTTCCCTAAGAAAATGAGGCGTCTGCCGCTGCACACTCCCTCGACCTGCTTTGTAGGTGACTTTTTTTTCATAGGCTGCATCCCAACCTCATCCAATGGAGAGGAAAAGGTGAGGAAGGGAATGAAATGGTGTCCCACGGCAAGTTGGCAGCAGAAGGAAGGGATAGAGTGGTGTGAAGAGCGGAGAAAGGTGGGACAGCTGGATTCTCCCTTAGTTGGGAGGCACGAAACAGCTGGGACGGGGGACGTCATGCCAATTACGGGGTCCCCGTTGCTCTCCCAGCTGCAGCAGATGTGCCGTTTGCGTGCACAGCTCAGGATGGTATGAACACCACTGGGGGCTAAGCCATGGCTGTGTGGAGGTGGGGTGAGGTGGACCTGTTCGTCTGGGGTTTGCCGTCATCTCCAGTGATGGAGCTCCATGTAGAAAGTGCCAAGAAGCAGCAGGAGATACGGCCAGGCGGGAGAGCTGGGGGCAGCTGCCTGAATGATGAAGCTGGAATTGTGAACAGGCCACTGCGTCCTTGGGAGATGCGTGTTTGTCATCATTGCTACCCATTCCCGGCGTGAAACGAAGCTCAAGAGGTGCCTGCTGTCTCCCGCCTGGGAATACTCCAGGTGAGCGATGAGTGCCGAGCCGTGCTGGGGGGTGGCAGGGCGCTGGGCTGCGTCGCAGCAGGTGGGCAGCACCAGGAACGGCGCAGGGGAGAGGGGAGGATGTGCCTGTGAGCCCATCCCGGTGCGGAAACATGATGTGCAGTAAGAAAAGGTTTAAAACCTCAATTAAAGGGTGCCGTATTTGTGACGAGACCAGCCCTAAACTTGCTGCAGCTATTGTGGGGCTTTTTATTGCCAGGAGCTGGCAAATGTCTCGTTAAGAGCTTGTCGAGAGCAAACTTCTGGGAGAGCTTGCTCTGGTGAGTGGGTAGCATCTGGGAGCCAGCTTGGTGCTTTCCCCATGTTTTTTTGGAAGCGGGGTTACTTCTGTCACCTCCGTCCGCTTACTTAATTGCGGCCATCTTGATCAAACAGCCCCCAGCCCCCTCTCCCTCCGCAGCTCTGGCTATTCACTAATTGAAATGCCTAATGAGGTCCCAGGGGTCTCCTACAGAGATGGAGCTAATTAGGGGCTCCGCCACGAACCCGGCAAGCAGCAGCAAATGAAATGAAGGTTTCCTCGAACCTGCTTTTTTGTGAGGGGCCGGGGGGAGGGCACACCAGATGTCCTGTTTCCCCGCTCCGCACCGGGTTAAGGCGGGCGCTCCACGGACTCCAGGCTCCTGCCAAAGCAGCTGGTGCAGAGGCAGTGGCTACACTTAATACATTTTAATTAGCATCATTAAATTTCTCCATTTGCTAATTGTTTCTCCTTTTGATCCTTTATCCTGACCAGATTAGCCCTCAGGGGAAAGGGACGGGATGGGGGATGCAGACACTTCTGACAAGGTGAGGACTTTATTATCTCCAAGCACCAGGTTGTCACCAGACCTTGGGAGACCACGCTGAAATGCCCTGGTTGGTGCTAAATTAAAGGCCAGATTTGTGCGTCCAGCCAGCCTGTTCTTGGCCCTCGTGGCTATTCTCAGAGTCATCCCCAAATATTGATACCCCACAAGGATTTAAGAGAAGAGACAGTACCAGTCTAGGAAACCAGCCAAAACCTCCTTTAAGTTTGAATGTAAAGGAGTTGTTTTTCACGCGATAAAGGACAAGCAGCTGCCATCACTTTGGGAAGCAGCTGGGTGGGACCGAACGAGAATTTCCTCCTTCTGCTTTGTCCTCCTCCTTTTCTTCCTACTGGTCTACATCCATGTAATTGTGGTGAAGCCAGAAGCGACTTCCTTGTAGTCCACGTTGATGGCAGCTTCCCGTTCCGGGGGCTGCGTGGGGAGGGTGCAGGCGCACAAGGGTTAGGTGAGGTCACCGGTCCTGTTTATCACGTTTTAGCCAAGAAAACTGTTGAAGGAAAACGAGCCTGGTGTGAGCCACCAGGCGCTGAGCTGATGTCAGCCTCGTACTCGGTATTTTGGGCAGAATTCTGTTCCCAAATGCATTGTTGTAAATCCAGAGGAACTTGGCCTCCATTCAGTTACTCTTGACTTCCAGGGGTGTGAGTGAAAGCCAGGCTGGCTGGGCATGAGAAATAGCCTCACTTGTCTGTTTTAAATCTCAACAAAAGCATTGGGCCAACAGTTCTTCTGTCTCCTTAGAAAGGCAGGCATGGGCAGAACCGAGCTGCTAGGATTATTGGAATGTATTGAATTGAATAGAGGATTGGAAAAAAAGAGTCGAAAAATCAACCACATAATCCATCACGCTCTGAGGCCAAGTCAGGATTATTCCCCAGAGTATTATTGCTGTGCGAGACTCATTTGCTTTGGATGCTGAATGATGCTCTGATATTTTTCTGTGTTTTAGCATTAAACGGCCTGACTGCGATTCCTTCTGAAGACACCTGAGACTTCACTACTTGTCATTCAGCACTCGGCGCTGCACGATGCAGCGTTGTGGGTGAGACAGCTTGGGTGACACCAAGCAATAGTGGGAAGCACACGTGGTCTGGAGTGGTTCGGCACCGAGGGAGTTCATCCTGGCTGGAGATGAAGGCAAATCCATTGACCTAAAAGGAAAGAAGCGAGACGATGGGGAGGACAGATTGGGATTGTTACTAATAAGCCAAATTACACAGACTTTGATGGCATAATTCATGCACCTGGAAAACTGATATCAAAGGTCTAGCTGGTTTGGGAAGGACAGGTAGGGAAAAAGCTGGAGATGAAACTCTGTGCAGAATAATGTACCCCCATGCCAACATCCCTAAACAGCGGGAGACAGATCTATGCAAGGTCACTGGGTAGCAGGAACGAACATGAGGAAGACACAGGAAGGAGGTCTGGAGCTCTTTGTTTTACCAGGATCCCCCAAAAGCCATGGCTCAGCAGACATGCGCTGGAAAAGGAATCAGCAGGACGCAAACCTTAGACAGCGGGTGGGGACGTTTGGGCACAGCAGTTGGCGCACGGCTGAGACAACCACAGATGACATCAGTCACAGCTCGAGGACACCCATTGCCACAGCCACTTTGACTCACTGCTGTAGGGTTGCAGTTCATGGACTTGAGGACATCAAACCTGTCTGAGGAGCTCAGCTACGGGCTCCAGACCCCTGTAGCTGCCCGGACCATGGTAGAAGGATGACAGGTGGACTTTAAGGATCTTTCTACATCAAGTACAGGTCGTTTTCTATTCCAGGCAGCAGAGCAGGTGGTTGGAGATGGGTAGGATTATCAGTAAGGCATGATGAAATGTTTACGTTTGTTCTGCTGACCAAGCTGGAAGATCGTCCCCAGTTTTGGTCAGTATCCTTCAAGGTGTGGAATGCCCAGAGACAGCCCAGAAGGCAGCAGGAACACAACCTACAGCAAAAGATGGACATCCAGTCCGGAGAAGGGAGACAGAACAGTCTTCAGTGGATAAATTATCTACAGAGGAAAGGCGTAAACAGCCCTTGGCACCCATGGAGAGCCAAGAGCTGATTTTCTGCTGCTGGTGGGAAGAGCTGGAGTTGAATGGGATGCGTCTAGCCTGGCCAGAAAGAAAAAGAACTGGTTACGAGAGGTGTTGGACTGGCCACGCTCCCCCGCTGCGGCCGTTGTCCTCGGGAACGCTTTCGGGAAGCGGTCCTGAACCAAAGGAAGGGAAAATACCCCCGGTTTCTCGCCAGCGGCCCCCCCCGCCACGGCCTGTTTCCACCCCCACAGGGTGAGGGCGCCGGCCGACCAGGCCAGACCCGGGGCAGAGAGGGCCTGGCTGCCCACAGCACGGCTCAGCGGCCCCGCCTTGGGCCGCGGCTCACGAAGTGCTGGCACTGGGTTCTCAAGGCCTGGAAACGGCCCCAAAACCGTCAGGTTTTACCGCAAACTGAGGCTTTTCCCCCCAAAGATGGAGCCGTTTTGCTGAGCCAGGCCCAGGCCTGGCACACGCCACCGGCCGGGAAGCCCCGCCCTCAATTTGCGTAGGCCCCACCCAATTGGACAGAGCAACTGCCCGTCCTCCCTAAGCCCCGCCCCGGTTCCCCGCAAGCCCCGCCCCGTCTCGCCCCAAGAGCTACCCCGCCTCCTAGGCCCCGCCCCCTTCCACTCAAGCCCCGCCCCAAGGCCCACGCCCGCCGCCTCCCTGCTCTCGCGAGGTCTCCTCCCGGAAGTAGCTTTCATCTCACCGGAAGCGGAAGTGGCCGGGCCGGCGGGTGGTGGAGCGGGACGTTCCCCGGGGCTCGCCATGCCGCTGCGGTTGCTCCTGCTGCTCCTGGCGCTCTGCGCCGCCGCCCGGGTTCAGGGTGAGAGGCCGGCGGAGGAGGGGGGAAGGCAGGGAGAGGAACCTGCGACCCGGGGGAGGCCCGGGGCGGGGGCGCTGGGGGGAACGGCGGGGAGGGCCCCGGGGGTGGTGGTGGCGCTGAGAGGAAGCGGTTGGGCTGGGGAGGGAGAACAAGCGAAGCCAGGGCAGGGTCTGACACGGGCTCCTGGTTTGCGGCGGCTTTTCTGCCGTTGGGCCCCTCCTGCGGGTGGTGGGAGGCCGGAGGGCGCCGGGAGAGCTCCCCGGGGGCTCCGTCCCGCCGGGTTTGTCACCCCTTTGGTTCCCCCCCGCCACCTCCCTTGCCGGAGAGTTTCCTTCCCCTTTCGGCAGCGCGGGGGGAGCTGTCTCGGGCGGCCGGGCGCTCTGCAGGCACCAAGCACAGGGGCAGGCGGTGACTAATCTCTCTGTATTTGCTGGCAGCTGACGGGCAGAAGACAGCGGAAACGGGGTCCAGCAGAACTGCATCAGGTGCTGGGGGATCCCCCCAGCCTGAACCACATAACGGCCAGGAAACCCCAGGGGATCAGCAGCTGGATAAATCCAAAGAGAAGGAAGAGCACCGCTCTGAATCGAATCTACCCCAATCGAACGCAAGTGACAGAGAGATGATGGAGAAGAACCAGAAGGGCACAGACACATCTGGTCGCAGCAGCGGTGTGGGGAACCAGACTGGTGGCCGGGGTGGCAATGGGCAAGGCAACAGTCAGACTGGCGATGGCAATGACAGCAGCCCCAGTAACCAGGGCAACGGCAATGGCGGTGAGCAGGACAGTGGAAACACTGGTAAGGAGGACAGTGAGAAGGACAGCAGTGACCGCAGTAAGCAGACCAACGAGACCACCAGTAACCCGGGCAGCAGCGACCAGAGCCAGGGCAACAAGTCAGGCAGCAGCAACACAAACCAGGGTGGCAACGCCAAGAACCAGGACAGCAACGGTGAGAACCAGGGCAATAATGGCGATAACCGGGATGGCAACAGCCAGGACAAGGGTGATAACAGCATCCAGGGCAACAACCAGGACAGCACCACCAACAACGAGGGCCAGGGCAACGACAATGCAAACCAGGGCAGCAACAACCAGGACAACAAGGACAAGAACCAGGGCGGCAACACCGAGAACGGGGGCAGCAACAGCCAGGACAACAAGGACGAGAAACAGGGCGGCAACACTGAGAACCAAGACAGCAACAATGCAAACCGGGACAGCAACACCGAGAAACAAGACAGCAACACCGAGAAACAAGACAGCAACACCGAGAACCAAGACAGCAACAACACGAACCAGGACAGCAACAACCAGGAGGGAAACAACCAGGACAACAAGGTTAAGAACCAGGGCAGCAACACCGAGAACCAGGACAGCAACACCAATGACCAAGCCAAGAACCAGGATAATCAAATGGACTCATCAAGAGATAAAAATGCATCGCCACAATCGGCTTCCTCTGCTGGTGTAGGTGACAGCTTTTCAGACGATGAAGGAGGCCCTGAAGAAGGAGAGGATGATGTTAAAGAAGGCGGCGATGCCTTCTCCTTTAATAAGGAGAGAGAGAAGAGCATTCCTTCTCTCCCCAGGGACCAGTCGGAAAGCAGCCACTTCTTCGCCTATCTGGTTACCACGGCTATTATCGTTGCTGCCTTATACGTTGCGTATCACAACAAACGCAAGGTGAGCGGCTGTGCTCCTTCCCCACGCTCTCAACATCTCCCCTGCCCTTTAGGAGTTTCCTTTCCTCTGCACAGTCACCGCTGCAGAGTGGGACTTGCTCGGTTGAAGACCTTTCCCCTCGCCCTGACTTTTCTCCCTCACCGATACCTCCCGCTCGCTGCGCACCATGGCTTTGCTTGATATTAATTTGAGCCGTGGTCCCAACGGCTTTGGGAGGAGCAGGGCGGGTGTTGTAACTAGGAACGGGGTTGGTTCTCTGTTGGAAATTGGGTGGCCTCAGCTCTGGTGGTTATTTTCATCTGAAGGAGGTGAAAAGGAAAAGATCTATGAAGTTAGCCTATGTTTTCTGTAGCAGGTTGCAGAAGTCCTGGCCTTAAATAGTCTTGCAGCTCAAGTGACACAGCTGTCTTTTTCTTTTTGGTTTTTTTTTCCTCCTGTAAAGCTCCTTTTGAGGTAGGAGAAAGAAAACAAATTCTTACTGTTTTCTGCATGTTCGGCTTCGCCTGCTTTCAGTCTTAGCTAGGTTTATATATTGGCATTCGTTTGTTTTGAGTGCTTTTTCAAATGAAATGTGGTCACTGGGAGGAGGTCAGCGAAGCTGCTCTTTGGCTCGTTAGGAAGCGCCTGCATTTGAAGTGAGAAAAGGCTTATTTGGTTGGTGCTGTTCCACTCACCTTGTCCCCGCTTCTGTCTCCAAAGATCATTGCTTTCGCTCTGGAAGGAAAAAGATCAAAAAGTGGTCGACGGCCCAAATCTGGCGACTATCAGAGACTGGATCAAAAGGTAAGATCTCCCCGAAAAGGGTGTTGCCTCATGCCGGGAGCCGGGCAGGCTGGGGGAAGGGGCTGCAGTGCCGGGTGTATGCTGTAAATGCAGTACAGTGGCTTTTCACATACAGAAATGGCCACAAAGCCCTCGCTTGGTTGGTATCGGAAAGCAGAATTTCTAGCAAAAACCCTGCTCTAGTTCTAGAAACAGAGTTTTGCCAGAAAATGGAAGCAATAACGCTGAGAAATGGTGGCGCAGAGGGCGAACAGAGCAGAAGTTTGAGTCTCGAGCTCAGATGTGCTGAAGAATAGTTCGCCACTGACTCAAATGACTTTTTCAAAGAAGTTTTTAGTGGGAGAAGGGCTGGAGTCGGGGAGAATTCCCTTCCTTCTTCCCCTCGAAACTTTTTTCCTGTGTTCCCTTTAAGTCAGAAGTGTCTGTAGTTATTTTCTGCAATGGAAAGAAGAGGAGACAAGGAAAGACAGTTTTTTAACGTTGAAAAATTTAAGCTGGAGCTTAATCTTTCGGAAGGCTGTCAGCATTTGGGGGGTGGTGACTGCGGCCGTTGTCAAAAGCCGTTAGGGATTTTCCGTATAAAACTCAAGGCAGCGGTGTCCCCAGCTTGTTGTCAGCTCTGCAGCAGCGCAGTGCGCTGTTGGGACTGGAAGCTCAGCTCTCCCTCCCTGAACTGCAGCCGTGCCTGGCTGGGGAAGCCGTTTTGAGTGACACCGAGACGATTTGCCCGCTTGAGCCTCCACGTTTAGTCTCACCAATATTTGGGGAATTTGTTTCCCTTGCCAGGAATTCCCTGCCGTGTCCCCAAGGCACAGTACGGCAGGCAGGCAGGTAGAAGGAGCCTGGTTTTTATTGGAAAGCTCATCAGAGGCTCATCAGAGACGTGCTGAGCTTTCAAAGTGTTTAAACCTTTCTTTTTGCCTTTCCAGATCTAGATTCCTCCTCGGATATTCGGTGGGATAACGACGGCTGGCGATGAAAATGCAGGAACACGGGGACACCCACCGACTCCCCTGCTGTGGTGCCCCGAGTTGCAGCTGTGCTGCCGTGTTCAGATTTCAGACAACAGGAAGAAGGGGAAATGCTTTTCATTTTGCACCTGCACCTTGGTAACGTTAAACCTCTCACTTCCTCCAAACGCCTTTCTCCTTTCCCGGCTGCCTGAAGATGAACTCGTTTTCCACTTGGGCGTCTGGCTTCTGGCCTGTGACCCAGGAAAAGCCAGTCCCCAGCACTTGACAGAACTTTTGTGTCCAAATTAAATGGAATTTGCCATCTACTGTACTGACGTCTCCTCTTGGAAAAAAAAAAAACAACGAAACCCAAACCAAACCCAAACCGATAAATCCGCCTGCGAAATGAGCCATCTGACTCTTCCCCTTCCGGAGTCGTAGAGCTGCCTTTGGAACCAGCACAATCTTGCTTGAGACGTAGACGTTCTCCTGTCCGTTGTGTTTGGATGCTAAAGCTCGGCGCCTGACCGATTGCACTAGTTCGGAAGTGATCTGCCAAGGACTCTGATTTGATTTGATTATTTTCTCTGTCTGTGACGAAGGCGATGTCAGGGTTTATCGTCCCGATTCTCTCTTTCGTGCGCGTCTTCAGAAATGCTGGAGCAGGCTTTGGCCCTTGGGTTGTAGCTTAAACTTCCCCCCCCCCCCGCATCTTCTGCTCCACGTGGGTCTTTTCCCTCGCGCTCCTCGGAGTTCAGCCGTTTGCGCGAAGGTGACAGTTGTGTGATGCTGTGAAGGAGGACAGGTTGGGCTTCGCGAGCTTTGTGCCAGGTTGCCGTGCTGTAGCTGTAGCAGATTTTGCCTCGGAAGATTGCTTTCCTGCCCCTTGTAAAATGGAGTTACGTGGTAATGTAAAACGTACGGTAATCCTGAAGTGTTTGTGACGAGGGAACTTCCAGTCCCGCACTTCGGAAGTGCGGTATTGAGGCCCTGGAGTGTCCCAGCTCCACTGAACGAGCTCCCTCCAGCCGAGCGCTTGGCGCCGGCTCGTGCTGGAGAAGTGCCGCTCTCCCGCCCGGCTGAGAGGCGAGGGGGCTACTGGTCCCTGCGTTGCGCAAGCCTTGGCAGTGCCTCTCACCTTGGCAAACCCTCATAGCCGGCAGCGCGGGCGCCGACCTTTCTGTCCGTGAGTCACCACGGGGTGTCTTCTCCCCGAGGTCACCTCCTGAGCAGGTGGCCGACACGGGAAAGGGCTCATCCTGCAGCTGGCACAGCCTCTTCCCGCTCCGCCCCGGCTTCGAGGAGTTTTGTGGGGTTGAATGTACACGTAACCGGCTGCTTGTCGCTGGGCCGGTCACTTCGGTGTCACTGCGGAGCACTTCAGCTAGAGCCGGGGACGTACGGCTTTATATTTAAGGCCGCAAAACGCGCTGATTCATGAGTTACAGCTGGGAGGTTGTTTTTAGTTTTGTACTTCTTCTCCAAAGGTGTTTGTTTGAGACGGGACGTTTCTGCAGAGGGTGTGAAGTGCCTGCCCAGCTCGTGCTTTTTTTGTTGTTGTTTTTTTTCTTTCCAATATGGGCAGAAAAAAAATCGGTTTGAGGCACCGACAGCTCTTCACACGGGTACCCGTCTACGCCCGAGGCTCCTGCCAGCCGCGCCTGAGTCACCCGCCCTGGGCACTTGCCGCCTGACTGCGCGGGAAGAATCCCAGTGGGGCTGACTTCCCTCCAGCTGGCTGCGAAAGCTGCTCGTGGGACGAGGCCGGCCCTTTTCCGGCCTTCCCGAGGTTGTGAACAATTGGTGATCTGCCCTGCGGCTGCTAAAGATAGTCGCGTTTGACAAGGGCAAAGACATTTCCGTGTCTGGACATGAAAGCTACAGCTGTATTTTTTATTTTTTTTCCCCTGTTTTTCCCCGTGTAAGAGGGGAGAGTGGGCTTGACCCTCTCCTAAAAGAAAAATCCTGGGTTTTTTTTGTTTTTGCTGGCTGTTAGCAAGCGCAAAGAGCGGGAGAAAGTCCCTCTTGGCTTTAAATAACTTTCAAGGTTTCCGTAGTAAACTTTTCCGATGCTAAAAGTACTTGCAGAAGCTATTTTGGAGAACAGGAGTGTGAGGTGGAGGGAAGAGAAAGGAAAACAAGTCTGGGAACGTAACCCTTGGGGGGAAATGTGCCTTCTGAAAAGGGTGGGAAGTCCTGGAACAAGACTCGGCTGTTCTGAGAGATCCCTCGGGATAAGTCCAAGGCTTGCTGTTGTGGCTGATTTATGGGCAGGATGTGGGTGGGAGGGGGGTGGCTTTTGTCTGGTGACAGCAGGGGAAAGAAAAAAAACCGAACCAGCCCTATTCCGACATGTGAGATACCACGTGCTCCTGAGCTGCTCAGCCCTGAATTTTTAGAGTGTGTGCGCTGTTTCCCTGCTTTGTCCTATTTTTTTTTTTAATTGAAAAATAATTCACAAAGGTTGGGTTTTTTTGTTGTTGTTGTGTGTGTTTGTTTGTTTGTTTGTTTCCCACACCATCTGCTCGCTTTTCTATCCCGCGAGGTTTTCCTCTCCGGGTTGGAAATCCCGCCCCGTTTTCCAGCAGTTGGCTGGTAACAGCGAGCTGAAGCGAGGGAGCTCTTCGGAGCGCGGGACTGTCGGTACCTCAAACGCCTCGACCGTCAGGTTGGACTGAGCGCGAGCTCGTTCGTCGGGTTAACGAGGACGCGCGTCACCTCCCGGTGGGAGCCGTTGGTTTTTTGCCTGGTGTCTGCCGTGGCTCTGGCAAAACAGAAATGCCCGTTTTCCGGGCAGTTCGGGGAGAGGCAGAGCTCACGCCCGGCTAAATTGGGGGAATTCCCCCCCCCACACCCCCCCAAAATGTGCCCCCCTGCAGTTCCCCAGGGCGGCGTGTTTCTGACAACGGTTGCTGCAATCGCTCGCGCTGCGTGAAACCTCTGGGAATGACTCACGATTTGTTGATTTTTCTGGTGTTTAAATTTATGCAGCGTGTTTCAAACCGGTCAAGGTGCGCGTAACCTTTTCCCTTTGGACACGCCACGTTTTTGAACGGACGGTATCTGTCGGTACGTAGGGGTTTTTTTGCCAAACGTTACTATTTTTAGGCCGGCTGCCGTGCCCGTTTGAATCAGCAAATGGTTTGTTTTCTGCTGCAATGAAATGCAAATTGCTTTGAAGGATCAGAATTTTTTATATTTCTTTATATTTTGTTTTTTTCCTCTCTGTGGTGAAGTCAATAAATGGATTTAAGAACAATAAATCTGGAGTTTTCACTTATTTTTTTTTTTTGTGCGTGTTCTTTTCACGGTCTCCTTTGAAACCTGTCAAGAACGGCGCAGGTTAGTTCCTCTTTATGCAAAAAAAAAAAAAGAGTTTTAACAAAACCAACCGTCTTTGAGCCGAGTGATTTGTGCGCGGAGCTTTGCGTGCTCCGTTTGGACGTGCAAACTCGGTGCCCTGGTGACCAGCGAACCCTGCAGCCGGATGGGGCCGAGACAGGTTTCAGCCGAGAGCGGATTTGGAAGTTTCCAGTCTGCTTCACCGCCAAACGGTGCCGGCAGCGCCGCTCTCGGCCGGCGCGGTCCCTCCAACCTGCGAGGGCCGGCGGGTTCGTTAACGGTTATTTTTAGGACCTGACCTTATGACGGAGTTTAAGCTGCTCTACCAGCTCGCTCGTGGGTCTGTCCTGCTGTATTTCGTCTTCCACCCGCAGGGAGGCTCCCAGGAGGATGCGTGCGGATCCCAGCGCGGCAGAGACCGGAGAAGGGAGAGCCTGGGGGTGCCGGCCTGTTCCCCGTGGCGTGGGAAGGGGAAGGGAAGGTGCCGTGATGGACGGCGGATGACGAGGGCGCTTCTGCGTAGCGTCTGCTGCTGCTTCCTGCAGTAAATGGAAGAAACTTTCTCCTTTCCCCCACTTTTCCCCTAAAAGGAGAAAATCCGCCCTCCCGCACTCTCCTCCGCCTTGGCTGCCCCCCAGCCGCCCGGCAGCGCGTGCAGAGGGCGGGTGAGGACAAAGGGGGGGGGCACTTGTTTTCACGCCGATGGAGTTGCTGAGAGCTCGGGGGAGGAAAAAAGGGTGGAAATGGGGCATTAAGATGGAAATTCTCTGTTGTCTGAGTCTTCCGAGGAGGAGGTGCGAGCGCCGCCCTGCCGCGGGGCTGTAGGGCCAAGGAACCGGAGTTCCCGAATTGTTCTCCAAGAACCCGCTTCCAACCCAGCTTGAGAGCGCTGTGAGGGTCTCAAAAGTGCTTTGTGTCCTACGGGCGGAGGGAGCACGGCAGGGAAGGAGCGGCCCCGCGTCTCCCCGGCGGGAGAGGGGCAGCGGCGGGAGCCTCCCGTCCCGGAGCGTGGGCTGTGCTGGGGCGGCTGCGCCCCGGGGGCCTCCCCGTGAGTCAAAGCCCAGGCATGGAAAATAATCGCTGAACAAAGCCAAAATGATCCGCGGGCTGGGTCGGGCTGCGCTTATCGGAGCTGAATTGCTCGGGGCTGTGCCAGGAAATAGCGATAGGGCCGGAGTTTTTCCGGGAGGGCAGGCAGAGGCGGTGCAGGTTCAACGCAAGAGCTTCACGCGTGAGCGCCGGCGAAACCTCGCCCGCTCCCGCGCAGGTCTTGGCCCCCTCCACCCTCCCGCGGCCGCCTGGGAACCGGCCCCGGCTCGCGGACCAGGAACATCCCTGGAGCCGTTCCGGCTTTTTTATTGACGTGGGTTTTGTGCTTGTTCTTGGTGCCAAAGAGACCGCGGGAGGAGAGAGCCTTAAGGAAATACGTCCTGTCCGTGAGGTGTGCCGGCCCGTCCGGCCCCTCCGTTTGCATCCCGGCCGCAGCTTTTCCCTCTCCCTTTGCTCCCCAAAGAAGGACTCTTGGCAAAGACCCAGTTACCCATCGTCAACTCAGAACCACCGTGAGCAAACGCTCCCAAATCTACTCCTTGAGCCCGCTCCAGGTCCCGACTTAACCACCGACCTGCAAATCCTGCTAACCGGCCTGTGTTTTTTTTTTTTGGTTTTTTTTTTTTTTTTAAAGCCTTGAGTTCTTAAACAGCCCCGTGGGCAAACAGCTCAGCCGTGCGTGCGGTGATCCTTCTTCCAGCAGGGCCGCAGCGGTTTCGTTACGGGTAGGGCAGCAGCCGGGTAAACGCACCAGCCGTGCCTCAGCGGGGCAAAAGCCTGTGGCTTCCGCAGGTTTGTTTAGATTTAAAGAAAAAAAAAAAGACCAAAACGGGTGCGATTGCATTTGCAAGGTTGGAGCCCTTTCGTGGAAGAAAATCCGGGGGAGAAGCGGGTGTACGTCCCCCTCGGGAGCTGTGGGTGGCGGGGGGGGGGGGTGCTGCGCCGTCCCTGGGCTCGAATCGCGTCTTTCTGCTCTGCAGGAGGCCCCGTGGTAAGATTTTGCCGCACTTGCCTTGTTAAAAATCTTCTCCTGGGTAGCTCCGGCACGTGCCGGGTTGAGCCCGTCACCTTTCCAGAGGGGTTTTCTGCTGATTTTCTTGTCACTTGTCCTTTTTTCTCGACGGGTGTGACAGGGGACTTCTTGCAGCCAAGGTGCTGCTCTTCACCCCCTCCGCACCCCGCCGCCCCCGGGCTTTCCAGCAGAGCCAGCAGCTCTCAAACACCATCCGCCCCCTCCGTGACGGGCGCCGCGAAGGGGAAGACCTCCTGCAGCAGGTTGGTGACGAAGCAGGGCATCTCCTTGCACCCCTGGTAGGCGCCCCTGGCCTGGCAGTGGAAGGCCACCTCCCCGTTAACGCGGGTCATGAGGCGGTTGAGGGCCAGGTGACGTTCCTCTCCCTCCAGCGCCTTCAGCAGGGCCTGGAGGAACATGGAGCCGCAGATGTTGAGGAAGGCCACGTAGCCTGCGGAGCACAAAGGAAGGGGAGGTGTGACGGTGGCTGTGCCGCAAGGCGGCCATGGCGGCGCTTCCGAGAGGAAGCGTCACTGGTGCGCCAGGGGCTGTCCCTTACCTGGGCTGCAGGCGAACATGACGGCGGTTTGGGGGGGGATGGAGAGGTAGTCTGAGAAGCCGTCTGGCTCAGGCTCCCCGCTGTCACACTCCACCACCACCCCCTGGTCGAATTCTCCCCCCCGGCAAGCCTGTGGGCAGAGCGGCCGTCGTGAGCTTCCCTGGCTTTGCGCTCTCCATTCTGCCCATCCCCGGGGCCAGCCCAAAGGTCCTGGGGGCTCTGGGAGCTCCCCGCGGACCTGTGCCCCCTCCATCCCATCCCATCCCATCCCATCCCATCCCCTCCCACTCCCCCAGTCCTGCAGCCCCACACAGTTCCTCTCCTGTCTCCATCCCCTTCTTCCCATCTCATCCGTCTCCATCCCCTTCTTCCAACCTCATCGGTCTCCATCCCCTTCTTCCCATCTCATTGGTCTCCGTCCCCTTCTTCCCATCTCATCCATCTCCATCCCCTTCTTCCAATCTCATCGGTCTCCATCCCCTTCTTCCAACCTCATCGGTCTCCGTCCCCTTCTTCCCATCTCATCCATCTCCATCCCCTTCTTCCAACCTCATCGGTCTCCATCCCCTTCTTCCAACCTCATCGGTCTCCGTCCCCTTCTTCCCATCTCATCCATCTCCATCCCCTTCTTCCAACCTCATCGGTCTCCGTCCCCTTCTTCCCATCTCATTGGTCTCCGTCCCCTTCTTCCCATCTCATCCCTCGAGCATCCTCCTCCCTTCTCACTCTCAGCTTTGCCAAGCCTCCCCTCCCGACGAGCCTGGATCTGGGGCTCCCTTTCTCTCTTCCCTGCGCGTTTCTCGTGAGCCTGGTTCCCCTTCTCTTTGCGTTTACCCCTCCCCTCCCCGGTAAATGTTGTGCTGCCTGTGCAAACCCAGAAATACGCCTGGAAACGTGAGAGTCCGCTGGGAAAGCGTGGGGAAAGACTCCCTGTGGAGTGCAGCCCGCAGGCAGACCAGCTCCGCATGGTCCTTTAGTCCATGTTTGGTCTTTCCCGCAGGGACGGAGCGCCGGGCTGGCGTTGGGAAGGCGCCGGAGAGGGACTAGAGCTCTGAGGGCCCATCTCACCCCCTACCTGGAGCCACCTCCGCTGGGAGGTGTCGGTTTGGGACCAGCCGGAGTGGCGGACATCTCCCAGCATCCCCTCGCCTCTCCCTCGGCAAACGCCCCACCAAACGCCGGCGGTAAATCCTCGCTGGGGACGAGACGCCTGGGACGCCCCAGCACTGAGAGGTGCACGGAGGCCACCGGCAGCGGCGGCGACCTGAGAGCCGCGGTGACGCCCAGGGGACCGGCCCTTTTCTTCCTGCCCAGGCTCCCGGCACCCTCAGCCCCGCGGAGTTTGCTCTACGGAGGCCGGCGTTCGTCAGCACGAGCGCAAGCTTCGCCCGCGGATCCAGGCGCCCATTTGTTGGCCTGCCTGGGGGACGTCCCCACCTGTCACCGCTCCCCGAACAGCAGCCGAGCCCTTTACCAGAAGGAAACGAACGCCCCGAGTGGTTTATACGGGCTGTCAGCTGAACGCGTGTTTGCAGAGCTCGCGCTATCTGCCGCTATCCGTCCAGTTGCCGGGTTATTTGTTTGCTCAGTGAGCTGATCCCACCTGTCGGATCAGCACTAAGGCGTATTTCCAGGCTCCTTTCCCGCAAGGGCATGTTCAAACTCCCCCTCTGAGCTTCATTTTTTTTTTTTTTTTTTTTTTTTTTTTCCTTCCCTTACTCCGTCACCAGTTCACAGCTGGGCTTCTCCCAGCCCTCCCCCGGGAGCCCGCTGCGCACAAACGTCGCGGTGATGGGGGTTGAAGGCAGCTTTTACCGATTCATCTACATCCCAGTGGTGTCTGGGAGGAATATTTGATCCCGGCAGTGTCACGGATCGGGGCAAACAATTGGGTTTCAGCCCAGGTCACCCGGAGGGCGCAAAGCACTGGGAGAAATGTTCCTGTCTGGAGACACCGGGAAAAGACCGGGGCCGTTTCCCAAAGGAGGGACGTGTGTAGGGGGGATGAGAGCCTGGGAGAGGGGTGCTTGCAGTGAGCAAAGACACCTCAAAAATCAGCGAAAGCAAGAAAAAAGAGGGATGGAGGGTTGTGGTGGGAAGCTGGGGAGTGACGAAAGGATCGAGCTCCACGATTAAAACAGGCTTCTCCCGGCAGCGACCTTAAGCTTCACAGAATCAGAGAATCATAGGGCTGGAAGGCGCCTCTGGAGATCATCTAGTCCAACCCCCCAAGCTTCTGCCAGTCTAATCCTGCACCAATTTAGCAAAAAGGGGATGAAATTATCATCCCGTTACCTGGATAAAGAAGATCTTGGGGATTTTGGTGAGCGCCGGGCACTCCTTTGAGGATAAAATCTGGAATACGCGGGTCAGTTTAACCGGCTCCCAGTCACAACCGAAGATGACCCCCTGCTCTCCGTGGCTGGAGATGATGCTCACGAAGTAGTCCCCGTGCTCGCGGCCGCACTCTGCAACGACACGGCCATGCCGCTGCCGTCCCGCGTCGCCTCCGGGCGTCCCTGGGGCGGGACGTGGGAGACGGCCGGGCGCTGGGGGGAGATGAGGAGGGGGTTCAGGGCTGGCAGGGGGACACCTACCTTGCTGGTAAAGCTCTTCTATCTCCTTGGCGGTCTTGTTGTGCATCAGCTCCACCTGGTAGTTGAGCCGTGAGAGCGTTTTGGAAAGCCGCTCTGCTTCCCGCCTGGCTCCCCTCCGGGTTCCAGGCACGGCGTTGCCGTCGCTGCTGCAGAAATCGGTGTTGACGATGACGAGAGCCCGGCTTTGCCTCGGCTGGGACATGCTGGGGTGGCCCCTCGGGTGCTTGGTGGCCTCCAAACCCCCACCGCACCGGCGGGGAGCTCTGGCTTGTCTCTGCCGTGTGCGCGCTCCTTCAGGAAGTCCAGGGGATCGGATCCCGGCTGACTCAGCACCGGCACGGTTGATCATCAAGGACAAAGCAGGAGAGGTGGCCTGTCACCTGCCGAGGGAGCGCGGTGGCACCCGGGCGTGAGTCACGGGGGACAGGGAGAGGGCCATGGCTCGCCCCCGGGGCCAGTGGCCATCGCTGGCTGCAGGAGGGCTGGGAGCCGGAGCCCTATGGGGCATATATGGGGAGGGGAAATAAAAAAAGAGGAATTTTTTTCTCCAAGGGTGGGGGAGGGCTGGGGGATGGACACTCCTGCGTGGTGGGAAGCACCAGGAGCAGCCTGGTGATTCCTCCCCGCCCTTCTCTGAGTCTTGGTTTCCCCCCAAAAGCCAGGCAGCTCCCGCTCCCCGTCGCTAGTCACAGGGAAAAACCGTCCCTTCCAGCTTCCCCCGTGGGGCTTTTTGGCCAGCGTTGCTCATTGCCTGGCCCTGCCCGCTCCCGGCCAGCCTTACCCAGCTTGGGCTACCCAGTTATGGCGCATCTGCCATTATTCCTCCCCAAAAGCCGTCTGTGCTGGTGCAGGATGAGCCCCCAGCCAGACGCTCACCAGGAGGGGTCTCGACTGCACCCCCTCCCCTCCTTCCTTTCCCAAACCAGCCGACCTGCAGTGCCGAAAAGCACCGTTCTCACCCCAGCCCTGCTGATCCCACATCACAAGGCGCAAATCACGAGATGCTGCTTATTATTTCATTTATTCCTGGTCTCACGCGCTTCCCTTCCCATTCGGAGAGGGGCTTTGATCGGGTTCCCCGGCTTTTCCCGGCAGACAGAAAGGACAGGCTTGTTTCATGGCTCAAAGGAGCGGGGTTTGTACCATCGCGTGTCTCCGGGTGATGCAGAGGGATAGAGCAGCACCGAAATGGCGGCGGCGGCGGCAGCGGAGCGCCCCGGCCCTGCCCCTCCGCCGCTACAAGGCAGGACTTCAGAAGGACTTTGCCGCAGCTGGCAAAGCGCCGTTGCTTTTAAGTAACTTTGCTTAAACGAATCCACCTGCTCTTAAATAGCCTGGCTTAAGGTAACCCCCCCTTCGCACCTGGCTGTGACGTGCCAGAAGCACCTACTTACCCCACCGCCCCGGTGACCGGGAGCAGCTCCTTCCCAAAGGACCCCGTCCATGAGCCTCTCCCGGGCGCCTTCGTTAAAACGCGGCGATGGGGCTCGGGCTGGCATGACTCCCCCTCGCTTAAACGCAGCTGGTGCCCGTCCGGCGGCTGGCAGGGGTTTGCCAAACCCCTGGATGCTGCCTGGACAAGCCCGCGCGTGGCCCCATCTCAGGGAGGTGCCACCTCTGCAGCCCCTGGGGCTGCCGAGTCCCACGTGGAGCTTCAGGAGCCCGACTGGGCACCAAAGCTGCCATCTCACCAGGGAAAATCATCCCCGGGGGGCTCGCTCCCCTTGACCCAGCGGGTCTGGGTGCTGCAAGGGAAGGCTGATGCTCCTCTGATGGCCCACACGGGTCTCAGACACCGGTGGGGATTGTGACCCTTGGGTGTCGCTGGTAGAAAACGTTGGGTCTTGCCTTCTTGGTGTGACCTGGTTTTTTTTGGGTTGCCTTGACTTCTCTCCTGGCCGCTGTGCACACGGCAGCTCTTGGAGCCCCTCTTCCCGGCACCGGGAGAAGGGGTTTGGCCTCCAAAGGGTGGTCAGGGATCAGTGCTGGCTTTTACTCAGATATTGTGGTGGAAGCAGGTGAGCTCTCGGTGGGTAATGTCTAAGGCAAGCTGGCTGGAAATTAGGAACGGCATCTTCCTGGGATGTGATCCTTTGGTTTCGCATTAGAGAGGGTGTGCTATGGGCGACTGGCAGCTGAAAAGAGGGCACCGGGGGTGATCCGGTGGGCTGGGGGGAAAGGGAGGTCCTGGCCAGCGGGATGGCAGGCGTTACTCCCTCTTCTTAGAGTCGGTGGCCTCCGTGCGCCTTTTCAGCTGCGCCACGTCGACGTAGAGATTGCGCTTGAGGACAGCGCTGGTGCAGATGAGGGCTCCTTGCAGGGCTCCCATGAAGCCCCCTACGCACACATCCTGCCCTGGAAGAGAGCGGGAGGTGGCGATGGCGGCGGCCGTGGCCCCCCGTGAACAGACCGTGCTCTCCGTCCCCAGCCCACCACCAACGCTCTTCTGAACATCACCATCCCAAACATGTTCCCTACCTTCCAGCCGCCCCCATGCCATCCCTTGGGTTTGAAGCCACAAAACCCCTCCCTGTTTGCGCCTTTCCTTCTCCCCAGCAGGGAAAGGGCCTCGTCCTGCCCAGCTACAATAAATCAGCGTTGGGCAGGGAAACCGTGTCCAGGAGCTGGAGGAGGCACAGGCCTCTCCTCCTCCTGCTGGGACCAGGCAACTGCGTTTTGACGTGCTCCAGCAGCTCTTGCATCGCCCCGTGGCGCAGCAGCGGCTTGTCCCCATATTTCATTGAAGGACTGAAGGTTGTTCCCCCCCCATACCCTGCTTCCCCAGAGGTGTCCTCATCTGAGAACGTGGTGGTACCTGTCAGGTAGAGGTTGGGGATGGCCGTCTGCGCCCTCATGGTGGCGATGGCTTCGGCCTGCATGCGGGCGATGCTGTGGTCCATGCCATAGATCTCTCCCTTGTGGCTGGCGATGTAGTGCTGGTTGGTGAGGGGCGTTCCCCCGGAGATGTACTCGATCTGGGGGGGACAAGGGGACAACGTGGTCTGCGTGGGTTAGGTGTGGTGCTGTGGGGGGTCTCCTTGTGCTCCAGAAAGCTATTTTCTTGGGGGACGGGTTTGCTTGCAGACCCTTGGGTGGTGGTTCTGGCCGAGTTTGGTCCCGGAATGGTCCTTGAGGACCATCATAGAATCACAGAATGGTTCGGGTTGGAAGGGACCTCAAAGATCATCTAGTTCCATCATCCCCCCACCTTGTACCATGCATGGTCAGGAGGCCAGTGGCAATGGGCTGGTGCCATGCTGCCCACCTGGACCTCATGTCCAGCAGACCCAGACCCAGCTCCTACATTTGCAGGATGGAGGACCCCTGAACCCCGAGTTTTCTCACCCTGTCCTCGATGCGAGGGTAGAGCTTGAAGACAGCCTGCATGATGGCGTCTACAAAGGTCTTCTTCAACTCCTCGTAATCGTCTCCCCGCTTATTGACCTGCTTGTCCTTCCACTCCTCAAACCACTCATATTTGGCAAAGGTCACGATGGCCATTGTGGATTTACCTGCAGCAGGACGAGGTTGGGGCCGTTGTCCCTCTGCCCACCTTCACGCCACCATTTCGCTGCCACAAACCCAACCCTCCCCATGCAAACACCTGGGATGTCCCCAGGTCTTTGTGGTCCTGCATCTTTCATCCAGTTATCTTGAAGACCGCTTTCCACGAGCAACCTGCTCAGCAGCTTTCAGCATGGCTATTTTAGGAGAAACTCCCCATTTGCTGTCATCAAACAAACGAAACCCCAACAAGAGTTTTCAAGCCACTCCCAAACATGCGTGGTTGGGCTTCAGCCATTACCTGGATGCCTCATTTCCCAGGTGGGGTCCTTGGCCGACGGGCAGGTGACAAACAGGAGAGGGATGTTCTTGGCAGCTTCTTCCCTGGAAGAGGTCAGGTAGCGATTCGCTCTGCAGAGAGATGCGAGGGTTTGAGGTGGGTTTGGGTGAAAACCTTTCCCTGAATATTTGTTATGGCCGAATGCCCATGGAGTGAGGAGAGCCAAGAGCATTTTCTGAGTCACCCCCCAGGAATTCATCTCCTTATGCTTAACAAAGCACATCTAAGGCGAAGCCAAACCTACATTTCATCCAGGTCATTTCCTGGGTACATGAAGTAGTTGGTGGCCTCCAGCCCCAGCTCTTCCTTTGAGCCATTAAGACCCACGAAGACGGTGAAACCCCCTTCACCGTGTGCCGCTATGCGAAGCTGAGACTGGATCCCTGCAATAGGGAGGGAAGAAGGGGAAAATTAGTATTTTCGGGGATCCTCAGCTATGGAGAAGTGGTTTCTCCTAGAAGCAGCCCCACTCATATCTTCATTGCTCCCATGTCGACTTGTCAAACAGACTTCATGGAATCACGGAATTTATCTCGAAACGTCCCATGTGCGCCCAAGGGGTGGTTCGGCAGCTCCTGCAGACTGTAAGGAAGGCAGCGATGCTGCCAGTTCCTACAGGGGATGGTTTAGGGGACCCGCGGCTGGAGCTTTTGCTGTATTTCATGACTTTCTTGGATTCAAATGCGCTCCTGCTCCGCAAATGTTGAGTGGTTGTAGACCAGGACCATATCATCATCGCACAGAAAGCTTCCACCCAACCGTATCCCCCTTCCCACCCAACCGTGCCCACTTCCACCCAACCATGCTCCTTCCCAAGCAGCAAGAAGATTTTGTGGCCGTGCTAAACCCAACTCTAAGCGGGTGTTTCACCAACTTTCACAGGTTTCGGGGCGCTACACTGTGGTTTTTAGGGAAACCGAGCAGCAAGGCCCAGCTTTGCCAACAGGATGGTCGGTTTGGGCAAATTAATTTAGGCTTGATTAAAAACCCTGCAAAGAAATGTACGGCCAGGGATGGTGTTCTGAATGCCATGGAACGAATGACAGGGTTTTGTCTAAGAAATAATTAATTATAAAGGAGCCGCTTTCGATGTGGCTTGCGGGGGCTAATGCTGTAGCCCCAAAGAATCCCAACGCCGCTGTTTTACCAGGCAGCGCCCGCGCCTCCGCCGGCAGGAGCCGCTCGTAGGTGTTCAAGATCCCGGCGTCCGAAATGATGACGGGAGCAAAGATGTTCACCACATCCTGGCCTTTCTTGACGCTCACGCCTGGAAGGGAAAGGCGAGGCGGGGAGGAACGGTGCCCGTGAAAAGCCCCGCGGTGGCAGGGAGCAGCCGCGTGCGCCCCGTCCCGTGCCAGCGCTCACCGCAGGCTTTGCCCTGCGAGTCCAGCAGGATCCTCTGCACCGGTGCCTTTCCCAGCACGTTGCCTCCGGTTTTCCGGATAACGGGGATGGTGTGGAAGGCGATTTCCCCGGCTCCCCCTTTGGGGTACCACGCGCCGTGGAGAAAGTGGTTCACCAGGATGCTGTGCATGGTGAAGCTGGCTTTGGAGGGGACCACACCTGTGAAAAAAAAGGGGCCGTTTGTGCCAAAACGTGGGTTTGTGGCTTTTCCTGAAGTTTTTAGGACAAGGAAGGCCCTGTCCTCAGCTGGACGCGGTGCTGTAAGGCAGGACGGAAGGGTCATCGGTACCCGGAGGAGCAGGGAGGATGTCGGGCGTGCGTGGTCCCGGCGGCTCTTTGGTACTCGGGCTGCACCGGGCGAGTCGTGGGGGCTGGGAGCGAATCCTGGGGGCGGGCGGGAGGGGTACGGCAGGGCCGGGGCGGTGGGTACCAGTGAGGGGGGACGTTCCCTGCCGTAGGAGCGATGCTGCCGCGCCGCAGAGCCCAAGGAGGCGGAGGGACGGGGATGAAGGGGGACACGGGGACAAGCGTCCCGCTGGCCCCGGGGACGATGATGCTGGCAGAGTACCCCTGTGTACCGCATCCCTTGCCCCCAAGCCGTGACAGCCAGGAAAGCGCGAGAAAAAAGGCTTTTCTTGGGTGGTGGTTTAATTTTTTTTTGCCTCTAAAGGGTTTAAGGCCACCTCCGGAGGCTCCCGGCCGCTTACCGTAGGTGGGGAAGAGGTAGCTGAAGACGGCGCGGAGCTCGGGGTCGGCGGTGAGACCCTCCACCACCTCCTTCAGGCTGCGGGAGGCCAACCGGCAGAAGGCGCTGAGCCGGGGCAGCAGCCCCGCGCGGCACAGCGGGGCGACCAGCGCCCGCGGCAGCATCTTCAGGAGCCCCACCAGCACCATCCCGCGGCCCACGCTCTGCGGGGGGGGGACGCGCTCCGTCAGCACCCGCCGCCGGGAGGGCGGACAGCCCCGGGGTGGGCCCGAGAGATGCTCGAAAGCAGCTTTTTTTTCCCCTTAAATTCACTCCCGGGGAGTGGGAAAGGGGTGGCAGCGTCTCCAGCGCCGCATCCGGGGGAGCTGTGGGCAAGGGGAGCGCCTGCCCCCCACCACCCGCCCCCCCCAAGAAAAACCCTCCCCTCTGGCGGGGGCCCCCAATCTTTGCATAATAAATGTTAATTTATCCCGGTTTGATAATCATTGCGATCGCCCCACCGGCTGGGAGGTCCCGCAGCATCATCCCCCGGCGTCCGGGGGGGGGGATGTCGGGCCCTCCCCAGCACATCCAGGAGCATCCGCAGGGAAGCGGGGTTAAAAGCTCCGGGTGCGATGGCATTTTTTTGAGGCAGAAAAGGGGGATTTTTTTGGACACGTTTCCCACCACTTTTGGGGCGGATTGTGCAAGGCCGTTACTCCTTGCCGTCGCCCAGTGTCCGGGTGTCGGGGCGGGGAATTTTCCCTCCCGGCGGAGGGGCCAGACCTGTAAAAAATTAATCCCGGGGGGCGAAGGCGAAGCCTCCTCTACCTTCACCAGCTGCTTGAACTCATCAATCGCGGCCTCCTCCCCGGGAAACTGCTCCTTCAAGGCTCGGAAATATTCTTTCTCCCCGGCATAGATGCGGTAGGTCCGGCCGCGGCCGGGCTCCCCCAAAACCACGGCGTCGTAGGCGGCCGGCAGCCGAGCCCACTCCAGCTGCCCTTCCGTCAGCTGGTCCACCACGAAACGCATGACGGAGCCCTCCTGCATCTGCCCCACATAGTGAATACCTGCGGGACAAACTCCTCATTTATCTGGGGGTTTTCTTCCCTTTATTTTCACACCTCATCGCGTACCCCTGGGATGCACAGGACCCCCGTGTGGAGGGGAAAGGGAAAAGCCGAGAAACATCCGCGCGCACACACACCCCCCCCGCCTTCCCGGGGCGAAGGGAAAACCGAGCGCCCGCTGCCAGGATTTTAAGCAGCTTTCGGGAATTTTGTTACACATTGATGTTTTGCCTTTCTCCATCATGTCAATAATTAATCGTGCCCAGCTCAAGGGATGAAGGGACGGACAGAGCTGGACTTTGTCTTGCTGGAAGGAGTTTGCTGAGGGAAACATGCCCTGAGGTGACATCCCCCGAACACGGAATTCTGTAGGGACTGAACTGGATACAGAGAATTTCAATGGATCTGAGCTGGATTGGGGGCAATTTTACAGGGTTTTGGTGTTTTTCCAAGGCAGCGCCTCATCCTTTGGCAGGAGGATTTGGGGCAAGGGAGGGTGTGCGATATCACGCAGAAAAAGCGCTTGTATAACGTGGGGCGGGTGCCGCGGACGCCCACACCAGGTCCCCGCCGGTGTTTTGGGGGCGATTCCCACCACGGGCACCCCCCAGAACTCCCCACCCTGCAGCTGAGCCCCCCCAAGAACGATCTCAGGGGGGATTCGGGAGCCCAAAGGTGGAGGAGGCCGTACCGGTGTCGAACTCAAAGCCCTTCTCGGTGAAGGTGTGGCAGCAGCCCCCCAGCTTGCCGTGTTGCTCCAGCACCAGCACCCGCTTGCCCGCCTTGGCCAGCAGGGCCGCGGCCGCCAGGCCCCCGATGCCACTGCCCACCACGATGGCGTCCAGCTCCGCGGGGACTTTGTCTGCGGAGAAAACTAGGGAACGGGGGGGGGTGGGGCATCCTCAGCAGGGGGGGATGGGGCACCCCCCGAGCGGGCGCATGGTACCCGCGGTGACCTGACCCTGAAACCTCGCAGGGGGGGTGTGATGCCACCCTGGGGAGTGACGCTGCCCCAGGAGGTGATGCCACCTCGCTGGGCGATGCCACACCAGGGGGAGACGCCGCCTCGGGGGTGATGCCACCCTGGGGGGTTCCTACAGCCCCAGGGGGGGCGATGCTGTTCCTGGGGGGAGGTGCCGCCCCGGGGGGTGATGCCACCTCACCGGGCAACGCCACACCGGGGGGAGATGCTGTGCCAGCGGGTGATGCCACCGCGCTGGGCGACGCCACCCGGGGGGGTTAATGCCACCCCGGTGGGCGATGTCCCCTCGGCGGGGGCAGGGGCGGGGGGCTCCCCGGGGGGGCAGAGCCCCGTACCTGTCTTGACGACCGTCCTGCGGGCAGCCTTGTCGGTGACCAGCGGGGCCGGGGGGCGGCGGGCGTCGGCGGCGAAGGGGCTGGGGCCGCCCCCCGCGACCCGCAGCAGCCGGAGGAGCAGGAGGAGGAGGAGGAGGAGGAGGAATAGCAGCCCGTACAGCCACATGGCGCCCAGCTCGACTGCCGGTGCCGACCCGCGGCTCCGCTCCGCCCCGCCCGAACGGGCGGCACCGGGGGGGCGGGAGCAGATCTGGGAGGGACAGGGGGGGACACTGGGGCTGGGAGCCGGCACTGGGCGCTGGGGGTTGGTACCGAGCACCGGGAACCGCTACTGGGCACTGGGAGCTGCTACTGGGAGCTGGTACCGGCCACTGGGAGCTGGCACCGAGCACTGGGAGGTGACACTGGGCACTGGGAGCTGGCACTGGGAGGTGACACTGGGCAGTGGGAACTGGTATGGAGCACTGTGAGGTGATGGGGAGCACTGGGAGCAGGCACTGGGAGCTGGTATGGAGTACTAGGAAGTGACAGAGGGCACCGGGAGCTGGCACCGAGCACTGGGAACCGGTAGGGGGCACTGGGAGGTGACGCTGGGCGCTGGAGCTGGTACTGGGAGCTGGCACCGAGCACTGGGAGGCGACGCTGGGAGCTGGTACGGAGCACTGGGAGCTGATGGTGGGCACTGGGAGCCGGCACTGGGAGCAGGTACCGGGCGCTGTCCCCGCTGCCCGCCCCGACTGCGTTCCGCGCAGTCTGACCCTCCCGCGCCGCCGTCCTCCCCCGCGGTGCATGCCGGGCGCTGTAGTGCCGTGCGGGAGGGGGGCGGACTACATCTCCCGGCGTGCACTGCGGCCGCGCCTGCGCACTGCGGAGCCGGCGGCGACGGGCGGGCGGGGAGGCCTCGCCGCCGCTTCCGGTGGGCGCGGGGTGAAAGGGTGGCGGGGGTTGATGGCGGGGTACCGGCGGCCGCGGGGGGACCCTGAGGGGTGTCTCCCCCCCCCGGCGCCACCCGGCCCCGCCGCCTGAGGTTCCCCCGCGGCCCCCGCCGGTGGGGGGCGGGGAGGCCGCGTTCTTCCCCGCAGGGCATGAGCGGAGGCGCCGGGGGCTCGGAGCGGCCCGAGGAGCGGCAGCGATTCCCCCCGCCCGGCAAGTCCCGCCCCGTGCGTGTCCGGCCCGCGCCCTGCCCCTCCCGAGCGGGCTGAGCCGTTCGCCCGCCCGGGCGGAGGAGGGGGGTGGCTCCCTGAGGGAAGAGCTCGGGGTTTTGGGGTCCCCGCCCTGCGGAGCGGTTGGGTTTTGGGGTCTCTTCGGGGGGCTGATGGCTGTGTCTCTCTCTGTCCCCACTCAGATCTTGGCTCTGAGGCAGAACGGCCTCCTGCAGGCTCTGGTGTGGGAAGCGGGGCAGCCGGCGGGCACTGGTGAGCTTTTCTGTGCTTCCCTCCTGTTGATCCCGGTGTCTCCCGGTGGGGAAACGCCCGGGGAGCTCGAAGGGAGCCCGGGGAACCCAGCGTTGGTCTCACGGGCAAAGCTTCCAGGCTCCGGCCTGGTGAAGCCTTTGCCTTGCTTTGTCCCATGCTTGCCAAGGAGGAGCCTCGCAGGGTCTCGGGGGGCTCCAGTCGGGGATTTTCCCAAGAGAAGGGCAAATCCTGCCCTGAGACGTCCTGAGGGGAAGGGAGCGAACAGCCCTCCCCACCCCCCAGGTCTCCCAGCCAGCCCTAACCTCCAGTGTGCCTTTCTTTTGGCAGAGATCAGCGAGGAGCTGCAGCGAGCCCAGGAGGAATGGGAGGCTGTGGAAGAGATCCAGTCAGGTACGGCCCAGAGAGCAGGAGCAGGGGGCCGTGCAGCCGGGGGGCATTTTTTTTGTGGGGGGAGAGCTGGGGAGAGTGCTGAAGGTCTGGAGGGAGAGGGAGGGGGCAGGAAACCCGCTGCCTTCCCCCAGCTCCCCAGGTCTTCACCCTCCTGCCCTGATGGAAGCTGGGAGCGAGCTCCCTGCACCAGAATGGCCATTCTGGCCTGAGGCGGGAGCTCGTTTTGGCTCCGGGAAGCCGGAGCAGAGGGGTGAGGTCTCACGCTGGGGGGGGGCTAACGCCATTCTCTGCCTCCCTGCAGGGCTCTGGGGGACGTTGGCCAGTGCTGCACCCCCAATCTCCTTCAATGAAGCACTGCAGTACTTCCAGACAGCCGACCTCTCCGAGTGCAGGGTACGGGCAGGGCCCTGCGCTCTGGCCCTTTCTAAGGGGGTTAGTTTTAGTAAGTAGGTGAGGCGGGAGAAGCACGGCACTCCCCTCTTTCCCTTCTGCCTTCCCTCAGCTTGGCTTTTTGTGTGATTCTGTCCCTCCTGGCTCGCCCGTGCGTTTTTCCTCTGCCCGATTGCCTGAGGGACTGGCCCTCATCGTGTCTTTGCATGTTTTCTCCTCTACAGAAGAAGGTCCAGGCGACGGTGCGCAGGCAAGGCCTGGCTGCTCTGGTTCACTTCCTCTTCGGCCCTCCCCGGCTCCAGCCGCAACTGCAGGGAGAGCGGGAGCTGGCTCTGGCCATGGCGCAGTGTGAGTGTTCCCCTCCGTGCGAGCCGCTGGCCTGGCCAGCATCACCTTTATCGTCACCGCTTTGTGGGAAGCAACTCGAGGCGGGCCAGGGCTGTAGTGGGGTCTCTGCCCGCTTATCCCATGGCAGCCACTTATCTCGGAGGATGTGTCTCCGTCTCCTTTGCTGTGGACGTGCTTACTTTTGGTGAGGAGCAGTGGATTTCTTGATACCTCCCTGTGGTGCCACAGTAGCTGTTCCACGTGTACACCTTGACACGGCACCAGGCGGGTGCTCCACGGCTCCGCAGCCCTTTCCGCTCCTCGTTTTGTGACCAAAACAAACAAGACCTGAGACCTCCCGGTGCCTTGGCGCGGTGTGTGTCGTGTCTGGCTGTCTTGTGGTGGGTTGCACATGCTGAACACATGGAAAGTCCTCACCTGGCTTTGGTGGTGGTTCCCCAGCCAGCGCTACTTCAGCCAGCAAAACTTCACGTGATGCCAGAATTACTTATTATCCGCACGCTCATGGAACACACAGTTGTATTATTTGTGTTTCTGCACCTCTAAGAGATTTTCCTCCCCTTCTCCCCTTCAGCAGGATAAATGCAGCCAGAACATTCTCCTTGTCACCATAAGCCATTCTCCGCTGCGGGATTCCATTTCCAGCCAGACTCTGGCTTTACCCTGCAGTGGGTGGTGGCTTCTTCCCCCACCGTGTCTCTGCGCTGGCGCTTGAGGCCAGCGGGGCAGGGATGCTGAGGGGTGTTTTCTCTCCACCAGGTGGTTTGGACGATAACGAGAGGGTGCACATGAGAATCCTGCAGACCATTTACAAGAAGCTGACCCGCTCCAGGCTGGGCTGCCCACGCTACGGGGCGCACTGGGAAGAGCTCGGCTTTCAAGGTAGGGCAGGGGGAGAGACCTCTGGGGCAAACCTTTGCTGAGAGGGATCCTGCTGGTCCCATTCCCTGCTCCGGAGGTGGGATCCAGAGGCAGTGCAAAGGGTTTGGTCCTCACTCCCTCTCCCTCCACATAGCCGCTGCTGTTTCATAGAGTCATTGAGGCTGGAAAAGACCCTTAAGATCATTGACTCCAACCGTTAATGCAACGCTGCCAAGCCCACCACTAACGCGTGTCCCTCAGCACCACGTCTGCCCACCTTTTAAATCCCTCCAGGGATGGTGACTCCACCACTGCCCTGGGCAGCCTGTTCCAATGCGTGACAACCCTTTTCCATGAGGAATTTTTCCCTAATATCCAATCTAACCCTCCCCTGGCACAGCTTGGGGCCATCCCCTCTTGTCCTGTTCAGCTCCTTCCACTGCTCCTTGCAAGGCTCGTGCCCCAGACCCCTCACCAGCTCCGTTGCCCTTCTCTGGACACACTCCAGCACCTCGATGTCTTTCTTGGAGTGGGGAGCCCAAAATTGAACACAGTGTTTGAGGTGGGACCTCAGATCAACACTCGCCCCCCCCCCCCCCCCCCCCCCATCTTGATGGGGCCTGCAGACTCACTGAGGGTGTGCTTGAGCCCCTCGCCCTGATCGTCGATTAAAATATGACAGAACTGGCCCCGATCCTGAGCCCTGGTGTTGTAGCAGATCTGTCGCTGCCCTAGCCAGATGTCACAACCAGTACAACATCTGGACTGGCTGGCCAGACAGCACCAATATCTGCTGCCACGGTTGCCCGTGTCCAGCTGGCGCAGCACAACCACTTTGCCCAGGCCATTAATGCTCTTCATTAGCAAGCCATCTCTGCGGCTAATGAGCCGTCTCTGGAGATGTTTATAATCTTGGTTTATTAACGAAGTGCAGGTCAGGGCTCTGTCACTAAGGCTGCGTCGCAGGTTGCTTTCAGCCTCGGCTGTGGGAGAAAAACAGCGTGATTAAAGCTGTCACGAGCGGCCGCACAGGAGTTTTCAGGCTGGTTGACTCGCGAGTTAAAGAGGCCAGGTTTTAATAAAGCCTAAAACCCTTGACAGGAGGGGAATGGCTCCCACTCCTCCGTCCTGATGCGTACACGACTGGTATTAAGTGTTAGTTTGGCAGCGAAATGTGCCCTGGGGTGGGTAGAACTTAAATCTACTAATTCATAGAATCACAGAATGGTTTGGGTTGGAAGGGACCTTAAAGCCCACCCAGTGCCACCCCCTGCCCTGGGCAGGGACACCTCCCACCAGCCCAGGTCTCTCCAAGCCCCGTCCAACCTGGCCTTGAACCCCTCCAGGGATGGGGCAGCCACAGCTTCTCTGGGCAACCTGGGCCAGGGGCTCACCACCCCCACAGCCAAGAATTTCTTCCCCAGATCTCATCTCAAATCTCCCCCCTTTCAGTGTAAAACCCTTCCCCCTCGTCCCATGGCTCCCCTCCCTGCTCCAGAGTCCCTCCCCAGCTTTCCTGGAGCCCCTTTAGGGACTGGAAGGGGCTGGAAGGTCTCCCCGGAGCCTTCTCTTCTCCAGGCTGAACCCCCCCAGCTCTCTCAGCCTGTCCCCACAGCAGAGGGGCTCTAGCCCCCCCAGCATCTCCGGGGCCTCCTCCGGCCCTGCTCCAGCAGCTCCGTGTCCTGCTGCTGTTGGTGGCCCCGGAGCGGGGTGTCTGTCTCCCCCGAGCGGAGCAGAGGGGCAGAATCCCTCCCTCGCCCTGCTGCCCACGCTGCTGGGGATGCAGCCCAGGATGCGGGGGGGTTTCTGGGCTGCCAGCGCACGGTGCCGGATTGTGTTGAGCTTCTCATCCACCAACACCCCAAGTCCTTCTCCTCAGGGCTGCTCTCCAGCCGTTCTTGGCCCAACCTGTATTTGGTTGGGATTGCCTTGGGATTGCCCCGGCACATCCCTGGAGAAGGTGTGGGAATGGGTGCGAGGGGAGGAGAGCGAGGGCTTGTTAATATCCGCGTGAAAGAGGCTACAGCACCCATTTGGCTCCACTTAGGGAAGTTCTCCGAAAGCTTTCCCTCAGGATGTGACTCGCTGGGGTTCATCCGCTCTTCAAACGCGGTGACAGGGCATAAGCAGCCCGTGGAAGCGCAGAGGTGACCAGAGGGCAGCTCTGGGCTGTCCCTCGCTTCACTGGGATGTCCCACCCTTCCAGGTGCGGATCCCGGGACCGACCTGCGCGGGACGGGGATGCTGGGCCTGATGCAGTTGCTCTACTTCGTCATGGACGCTCAGACGCTGCCACTAGCTCACGAGATTTTCAAGCTATCCCAGCATGGAACCCAGGCACGTCCTTCCGCCTTCTTCGCTTGCTCCCTGCAGCGGTTCCCCTGCTCGGGGAAAGGGAAGCACCGAAACTTCCCTTCGGTATAAGGGCTTGAGTTTTCTTTTGCTGCTTGATCCCCCTTGCACTGGGAAAGGGAGGAAGGCGGTCCCCAAAGAGCTGCCCAAAGGTCGGAACCAAACTCCAGGCGTTGGCTTTGTGCTGGGAATGAGATTTGTAGCGTCCTGATGGAGATCAGGGATTTGCTTCTAGGATCCTGGGTTGGAGATGGAATTTGTGCAGGTTAAAAGGGACGGAGAAGCGGGTGAAGGGCAGCGCAGTGTGAAAACGGGAGTGAGCGGAGCCTTTCTCCTGAAATTTGGCATTTTACTCCTGGATATGGTTGGGTTTAAGCCTACATGTAAGCTCAGCTTGACCCACAGTGCCCAGCTAAGCCCGTATCCGTCGTATTGTTATCCTGCCACATGGATCCCACGGGTTCGGGGCCGCAGGGACACAGTGTAACGAGGCGGGAGGTGGTGTCCAGGCTGCCGTAACGCTCGGTCTCTTGCAGAATTTCCCCTTCTGCATCATGTCCGTGAACATCACCCGCATCGTCATCCAGGCCCTGAGGGAGGAATGCCTCTCCAGGTGAGATCCGGAGCGACCGACAGCCCTGGAGCTGGGCTGGATGAAATTCTGGTGGGTTTGGGGTCTCAAATGGAGTCCGCGGCTGGTTCCCCGGAGTGGGGTCGCTCCCCGGCAGCTGAGCCCGTCTCTGCCCCTTCCAGGGAGTGCAACCGCCGGCAGCAGGTGATCGCCGTGCTGAACGACCTGTACGCGGCGGCCTTCCTGCAGCTCTACCGCCTCTGGAAATGGCAGCACAAGACCATCGCTGACTCCGGCTTCCTCCTCAAGGGTTTGTTTCCCCGCGCTTTCCCCTCCTTTCCCAGCCAAGGACAATAACCCCAGGCCCAGAGGAGAAACCCGGTGTGTTCTCAGCCCGTCCGTCTCCCGCTGAGCCCAACCCCAAGGGGTTAACGCCCGGAAAGCCCCAATCGTTCATCCTTTCACCATCGCACCAAGACTTTCGATGATCTGAGTGCCGTGTGGGGCAGTTTTTTTTCCCCCCGTTTTGCATCTCAAATCTTAAAAACGAGCACCCGTGGAAGCACCCGCTGAGTCCAGCGGGCTGCCGTGTCCCGATGGCTCGAGGCGGGTGACAACCGGGGGTGTTTCTGGCTGCCTGGGCTCGCGCCGCGCCGCGCGGTTGCGTAAGCCCTGTTTGTAGCACAGGGTGTCAGCGGAGTCGCTTTCCTCGGCGAGCACTAAATTACCCAGCCGGGTTATTTACTCCAGGGGAGACTGATGTCAGCAGAGCCGCTCGCTGCGCCGCGCTAATGGCTCCCTCTGAAAGTGGGGTCCAGCTGTCGCCGTCGGGCTCTGCTTTCATCCCCCCCCCTCCCCAGGCTTTCCCTCCCGGTGGGATCATGGGGAGCTCCGGCCGATGCCGGGGGATTTGGTGAGGAGCTCTTTGCGCTCTTTCATCCCAAGCAAAACGTAATCGTGCCCTTTCCCAAGGGGATTTTACCAGAAATAATACACGGGTCGAAACCTTACCCTGGGAGCGCGCTGCATCCCCGACGCTGTCCCCACCTCGCTCTCTGTCCTCACGCGTTTCCCTCTGACCTCTCCAGAGCTGGAGTTCTCTGCCAAAAAGAAGCCGAAGCAGCTCCTGAAGTCCCTGGAGGCCTACGTGAACCGCTGCCCTGCGGCCGACGGCCTCCCGCGCCCGTCCCCTGCCCCCGCCGAGGAGATGGACTTCACTGGCGTTTGCGACCCGCAGGTTGAGCTGGAAGGAGAAGCCCGGCTGATCTGACAGGGAGGGAGGCGCGCCGCAGGGAGCTCCGCTTGCTGCTCGGCTCCCAGGGAATGCCCGGGAAGGGCCGTGAGGGCCGAGGTGGTAGCCAGAGAGCAACGGGAGGTGGCCACTGCCCTGAGAAGGGTCTGGGACCGAGCTGAGAGTGGTTGGGAGCCTGGGACGCCACCAAGGGTAGATTTTTTTTGCCCTAAATCCCCAGAAAAGTCGGCCTGGTCCTTCCCTGCGGTGCCGGCACTGCTGGCTGCTGCGGGAGCGATCCGTGGGATTCACCCCTCTCCAGGCAGGAATCCTATGGAGCGGAGGAGGAAAACGTGGTTTTTCTGAGCCACAAACCTCAGACTTGGGCTGGTCCGTCTGTCTGGCTCGAATCCGTTCCCCTGTCTGCCTTTACCCCGGACAGGAGAGGTTAGTGGTGCTCCAGGCGGAGCTGGAGCTCGGTGACGGGGCTCCCAAATGGAATCATGGCTCCGTCAGCAGCCGGGAGGGTGTAAAACCCCTGGCTTCGGGCTGCAGCACCTTGGTGGGGGGTAAGAGCATGAGCAGAGTCCCCCCTGTCCCCCCCCCAAAGCTGGGGCAGGGCAGGTTTGAGGAGCCCCCCCTGAACTCCCCTGGGGCACTAGTGGTGCTTCAGCACCTAAATAGGTCATTAAAGGGAGGAAAAGGGGCTTTTCCCAGTGTTAACGATGACTTTTGGCCTTGGATTTGGTTCTGGTTTGTGCGGCTGGCTGAGGGGAGGGCTGGTGCTGGTGGGGGTGAGCGGGGAAGGGCGAAGCAGGGTCTGCCCGGCCCCTGGGAGGCCGATTTGGGGCTCAGTGGTGGAAAACCTGCTCCGGAGGAGAGAAACCAGGGCGGGATCCTGCCCCGCGGCACCAGGAGCACTGAGAAGGGGAGGAAGAATCCCTGCCAGCCTCCGCCTCTGTGGGGGCAGCTGCTTAGGATCAGGGAAACCTGGGTTTAGAGACCAGGCTTTGGCTCGCAGGTTCCCGAGGTGCCGTTTCCCAACAGGCTCCCTCCTTCCCAGCCCTCCCTGCCTCAGTTTCCCCCTTGGTGAAATCCGAATCGCCGCCCAGGGACAAGCGGGGAGCAGCAGCGGCTGCTCCGTGCCTGACGCCAGCCTCCAGTAGGTGCTTAAAAATGATCCAAAAGCATCTTCAGCCCACAAAAGAGTCGGGGGGGGGGAAGCACCTGGATCTGGAGATGAAAGGTGTGTTTGAACAGGAAAGGCAGGGAGCCGGTGGGATAACGGAGCGGTTTGTCGCCGACAGCTGCCGAGTGCTGTTATCCCACGGAACGGCGATTGCTTTCCCAGCAGCGAGGTGGAAAATGCATCCCCCAGCTGAAAAAAAAACCCCGAAAACTAATAAATGGGCATAAAGGAGCCCGGTGTTGGGGATTTTTTCTCTCCTAATCCTGAATCCCTGGGTGGGGGCGAACAGGGCTGAAAAGCAGCGTGGGGGGGATGAGGGGTGTGGGGAGGTGGGGAAATGGGGAGCGGGGCTGGGGCTCCCCGGGGATCTGGGGAGGGATGAGGTGCTGGGGGGGATGCAGGTGCTGGGGTCGGGGGGGACATGGGCACCAGGGAGGGATGGGGGTGCGGGGGAGGGATGTGAGTACCGGGAAGGATGCGGGTGCTGAGGGAGGGGGGGACGGGGGTGCCAGGGAGGACACGGCTCCCAGGGAGGGAGGGATGCAGGTACCGGGGAGGGACGTGGAGGCCTGGGGGCATGTGGGTGCCGGGGAGGGGATGGAGGCACCCGAACCAGAGACGGATGGGGGTCCCAGGGAGAGAGGGAGGGATGCAGGTGCCGGGGAAGGGATGCGGGTACCAGGGAGGGATGGGGGTGCCGGGGGGAAACAGAGGTGCTGGGGAAGGGATGTGGGTGCCAGAGGAGGGGAGGGGATGCGGGTGCTGGGGGGGGGGTGTCGGTGCCGGCAAAGGGATGCGGGTACCAGGGAGGGAGGTGGGTGCGGGGGAAGGATCCGGGGGTCGCAGGGAGGGCGGGATGCGGGTGCCAGGAAAGGGACGTGGGGACCGGCGAGGGGATGCGGGGGTCGGGGGGGGGATTTGGGGACCGGGGGGGATGCGGGGCCGGGAGCCGCGGGGGGGAGGCAGCGGAGCCCGGAGCGGAGCCCGTCGCCGCCCGTCCCCCGCCCGGTGCCGCCCGGTTCCGCCCCGGAGGCGGTGGCTCAGCCCCCCCCCCGCCCCCCCAACACCCCCCGCGTCCGCTTAAAACCCCGCGGAGGCGGCGCCCGGCAGCGCAGAGACCGGCGGCACCGACGGACACCGGGAACCGGCAGGGACGGGAAGGGGGCAGCGGGCACCGGCACCGACGGGAAGGGGGCAGCGGGAGCGGGGACGGCGAGGCAGGGCGCAGGCAGGGCGCAGGCAGGGCAGGCAGCATGGCAGGGGACACCGTCGTCCCCCAGCACCCCCCGGCCTCGTCCCCCCGCAGCCCCGGGCAGCGCTGAGCGCCGGCGGCCGGACCCATGGCGGGCCCCCAGGGCGGGTACTCGGTGCAGGCCACCGCCGCCATCGCCGCCGCCATCACCTTCCTGGTGCTCTTCACCATCGCGGGCAACGTGCTGGTGATCATGGCCGTGCTGAGCAGCCGCTCGCTGCGGGCGCCCCAGAACCTCTTCCTGGTGTCGCTGGCGGCCGCCGACATCTTGGTGGCCACCCTCATCATCCCCTTCTCCTTGGCCAACGAGCTGCTGGGCTACTGGTACTTCGAGAAGACGTGGTGTGAGATCTACCTGGCTTTGGACGTGCTCTTCTGCACCTCCTCCATCGTCCACCTCTGCGCTATCAGCCTGGACCGGTACTGGTCAGTCACCCGCGCCATCGAGTACAACACCAAGCGGACGCCGCGGCGCATCAAGTGCAGCATCTTCATCGTCTGGACCATTGCGGCCGTCATCTCCCTCCCGCCCTTGGTCTACAAGGGGGAGAAGAAGGCAGCGGCAGGGGGGCGGCCGCAGTGCAAGCTCAACGAGGAGGCCTGGTACGTTCTCTCCTCCAGCGTCGGCTCCTTCTTTGCCCCGTGTCTCATCATGATCCTCGTCTACCTGCGCATCTACCTGATTGCCAAGCGCCGCTCCCGCCCCGCTGTCACCAAACCGGGCTCAGGGCCACCCAATGTCACCCCCC
Organism: Sterna hirundo; assembly: GCA_009819605.1. Lineage (NCBI taxonomy): Eukaryota > Metazoa > Chordata > Aves > Charadriiformes > Laridae > Sterna > Sterna hirundo. Next base: position 6,366,889 of record CM020456.1, on the reverse strand, counting down.
CCACCGCCAGAGACCCCCCGGGGACCTGCCCGCCAGCCGACAGGACCTCGCTGCTCAGCCCCGAGGAGCTCCCGGCCTCCCCCAGCCCCCGGGCAGGGACATCCCCGCCGGCCGGGGATCGCCCCAGGGACACTTTGGCCACCGGGACGGGGCGGGTGGTGCTGGCCCGTGGGCCGCCGGCACTGAACCCGTGGCGAAGGAAGACTCAGCTCAACCGGGAGAAACGGTTCACCTTCGTCTTGGCCGTGGTCATCGGCGTCTTCGTCCTCTGCTGGTTCCCCTTCTTCTTCCTCTACAGCCTGGGCGCGCTCTGTCCCCACCGCTGCAAGGTCCCCGATGGCGTCTTCCAGTTCTTCTTCTGGATCGGGTACTGCAACAGCTCCCTCAACCCCGTCATCTACACCGTCTTCAACCAGGACTTCCGCAGGGCCTTCCGCCGCCTCCTCTGCCGCCGCAGCGCCCCGACGCCCTGGTGAGGGGCTCTGACCCCCGTCCTCCTCCTCCCCCGGCTGCGCTCGCTGCCCACAGCACCCCCGGGGTTTGAGTGCCCCCAAAGTGACGATGTGGTCCCCTTCTCTCCCCACATTTCCCACGGGGATGGCTGGGGGGGGGGGGGGGGGGCACAAGCCACCACCCCTGTCCCCAAGCCCAGTGGCATCCCGGCAGCCACCCCCACATCCAAAGCGGCGCCGCAGCCTTTTAACAATAAAAGATATTTTGTAATAAGAAAAAAATGTCACTTTTTATCAAGGAGGGGGGTGGGCTGGGGGGTGTTTGTGTACCCCCCCTGCTCCCAGGGGACTGTTGGGGACAGGAGCAGTGGCCCGTGACGGCCGGCAGCGGGAGGAATGTTTGCCGGCGGAGCAGGAACACGATGTTTGGGGGGGGGGGGGGCGGCGGTTATTTATGGCAGCGCCCGGGAAGGAAGAAATAATGATAATTCAAGGGAAAAAAAAAATACAAAAAGTCCCCAAAGTATAAATCTCTGCAGCTGCCACCACTGGCCCTGGGGACGTTCACCCCCGTGGGGGGACAGGGACAGAGGGCGGCCTCGGGGGGCCCCGCTGGGGTAGGGGTTCGCGGGTGTCTCGTATAGGGTTGTGCTGCCCAGCCGGGGGGGGGTGTGATGCCTGTCAGGGGCTGTAAGGGGGGGGGGTTGTGGGCCGTGACCCACACTAACGTGACCCCCACCACGGTATCATGACCCGGCCGGGTGTAACCGTGGGTCCCAGCGGTGCATCGTGACCCACGCTGGTGTGTGACGGTGTATCGCGCCCCAGACCCACAGCAGGGTGTCGCGCCCCACGCTGCTGCGCCGTGACTCACGGCAGCCTGTTGTGACCCACAGGTGTGTGTCGTGACTCACCCTGCTGTACCCTGACCCACGGCGTACAGCAACCCGCACCGGGGTATCCTGACCCACAGCAGGGTATCGTGACCCCCACTGGTGCATCGGGACTCACGATGGTGCACGGTGACCCACACCAGTATATGGTGACCCACACCAGTGCACTACGCCTCACGCCGGGGCCCCATCCCCATTGCCGGTCCCCCCCCCGGCGCCGGGGGACGTCGCCCCTCTGCAGTGGCCCCATCTCCTCACCCCACGGCGGGACTTCACCCTGTCCCCCGCCGCCGGCCGAGCCCTCGGGCAGCCCGTTCCCAGCCCGGCAGGGCCGGCGGCCGCTGGGAGGATGCTGGGGGTGGGAGAGGTCATGCGAACGGGGCTGGGGCCGTGGGGCTGCGCACGCCCAGCCCATGGCCCCCCGCCAGCCTGGCCCCCGGCGGCCGGACCCGCTCCTGACCCCCGGCACCACGTCCCGTAGCGGCTCCTCTGCCCCACGGCCGCGCCTGCGTCAGCTGCTTCGCACCCCACGGCGTGGGGGGAGATGTGGGGCCGGTGTGGTCTCATTGGGTGTGGGGGCTGTGGGGCTGGGCATGGTCCTGTGGGGCTGGACGTGGCCCTGTGGGGCTGAACATGGTCCTATGAGGCTGGGCTGTCCTGTGGGGCTGGGCATGGGGCTGGGGGGGGGTCTGAGCATGGTCATGTGGGGCTGGGTATGGTTCTATGGGGCTGGACACGGTCCTGTGGGTCTGTGTAAAGTCCCACAGGTGTCCCATGGGGTCTGTCCCCAGCAAGACACCCCCCCCCCCAACTCCCACCCCCCAGCGCTGCCGGCCCTGCCCCCCCGACCCTCTCCCCCCACTGGTCCCCCCAAAACAGCCCGTGGGTTGCCATGGCGATGTCTTAATCCAACACCACCACCACCCCCCTCATTATCACCCCCAGGATAATTGCCGTCCCCTCGTCAGTGCTGCGGAAGCGTTGGGAGGGGGGGGGTTAATTAAGACAAACTATTAATTGCTGAGGTTTGGTTTTCAGCTGACGCTGTGAGGTATGATGAGTTCTTGCCAGGACTCAGCCTACTTCTGCCAGGGCTTTTAATTAATCCTGGTTAATTATATGATAAAATAGCATAATAATACAATAGACTTGCCCAAACCCTCAGCACCGGTGCCCGGGACGATCACTTCCCGCGATCTTTTATTTTATTTTTAGGGTTTTGACAAAATTTGGCCACTTTCACTGGCGGAGGGACGTCAGGCGTGAAGGCGGGGGCGGGTGGGGGGGGGGGGGGGGAAGGAATTATTTCTTGACAGGGAAAAAATGCACATTCCCATTCAAATATTTAAAAATAAGGCGCTGGGAGCGGCCGCGAAAGCTTTTTATTTGTATTTGGGTTTAATGGCAGAGCAATAAAAGCCGGGGAAGGGAAGACACGGTAACCATAGCCACGGCGGCAGCCCATTTACGCTTAAAATATTTCCAAATTTAAAATTAAAACAAAACAAAAAAAAATAATGGGTCGGGTCTTCCCTTTTTGGTGCTATTGCCAAGGGTCTCCGGGTGGTGCAGCGTGAAGACGCGTCGCTGTCACTGGGGGCCCCCGGAAAGCCAGGAAAAAAAAAAAAAAAAAAAAACCAGGAAAAAAAAAAAGTGAGAAAAAGCCAGAAAAATTGCGAAGGGGCTCGTTTTCGGCGAAGACGGGCTCGGGGCCGGCAGGATTTGGCCAAAACGCCCCCCTCCCCCCATTTCTCGCCCCCTAAAATCTCCCCAAGCCCCACGAGGACCTCAGCAGCCTTCCTCCCCCCTCTCCCTCCTCTTCCCTTCCAAGTAAATAAGTTTTTTTCTTTTTGTCTTACGTTTTTCCTTTTTTTCTTGTCTCCCCCCGCCCTTTTTTCTTGTCTGTTTTTCCCCTTTTTTCTTGTCTTTTCTTTTTTTTTCTTTTTTTTCTTTTTTTTTCCCCCTTATTATTTCCCTGCCGGAGGACGATTAAGGGATAAAAGCTCTCAGCTGCACTTAAAGGCAGATTAAAGGGGGAGGGAAAGTGTCAGCCCTGGCAGGTGAAAAACGTCGCCTTTTTTGGGGTGTTTTCAGGCAGATTCATCCCATTCGGGCTCCCTCGGTTCCTTGCTGTCTCCTGGAGTTTTTTGAGGTCTGGGGGGGGGGGGGGGAAGTGGCTCTGCGGGTGACAGGGCTGAGGTGGTGGTGGTGGGATGCTGGTGGGGCTGGGGGGGAGCAGGGATGGGGGTAGGACACCGTGGTGGGGCTGGTGTTCTTTGGGATGATGGGGACAAGGGATGGAGGCTGACCGCCCTGGGGACTGTGGGGACCTGAGATGGGGACCAGGAATGGGGGGGCTGGTGTCTTTGGGGATGGTGGGGACCTGGGATGGTGAAGAACCCTGGGATGGAGAACTGTGTCCAGGTCTGGGCTCCCCCGGTTCCAGAAGGACAGGGAACTGCTGGAGAGGGGACAGCAAAGGGCCACCGAGATGATGAGGGGACTGGAACATCTCTCTGATGGAGAAAGGCTGAGGGATTTGGGTCTCTTCAGTCTGGAAAAAAGACGCCTGAGGGGGGATCTTATCAACGCTTATAAATACTTCAAGGGTGGGTGTCAGGAGGAGGGGGCCAGGCTCTTTTCAGTGGTGCCCGGGGACAGGACAAGGGGTAACGGGCACAAACTTGAGCATGGGAAGTTCCATCTCAACAGGAGGAGGAACTTCTTTGCTGGGAGGGTGGCAGAGCCCTGGCACAGGCTGCCCAGAGAGGTGGGGGAGTCTCCGTCTCTGGAGACATCCCAAACCCGCCTGGACGCGTTCCTGTGCCCCCTGCTCTGGGTGACCCTGCTCTGGCAGGGGGTGGGACGGGATGGGCTCCAGAGGTCCCTTCCCACCCCGGCCATTCCGGGATTCTGGGATAGGGACCAGGGATGGGGAGCTGATGGCGCTGGGGGTGTTGGGGACCTGGTGTGGGATTAATGTCACCGAGAGTGACCAGGACGTGGGACCCTGTGATGGTGCTGAGACAGATGGCCCCAAGGGCGATGAGAACCTGGGGAGGGGCTGGGACCCCATAATGGAGCTGGGGCTGATGTCCCCAGAGGTGACGGGGACCTGGGGTGGTGATGGAGACCAAGGATGGGGGGGCTGATGGGGACATGGGGTGGGATCCCACGATGGGGATGGGGCGGGGGGGGCCAGGTACAGGGGCCTGATGTCCCTGGGGGTGTTGGGGACCTGGTTTGGGGGTAGGACACCATGATGGGGCTGGGGTTGGTGTTCCTGGGGGTGATGGGGACCAGGGATGGGGGGATGATGTCCCTGAGGGTAACGGGGTCTTGGGGCTGCCATCCCCAAAGGTGGGGGGGGGGGTGTAGGACCCTGTGGACTTATGTCCCCGAGGGCAAAGGGGCTTGGAAGGGGGACCAAGGATGGGGGGGCTGGCGTCCCCGGGCACGTCAGGGACCTGCGGTGGGACCCCACGGAGCTCCCCGGGGCTGAGAGCCCTGAGCGTGTCGGGGGCCTGGGCCGGGACCCCGCGGCGGGGCTGGGGCCGGCGCCCCCGGGGGTGTGGGGGCAGCGCCACGGGGACCCGGGGGGCGACAGGGCTGAGGGGCAGGGCCTGGGGGCGGCCATGCCCGGGCCGGCTCGGGCCGCCCCTGGGCCGGGGGCGGAGCGGGCGGCGCGGCCGGGCCTGAGGCGGGTGAGAGCGGGGCCGGGGGGGTGGGACCCGCAGGCCCTGTGGGGCGGTGGGGCCTGTTACCCCCCCTACCCCGGGCCGTGTGGGGCCTGGGGTGTGTGTGTGTGTGTGTGTGTTCGCCCCCTCACAAGGCCCTATGGGGTGTGTGGGGCCCATGTGGGGTGAGCTGCCCTCCGCCCCCCCCCCCACCCCCAGGCCCTATGGGGTGTGTGGGGTCTGTTACCCCCCGCCCCCGAAGCTCTACGGGACAATGTGGGGCCCACGGAGGGTGTCCCCTGCCAGCAGCCCCCTCCGAGCAACCCAAGCCTTCCAAAATAAGCCTTTTTGCCCATTTCTGTCTTTTTTTTTTTCTTCTTTCACCCCCCAGGACCCTCGAGCACCCAGCTCCTCCCTGCTTTGGGGACGTTCCCCCCACCCCGACCCTACGCCGGGGTCCCCAGCGCCACCCCGTCAGAGGTAGGTGACTCCCTGGGGACAAGGACAGGCACCGAGGGGACGCTGCCATCCCCAGACAAGGGGGGGGGACACCCCTGTCCCCCATGCCACGAGCACCCCCCGGTAAATCCGGCCGCAGCTTTGTCCTAGGGGGGGGGGTTCCCAACACGTCCCAAACCTTGCTGGGGCTTCCTTCCCTCCAGCCTCGCTTTTCTTTACCCCCCCCCACCCCACACACCCCCCCGCAACATTTTTAAAAACAAATTCTTTTTGTTTTCCTCCCTCCTCTCTTTTTTTGGGGGAATAAAAATTCCTTAAAATTCCTTAAAATTCCTTAAAACCACCCCGTGATGACTAGACATGACTTAAAAGCCCTGAACGCCTTGCGGGGGTGTGTGGGGGGGATGTCTCTGGTGGAAGCAGCCCCTCTGCTGTGGGTGTCCCCGGTCCGGTGTGGGGGAGCTGGGGCTGGCCGGGGGTCGGGATCCCGGTGGTTGGGGGGTTTTGGGTGCAGATTGTCATCTCCGTGCCAGGGGGAGGAGGATGTGGGAGGGAAAAGTCAATTGTAGCAGCACTGGAGGCTCGATTACGAAGAATAAATTCTTTCCCCCGGGGTTTTTGGCGCGTTGGTTGCTGGGTTGGTGTTTTGTTTTATTTTTTTCCCCCCTCTTTTTGCGCTGTAAACCATCCATTTCCCCACCAAGGAGCAGATCCCTTCCCTACAAAGTGGAGAGAGGGGTGCCCACCCCCCCTCCAGCACCCTGCGGCTCCCGTCCTGCGTCGCCCCGTTGCCGGCAGCTCTGGTTATGGGGATGGTTATGGTTATGGCAGCTCTGGTTATGGTTATGGGGTCTCCCTGCCTCTCGCTGACCCCTTCTTGCCCATGTCCCCCCAGCTGAGCTCCAGGGGCTTGTCCCGGACACATCCCCAAGGGCTCATCCCTGCACCGAATGCTCTGCCCAAGCCCCCCTGGGGTGCTGATCCCACCGGACCCGCGTCCCCACACTCCTCCGGTGACCCAAATGTAGGTGATTTCTCGGCCAGGGAGGGGGGAACCATCTGGAGTCTCCCCTTGGTGGCAGCCCCTTCCATCCCAGGCAAATTTTCTTTATTTCTCCCCAGTAACGGGACTTCTCCCTGCAGCGCGAGTGCGTTTTGGGGAGCATTCACCGACATTTGGTGTCTCCGGGGTGAGCAGGGTTTGTGCCGTCCCTCCCTCCCCCTGTCTGTCTTTCCTTCCTCAGATGAAAAACTGGGTCTGCGATTCGGGGCAGAAACTGGAAGTTTTCATCCCTTTTCTGGGCAAGTACCGTCCGTTCTTGGGGCGTTGCTGCCAGACCTGCACCCCGAAGAGCTGGGTAAGAGCGTGGGGTCCCTGGGTGCTGGCGATGGGGACGAGCCCTACCCGAAGGGTCTCGTGTGCCTGGGAAGGGGGCTGGGGGCTGGAGCGAGGCAGGCGCAGCTGAAGCCTTCCCCCCTTGTTCAAAGGCTTTTTCCTTCCAGGATGGATTCTACCACAAGCATCTCTCCTCTCTCGGCTTCCGCAACGCCATCCGGGTGACGGAGGAGGACACACGGTGAGGACGGGATGAGCTCTGTGCCGGGGAGTGCTGGGCAAACCACTTTTTTTCCCCAGGTTTTTGTCCAAATCCCCATGGAAATCCCTTTCCCCTGCTGCGCAGGAGTGTGGGGACACCTCTCCATCAACCTTGCTCTCTAATTAGTCCAAAAAGAAATTACATTAATTATATTTTCAAAGGCTGGAAGCCGTATCTCCAAGTGCAGCGCATTAATAACAGCAGAGGGGTGAGAGCTCGGTCTGTTCCTTGGTTACTGTCACACTCGGGCTGGGAGGAGAAGTCAGAGTTGAGGATTTGGGGTTGTTTCTTTTTTTAAACAGCACTTGATGCTGTTGGGAAGAGCTCGCCGGGGGGGCTGGGGGTGTTTTCGTTCTCTGCCCTGGCTTCGGCACAAGGACAAGCTCACGCACACAGCCCTCGGAGCCCCTGGGGAGAGGCAAAGTGGCCTCGTCCCTGACCCCTCCTGCTCTTCCTCCTCCCCATGGGCCCCAACACCGGACCTCAGCTGGTGTCCACCAGCCTTTTCCCTGGCCCAGGAGCTGACGTGGAGCCCGGCAGCCGTTTCCTTGCCAAACGCCCGATGTATTTTTTGTTCCGGAGGTGCTGGACTCCTTCGGTTCCTCTCCCCTTTTCAGAGCGGTCCCTGGTGGCTTAGCAATTTTGCACTGTGTTTTTCCAAATCGGGTCATTATACTCCATTCAGCTTGAAATATCCCAGCTCCAGCTTTCAAACACTTTGAATAATTCATCTCCACTTGCAGCGACTCGGGAGTTGCGGAACGGGTAGAAAGAGCCCGGTGGTGGGTGTCTGAGATCACGAGTGGAAAGACAAAGGTCTGAAGCTCCCGTGTCCCTCTCCAGCCACCCGCAGCCCTTTCGCTGCGTTGCCACACGCTCTGTGATACCTAAAACCTCGCTTGCGACCCTTTTTGGTGCTGCCTAGCTCTGATTTGGGGGCAGATTTGGAAAATTTCCCAATTTGGGACCTCTGCAGCATCCCCTGCGTGTTTCTAGTGATTGCAGGTTTCCTTGGGACAGCACTGCAAGGACTGAGGTGGCCTGGAGCATCACTCTGCTGCTGCCTCCGTTTTCCCAGCTGTAAAATGGGGAGAAAAAAAATCTCAAATTCTGGCAAAGGCCCAGTCTGAGGGAGGCCGAGCGCCCTGGAAGAGCCTCTAACGACTGGGATGTGGCTGTCTCTCTCCCTGCCCAGGTATCGGGGCTGGCTGGTCCGAAGGATCTGTGGTTTCCTCGCTGTCTGGGACTGGAAAGTTCCTGTGGACATCCCCAGAGACCTCCCAGACAGGATCTGCTGTAGCAGGAGGTAGGTGGGAGCAGCCGGAGGGGCTCTCCGGGGTCACCTTCACTCCAGCAAGGACCCGGGTCCAGCAGCATCGTCCCCCTGCGGGATCCCGTTCGGTCGCTGGAGCGAGGGATGTGCTCGTCTTGTGCCCGGCAGACGGGAAATGTGCCAGCTCCACCTCGCTGCTGCGCCCTTCCCAAAAACTCATCCCCAGGGAGGGGCTTTGCAGCCGCCCCCTCTCGGGCTCAGCACCCCCAAAAAGGGGCTGATGCCCCAGCTTGGTGGGGAACCGGCTCTGCTGTCTCTGGGCTCTGCCCCAAGACACTGCCGAGGCTCTCCCGATCTTGTCCCGTCCCGGGTGATGTGGCCTTGTCAGGCAGCTGTCACCTAACTTCTCGTCATCGCTAATTACGCAGCAGGAGGCTGGCAGCCAGTACACTGTAATTACTGTAATGCAGAATGCTTTTTAATCCCTCGTTCTGCGTCGTGCTTCCCTCCTCCTCTCCATCCCCTTTTCCCAGAGTACAGGACGTTGCTACCGGCCGGTCCCATGGCTCGAGAGGGGACGGCACAGCCCACCGACGGTGGAAGGAGAAAACACTCAAGATCCTGGCTGAAATCCAGGCCCCGCTCTCCCTCCTCATGCTGAGGTCTGCGCTCCCTCCCCGGGGAGGGTTGTGGGTGCGGATCCCCCTTCACGAGCACCTCCCACCTCCTCCTGGAGGGATCCCAGTTCCTGGCTGGGGCATTCCCGGTCCCTCTCCTCCACTCCAGGTCTCTCCCGCTCTTAATTTGTGTATTAAGGCCCTTCAGATGGGCCTTGAGCTGTGGCTCCATGCCTGGATCCCACGCACCGTCCTTTCGGGGAGATGCAGGTGGATCGTTTTGGGGATGCGTGGGGATCCTTTGAGGGATGCACCTGGATCCTTCGGGGGACACATGTGCAGAGAGCCCAGGGCTACACGGCAGGGCAGGGCCGTGGGGTCCCGCACAGCTCCCTTGGGGATATTTCCCCCAGTTCCTTCCAGGGAACTGGAATCTGACACTGGAGTGGAGAAGGGAGAGAAGGGGGGAAAAAACCAAACCAAAACAAAAAAAACCAAACCACTGGGAGGATGGAAATCAAAGCAAAGCAAAAGGGAACTTTTCCTTTCTCTCTCCTCTTTTCTTTTTTCCTCCTGTCATTGAGAAATTGGCAATTAAAGGTTGCATTGTAGCCTAATTGCTTGTCTGATTGAGCTGTAATAAAAGAACCCTCTGAGCAGTCTGAAGTATTTAAAGGGAAGAAATTATCCGGGGGATAAAAGCGTTCGGATCCTTCTCGTAAACAGCGTGCGGGAGGACGGGGAGATGGAGGGGTAATTGACTTCAGCTTTTGTTGCCAGGGGGAGAAGGGGGTGGTCTTGTCACATCCAGCCTTTAATGTTTTAACTTAATTTATTATAAAGCTGTTTATTTGCTTTACGGGAGCTGAGAAGTGACATTTTGAGTCGAGCTGTCTCATGCAACCCGCTCTTCTGCCTGGGTGGGGGAAACTGAGGCAGAGCAGGTGGCCTGGATGAGGTCTCGGGGAGGGGGGGGTCTGGGGGTAGCCCCGGCCCCTGCGGGGTTGCTCACTTGCTCATTTTCCTGCAGGCTGTGCAACTGGGCTCTGCTCAAGCTCCTGAACCGCCTCTTCCTCGGCGTGCAGCTCCACCGAGGGCAGCTGGAGATGGTGCTGAGGGCCGCCAGGACGGTAGGGAGTCCAGCCAACCGCTCTCGCCCCGCGCCTCGCCGCCGGCACGCCGGGTGCTGAGCCCTGGCCGCCTTCTTTGCAGCCCAACGTGCCGCTGGTTTTCCTCTCCACCCACAAATCCCATCTGGATGGGCTGCTCCTGACCTTCCTCCTCTTCTCCCAGGGGCTGGGGGTGCCCAGGGTGACGGTGGGCAGCCAAGCCTGCAGCCCTCGCCTCCGGTAAGGCATGGGGACACCGGCATGGGGCACTCGCAAAGCCCCGCAGCCATGGGGGGGAGCTGGGGGGACCCGGCCCCATGCAAGGTGGGTGCCCCTGGTGGCTTCTTTCCCCTGCAGAGCCTTGCTCGCCCGCCTGGGAGCGATTTTCCTGCCTTCAAGGATGGAGCAGGCACCGAGTGACCAAGAGGAGGGGCTCCTGGGGGCTGTCCTGGCCACGGTATGTCCTGCCCGAGGTGTCGGGAGGGATAAAACATCCCCCCCCAAGCTCCAAAAGCACCTGGCAAAGGTGTTTAGGGGTGTCTCAACTGCAGGCTGGCCGAGGTGCGCGGCTGTGTGATGGGTGCCGGCAGCTCCAGTGCATCTCTGGGGTGCTGACGGTGCCCCCCAGCCTCACCCCGTCTCCCCCCCAGTACGTGGAGGAGGTGCTGAGGAGCCGCCAGCCTCTGCTCATCTTTCTGGAGGAGCCCCCGCTTGCCCTGCACCTCTCTGCCCCTGCCCAGCAGTGGCTGGCCATGGTGTACCGAGCCGTGCGGGATGGCGCCATCCCCGACGTCCTCCTGGTCCCTGTGGGCATCGCCTACGACGTGATCCCCGGCGGTTCGCAGCAGGAGGGAGCGGTGAGAGGTTTTGCCCACCCGAATCGCCGGGTGCATCCCCCGGGGAGCAGCCCTCGCCTCCATCATCCCACTAACGCTCTGGTCCCCTCTCCTCCCAGCGCGGCGCGCAACCCCTCGGCCTCGGCGCTTGCCTCTGGGCAGCGTGTGGGACCCTGCGCCAGAACCGCGGCTGCGCCCGGGTGGACTTTGCCCAGCCCTTCTCCTTGCAGGTACAGCAGCAGGGCTGGCAGCCGGGGATCCTGGCCGGCCCCGGAGGGTTTATTGCCCCGCTGATTGCTTGCAAACCCCTGCGGGGTGGATGGAGGGATTTGGGGTGGATCTGGTGTTGTCCAGGGGATCCTGTGAAGGTTTATTGCCATGATGGTGGCTGTGCCAGCCCCCTGGGGGGTGGATGGATGGGCTTGGGCTGGATACGGTGTTCTCTGGGGGATCTGGTGTTGTCCAGGGCATCCAGTGAGCCCAGCACCGGGGAAGCTGGGGGGGCAATGGGGCAGTGCTCGTGGGCCCTGGGGACCCAAGGGATGAAGTCAGCTCATTGGTGCCGAGGGCTGTGAGCACCAACAGGCTGGATTTGTCCTCCTTCCCAGGAGTTCGTGGCCAAAAACCTCGTTGGACGGAGCTGCGGGGGGAAGCGGCTGGAGGAACTGCTGCTGCCCACCATCCTCGGCACGTGGTAAGCAGGCACCAGGCATCGGGGCGGCATCTCACCCTCCACACCCGCGCCCGGCCCCGCTTTCTCACCCCTCTCGCTCCATTTTCTCCAGCCCCAGCCAGCTGGATGCCAAGGTGACAGAGGTTTGGAGTCCCGGCCCCACGTCGGCCACCGGTGTAGAGGTAGAAGAGGAAATATTGGTGACCAAGCTGGGCCTGCACTCCCTGAGCGGTGAGGGGGTCCCACTGGGCTCGGGGTGGGGAGGGGCTCATAGCCCAATGGCTAACAAGCGCCTCTCCCCGGCTCGCAGATGGCGTTGCCTGCTCCGCCGTCATGGCCGTGGGGATCACGGCCGCGCTGCTGTTGCACAAGCACCGAGAGGTGAGACGAGGAGGTGTCGGGGTTTCTCTTCCTTTGGAGCAAGATTTCTAGAGCCACGCAAGGGACCAGCTCATCCTCCTCTTCCTCCAGGGCGTTTTCCTCTCCCGGCTGATGCGGGACTTCGCCTGGCTGCTGGAGGAGATCCTGCTGCGCCAGCGCGACGTGGGCTTCTCGGGGCAGCTGCATGCCCTGGTGCAGCACAGCCTCACCCTGCTCCGAGCCCGGCTCACCCTCTACCACCTGGCCCCCATCGGTGATGTCCTGGTGGTCCCCGAGGCCTCAGCGGTGGCCCTGAGGGAGCTGCGCTACCACAGCGCTGACATCCTGCCTGTCTTCGCCAGCGAGGCAGTGGGAGGTGAGGAGCGAGGCGTGGAGGGGGGGGTGGGTGGATCGGTGACACCAGGGATCGGTGACACCGGGGGAACTGGTGACGCCACTTTCCTGGCAGCGTGCGCCATCCATGCCTTGCTGATGGAGATGCTGCCCTTCCTGGGGGTGACCGTCGGACCCTCCAGCATCGTGCTCAGCCAGGATGAGCTGCACCGCAAGACCCTGGAGCTGCTCCTGCTGCTGCCCCTAAATCTCCTGGGGCTCCAGGTAGGGGCTGGCGGTATGGGGTGGCACTGCCATCGCGTGGAAGTGGCCTGTCACCGCTGCCTGCCTGGCAGGGGGGAGTCCAGCCCCTTTCCTCCTCTCCCCCAGCCCTGCCAGCCCCTGGACTGCCTGAGCCAGGACATCGTGGACAAGCTTCTCCTCTGCGGGCTGCTGGAGGCTGAAGAGGTGGGTGCCCCCCCCCCAGGTCCCCCTTCCCACCCTGGGGACAGGCAGCTCAGCCCTCGCTGCACCCTCCGCTCCTGGCCGGGAAGGGGACGTGGGACCAGGGTCCCTGTGGGGGGACCGGACGCTGGTGGGGTGGCGTCAGAGGTGAGGTGGCACCCGGCTTGTCCCTGCAGCTGGAGAGCGAGCGCTGGGTCTGCGACTTGGCCCCGCGGCCCTCCTGCAGTCGGCGGCCCTTGGCAGGGATGGACTTCACCGACAGTGACAGTGACAGCCAGGACGAGGTCCCTAAGCGCTGCTTCAAGGTACTGGGGGTGTCCCCCCCACTGCCGCTGTGGCAGGGTGAGGCCAACCTCCCTGATCTCGGGCTTACCCCCTTCCAGCTCAGTGAGCCCCAGGGCTCTCCCGGCCTCCTCCTCTTCCTCTGCCGGCTCCTGCGCCCCGTGCTGAGGACCTACGCCAGAGCCGTGGCTTTCCTGGACCGACCCAGCTGGCCCCAGCCCGGTAAGACCCCCCCCGCGGGGTGGGCAACCCTTTCTCCACCCACACTAGCCCCTCCCTTGGTTTGGCTTTTGGGGAAACTGAGGCACAGCCAAAGCTCCCTTGCAGTCCTGGCTCTGCACCGGGACCGGAGAGGGGCTGTGCCCTGCCGGGAGCTGGGGTCTGACCCCCCGTCTCTGTCCCCCACCCCAGAGCCAGCCTACGTCGAGGCGCTGCTGCAGTTCCTGAGCGAGGAGGATGCTTTCGGTGAGTCGGGGTGGGGGAAAAATGGGGTGTCCCTCCTGCTTTGGGGTCAGCAACCCCCCACAGCCAAGCCAGGGGTGCCCGGAGGGTGGGACGCCGGTGACCCTTGGGGATTTCTCTCCCTCTAGAGCACCCAGACAGGAGCCTGGCCCTCAGCTCTCTCCAGACCTTCAAGGAGATGGGGGTAAGCGTGACTGGGCTCTGCCAGCCTCCCCCCCGGCCCCCCCGCCCCCAGCCCTCAAACTGGCCCCCAAGTGATGCCCCTCTCCCTCCCCAGGTGCTGGAGGAGGTGCGGGCCCCTGCCGGCCCCCTGCTCCGCCTCGCCCGGCCCTTCCAGTCCAGCGCCAGCCGGGGCAAGCTGGAGGCCTTCATCCAGCAGTTCACCCGGCCGTAGCTGCCGGTGCCGTGCCGGTAAAGCTGGGAGACACCCATAAAGCTGGGAGCAGGTACCGACCCGCCTCGTGCGTTTATTGACCGGGGGGGGGGGGGGTGTTAAGGCAGTTGAATTGGGGTGAGATTTGGCGTCTCCGTCTTCACACCACCTTGTTGCAGATGGTGCCCAGCTCCTCGATCTCACACTGCACCTCGTCGCCTCTCTGCGAGGGGCAGGGACATGCTGGCGTGCCTTGCCCTTTTATGTCCCCTTGCCCTTTTATGTCCCCTTGCCCTTTTATGTCCCCTTGCCCTTTTATGTCCCCTTGCCCTTTTACGTCCCCGCGCTGCCACCTCTGCCTTATTTTGAGTCCCCCCGCTTTTCCCTCACCTTAAGAAACACGGGGGGCTTCCGAAAGACCCCAACTCCAGGAGGGGTTCCTGTCAGCAAGATGTCCCCGGGGACCAGCGTGACGAACCTGGGGAGGAAGGCAGGGGTCAGGGGTGGCCCCCCTGGTCTCCTGGGGAGCAGTGTCACCCTCACTGTGTGTGTCCCCCCCGCCCCCGGACCCTACCGGGAGACCCAGGCGATGAGTGTGGGCAGCTTGAAGACGAGCTGGCTGGTGTTGCTGTCCTGCATCAGCTGCCCGTTGACACTGCAGCGGATTCTCAGGTTGTGGACATCTGGTGGGGACAGAGGGGACATGTCACGCTATTGGGGGGGACATGGGGACAGTGCTGTGGGACCCCTGCCACCCTGAACACCCCCGTTGGGACAAACATGGGTGCTTTTGGGCAAACGTGGTGCCTGCTGGCTCCTGTGTTAGCCAGGAAAGAGCCCCTGTCCCGTCCCCATCCTGTCCTGTCCTCACCTGCCACCGCCTCCTTGGTGACTAGAGCCGGCCCCAGGGGACAGAAGGTGTCAAAGGTTTTTCCTAGCAGCCACTGCCTCCCGTTCCTCCTCATCTGCCAGTCCCGCGCGCTGACGTCGTTGGCCACTGTGAAGCCCACGACGTGGTCCATCGCCGAAGACTCCTGGGGAGGGGTGACAAGGGGGACCTGCTTAACCGGGCAGGGGACAGGCGCAGAGGAGGGGTACGGCAGGGGGGTTACCTCGATGTGCCGCCCCTCCTTCCCGATGACGGCAGCCAGCTCCACCTCCCAGTCCACCTCCTGCTGGGGGGAAAAGGGGGGGGGTGCTGGAATGGGGCTGTACCCTTCAGCGTGGGCTGGGGACAGGGCGGGGGTGGCAGTGATTCTCACGCTGCTGTCCTGGGGGTGCACGATGTCATCGAAGGGGCCGACGATGGCGCTGGGGAACTTGCTGAAAATGATGGGCTCCTTGGGGACGCTGACGCCCTGCTCCTGGCAGTGGTCACGGTAGTTGAGCCCCACGGCGATCACCTTCTGCGGGTCCCCCACGGGCGCCAGCAGCCGCACCGTCCCCCGCGGCACCCGGTGACGCCCCGACTCCAGCGCCCTGACAGGTCACGGGGGTCGGTGGCGGGGCCGGCAGTGGTGATGGTGCCGCCGACGCCGCCAGCGCGGTGTCACCCACCTCTGTGCGGCCGCCAGCGCGGTGGGGCCCATCTCCAGGAGGGCGCGCGTGGAGCGGGGCAGCCCCGGCTCGGCCGCGCTCAGGTCCAGCAGGGCCCCCCCGGGACCCTCCTCCAGCCCCAGCCGGGGCTCGGCCCCCCCAGGGCCCCGGAACCGCACCAGCCGCAGGGCCCCCGCTGGTCGCATCCCCCCCTGCGGGACACAGGTCCTTGGGATGCGGCACCCGGGGGATCCCGGCACCTCCCCCGGGGTGCTGGGGCCCCCCAGCGGGTGGATCCCTGGGGGCGAGGAGGGAGGGGAAGGGGCAGATCCTGGTGCAGGAGGGATCCTGGAGGGAGGGGAGGTCCCAGCCTGGGGCAGGGATAGGGGGCAGTGGATCCCTCCACGGGGGCAGATCCCTAGTGCGGCAGCAAATCCCCCCCCACCCCGGCAGGGAATGGATCCTGGCATGGGATGGATCAGGGGTGAGGGGGATCACCCCGGCACACCGGGGTGGGGGGAGCAGATCGCTGGATCCCATGCAGCCCCAACCCGAGGATTCGCCCCCCCCCCGATCCCCCCACCTGCACAGGGGAATCGCTGGAGAATTCCCTGCCGTGGTCCTGCACGGCCCCAGCCCTGCGGGATTCCCCCCCGAGTCCCACACTCCCGTCCCTGGGATCCCCCTCGCCCTGATCCCGCTCAGCCCGATCCCAGGGGACCGCCCCCCCCCCCCCGCACTCACAACCCCAGACCCAGGGAATCCTCCCCCTTCCCGCCCCGCCCCGATCCCACACAGCCCCGATCCCAGGGATTGCCCCTCCACCCCCTTCCCAGGGGATCCCCCCGATCCCAGGGATCCCCCTCCCCGCCCTCGATCCCGCTCAGTTCCGGTCCCGGGGATCCCCCCATATACAAGGCGGTCCCCCGATCCGCCCCTCCCCGGTCCCGGGGATCCCCCGACCGCGCGGTGCCCGGTCCCGGGGGGGTGTCGGAGGATCCCGGTCCCAGCTACGTCACTCCCCTCTCGGCACGCACCGACCCCGCGCCGCCCGCGTGAAGGTCCCGGGCCGCGGCCCCGCCCCGCCCCCCGGGCCGGCCAATGTGAGCGCGGAGGGGGCGGGGCCGCGCCGGCGGCGCTCGGCCGCACCTCCCCCCCGCTGGAGGGGCGGGGCAGCGGGGTTGCTAGGAGACGGGGCGCGGCCGCCATGACAGCGCGCGGCCGCCATGACAGCGCCGCCATGACGGCGCCGAGGCCGGAGCCGGCCGGGCCCTGCGGCGGGAGCGAGCCGGGCCCAGGCGGGTGTTTCTAACCTTTATTTCATGGAAACACGCAGTGAGTGAGCGAGCGACAGGCGGCTGCGGAGGCGGGGCCGGGCCAGGGGGCCAGGGCGGGGGCCTGGCTGAGGCGCAGCCTGGCCTCGCCGGCCTATTCGTGAGGAGAAAAAAAGCAGAAATAGCCCAAATAACCCTCCCGCAGAGCGAAACACCTCTGCTGCCACCACCTCTCTGGCCCCCCTGGGCTGTGCACAGCCATGGCTGCCCCCTTGGCTCCCTGGGTGGCACATTTAATCCCTAAATCATTGCTATTTGTTTTATTTAGAAAATTAGCCCTCTCTCCTGGTACCGCCGGAAGGCGGGGAGCGGCCTAAGTCCCCTTAAGCGCTGCATTGGGTGGCGGGGAGGAGGTTCATGTGCTTTCAGTTGGCCATTGGGAGCTGCCATTTCGCGGCTGCGATGGAGACCCCCCTCCTCGGCTGGGTGCTCCTGTGGGGGCTCCTGTGCCGCACAGGGCAGGGGCAGCCCCGCTGCGGGGTGGGGTGAGGGGGTTCCCCCCAAAATGGGTCTGGCTGGCGGGACGGGCTTTGCCAGGCGCCATGCCGGGGGTGGCTTTGGCGGACGAGCCGGTAAAGTCACCCCGTATCTCTTCCTCTCTTGTAACTGGAGTGTCGGGAGTCAGGTGCATTATTTTCTTCTTTCTTTTAACCTCTCATTTTGTTTGAAAGAGTAGAAAAAAAAGTCCCCCTCAGGCGCTGGCGGGGCCAAGCGTGTGGTCCCGGGTTCTAGATCACATTCTCAAAGATCTGCATGGAGCTCATGATGTCCTCGTCCTGGATGGGGCAGGAGGGAGAGGTCAGACCCCCCCCGTCCCCCTCGCCCCCTCCCTCCTGTCCTCACCAGAGCTGTTGTCCCCCGGCCCCCTCAGGACATCAGTTTGGGACAGGATGAGGAACTCGGGTTCAGAGGCCTGGCACTGAGGAGGAGGAGGATGGCATCGATGCCGAAGGCCCCTGCAGTGCTGCTCACCTTCTGGCATGTCTCCAGGAACTCCTCAAAGGTCACCACACCGTCACCGTTCCTGTCCATCTTCTGCAAAGGAACAGCAGGGGCTCAGCGGGGACGGCCCCGATGGCGGTGGCAGCCCCGGCCTGTGACACCCAGGGGGGGTTGGTGGCTGCCGGGAGGGGACGAGGCAGGACGGTGTCACCTGGAAGAAGAGCTCCACATGCTCGGCAGGCGCGCTGTCCTGCAGGGCGGGGTGGGTGCAGCGCCCCATCATGTCGTAGATGGACTTCATGATCTCCAGCATTTCCTAGGAGGTGACAGAGGGGGACTGGGTGACAAGAACCCTCCGAAGGAGGGCACCTTTGTCCCCCAGCACCTGTTTCCCCCATTGCTGTCACTCTGTGGGTGTCCCCTGCCATGCTCCTGGCCCCCCCAGGCCTCGTCCCCCCCTCCGCATGTCACCTCCTTGGTGATGTAGCCGTCTTTATTAATGTCGTAGAGGTTGAAAGCCCACTTCAGCTTCTGGTGCACTGTCCCCCGCAGCAAGACAGAGAGGCCAATGACAAAATCCTGCCGGAGAACCACGGCCGTGAGCAGGGACATCCTACGGGCACCGCCAGCACCCCCGGGGATGGACCCATGTCCCCCCAGCTCAGCTGTTTCCCCCCTCCACTGGTGCCGTGGCGCTGCCATCGATCATGGGACGCCCGGGGGATTTTGTTCCTATTGATCCCGTTTCTATTCTGGCTCGCAGCTATTTTTAATCACCAGGGTAAAACTGGCGCCGGCCCCCCCTGCCGCAGTGCCCGGAACAATCCCAGCAGAGGCTCCCGCCGGCGAGGACACCCAAAATTTTGGCTGTTGCCGCGGCGCCGAACTTTTATCCCCCATGGCATGCAGGCGAGGAGGAGGATGTGATGAATCACACCGCTGGGCACGCGTACAGGCACGCGTACAGCCGGAGCAGCGCGGCGCTGGCACGGCTTTGCTGGGAGGGAGAAGCCGGGTGCGGGAGCGGCGCCGGGAGCCTCACCTGGAAGCAGAGAGCCCCGTTGTGGTCGGCGTCGAAGGCGTCGAACAAGAAGTGCGCGTAGGTGCTGGCATCTGCGAGGGGAGGAAGGTGGGAGCCGGTGAAGCCCACACGCCGGGATTGGTATTTTGGCATTTTCTCCGGAAACCGGCACCCTCCACTGCCAGCCTCGGGAGTTCCCGACTCACCGCCTTGGGGGAAGAACTGCGAGTAGATGAGCTTGAAGGTCTCCTCATCCACCAGGCCGCTGGGACACTCCTGGGAGGGGAGCGGGCACCCAGTGAACCCCGGATCCACCGAAACTGCCCCCCCCGCCGTAACCACGGTGGGGTGAGGATGTCCCCCCCCGACACTCACGCTCTTGAAGCCGCGGTAGAGGGACTGCAGCTCCTTCTTGGTGAACTTTGTCCGTGCCAGCAGCCGCTCCAGCCCCTCGGGTTGGTGCCGGACAGCCGAGAGCTCCAGCTCGGCATCGCCGCCGTCTGCCGGGAGACGCCGGCACAGACCCCCCCCGTGGGTCCCGCAGCCTTTCCCGAGTCATCCCGGGCTCTTCCAACCCAGATCCCACCCTGCTTAAAACCAAACTCCCCTCCCTGACCCACTGGTGGATCCCAAATCCCCTTGTGCCAGGAGGAGAAGCTGCGCGTTCTGCATCCCAAGGGAGAAGCCGTCCCATCCCGGGGGGGTTTTCTCTGCGTCCGCCTCCGGCAGCGTCTCACCCCGGCCCCGCGTAATGCTGCCTCTGCCCGCGCCCTGCTGGGCGGAAGGTAATTAATAAATGATGGCTCATTAATAATTCCAGCTTGGGAAGCCCCCGCGGAGCCGTTTTGCGCTGAGATGGGGATATCAGGAACTTGGGGCTGGGAGAGGCTCCGCCGTGCGCATCGGTAGGGACGCCCCGAAAACCCCGGGGTCCCCCGGTGAACCCCAAGCTGGGGGGGTCGGGACTGGGGTCCCCGGTGTCCCATCTCAGGGGTGTCTGGGGGGGAATTAGGGGTCCCTGGTGTCCCGTCTTGGCGGGGGGGGTTCAAGGGCTCAGTGGGTGTTGGAGGTCCCCGGTGTCCCACCTTGGGGGTCTTTGGGGGACTGGGGGGGGTTGGGGGTCCCCAGTGTCCCATCTGAGGGGCGTTGGGGTTGATGCAGGACTTGTGGGTACCCGGTGTCCCATCTCCAGGGGGTTTTGGGGGTCAGTGTGGGCTCGGAGGCCCCCAGCATCCCCCTCAGGATGGGTTTGGGGTCAGTGTGGGTCGGGGTGGTCCCCCAGTCCCACCTCAGGGGGGTTTTGGGGTCAGTGTGGGTCAGGAGGGTCCCCCAATCCCACCTCAGGGGGCTTTGGGGTCGGTGTGGGTCGGGGGGTCCCCAGCATCTCCTTGCGGGGGGACTGGGGAGGCCGGGGCCGGCCCAGCCCCCCAGGGGAAGGTCAGAGCAAGGCTGGGCCATGACGCGGCAATGCTGGGCACCCCGAGGTGGGGCGGGGGGCTGCAAATAAATGAGATTAATTAATTAAAATTAATTAAGGGGGGGGGACATGGAGGGGGGTTACCTTCCGCGGAGATGGGCTCCAGGATGCCGAACTGCTTGAGGACGGCGATGAAGAGGAGGATGACGACGGCCACAGCGCAGAGCTCCATGCCCTGGATGCCCATGGCCAGTGAGGGGGGGGGGGGGGTGTCCCTGCGCCCCCCACCCCAAAGCGGGGTGCCGGGGTGGGGGCGAGGAGCTGGTGGCTGCTGGGTGCCCGCCGTGAGCTGGACGCTGCCGCGGGGCCGTCCCTCCGTCCCTCCGTCCGTCCGTCCTGCCCTCCTCCCTTGGCACGCGCCCACGGCCCCCCCCCGCCACCCCCACCATTCCTATTTTTTTTTTCCCCATATTTTATCCCTTTTTTTTTTCCCTCTTTTTTACTCCCCCTTCCTACACAGGGGCCCCACCCAGCACTCATGGGTGCCCCCTTCACCCCAGTGGGTGAAAAACCAGCGCAGGCCTTAAAATTGGGTGAAATAAAGGTGGGTTTTGGGCCGGCTCCCCCCCCCCAAGGAAGAGGCAGGCAGTAATGCTCCCCCCCCCCGCCGCCTCTGGGGGGAGGTTAATGGGAGTTAATTAGCGGGAGGTGGCTAACGAGCGGCATGGGATGGAGGGCATGAGTAAGCAGGGGAGGGAAGGGCTCCCCGGGGACACTGAGGCAGGGGGTGCGGGGGGGCTGTCCCCAGCCCCCCCCCGGTCCCCACGGCCATCTGTCTCTGTATCCCCAATGTCCTGGAGTGGCCTTGTCCCCAAGGCCCCAGGGACATCCCTCCCCATCCCCCGAGGGTGTCGTGCCCGCGTGGTCCTGGGGACATCTGTCACCAACATCCCGGGGGTGTCCCGTCCCCCTGGGACACCGTCCTGTCCCCCCGGCGTGTCCCTGTCCCCAGGGGCGCCATCCCCGGCCCCCCGGGCTGCCCCCGGCCCCCGCTGTCCCCTGCCCCCGGCCCCACGGCCAGTCCCGCTCCCAGGGGGCGGGGCTTATGCTACGAAGGCGGGGCCTGTCGCCAAGGGCGGGGCCTGTCGCCAAGGGCGGTGCGCGCCTAGGGCCCCGGGGGCGTGGCTCAGCCGCACGCTCCGCCCCTCCACTTCCGCTTCCGCCGCCGTCCCCGGAAGCGCCGCCCGCCGCCGCCGCTGCCACCGCCATGGCCTCAAGGTTACTGCGGGTGAGCGCGGCCCTGCGGCTGCTGCCCGCCGCCGCCGCTCGTGCCGCGCCTGCCCGCTGCCTCGCCGCCCCTGGTGAGCCTGGGGGGACGGGGGGGAGCGGGGGGGAGGGGGAGGGGGAAACGGGCGGGCGGGCGGGCGGGGAGGGGCCCCGAGGCGGCGGCCTCCCGGTGTAACGGCGGTGCCCCGCAGGCGGCCTGGCCAGCGATGAGGAGCAGGCGACGGGGCTGGAGCGGAAGGTGATGGAGGCCATGAACAAGGGCCTGGTGAGTGCGGGGGGGCGGCCTGGGGAGGGGGCGGGGCCTGGGCGGCGGGAGGGGAGGGCAGCCGGGGGGGGTGGGGGATGTTCTGGGGTGGGGGTGGGTGACAGGGACAGGGGGTCCCTTGGGGGGTCGGGCAGGGGCTGGAGGGGGGACCGGGGCTGCCCTTCTCCCCGCTCACCCCCCCCCACCCCCCTGCAACCCCCCCACCTCCCCCCAGGACCCCTACAGCATGTTCCGGCCCAAGCGCTACGCGGGGACCAAGGAGGACCCCAACCTCGTCCCCTCCATCACCAACAAGCGCATCGTGGGCTGCGTCTGTAAGTGTCATGGGCTGCCCCCCCCCCCGTGTCCATGTGTCCGGGTCCCTGCCTGTGTGTTGCCCCCCCCCCTGTGTCCCTCCCTCCGCGCCCCCCCTCCCCCCGTCCATGTCCCATCCACCCCTCTGTGTGTTTCCGTATTGTCCCCTTCCCTGTGTCTGTCCATCCATAGCCCCATCTGTCCGTCTGTTGGGCCCCCCCCACCATGTCCGTGTGTGTCCCCTCCCGCCTCCTTCCCTCCCTCCCTCCCACCCACCCTCCTCTTCCTCCCCCAGGCGAAGAGGACAACAGCTGCGTCGTCTGGTTCTGGCTGCACCAGGGGGAGGCCCAGCGCTGCCCCTCCTGCGGCGCCCACTACAAGCTCATCCCTCACGAGCTGCCCCACTGAGGGACTCCCTGGACCCCCCAGCACCCACCGAGGGGCCCATGGGTCACACCGACCCCCCCGGCACCCACTGGGCATCGTCTGGGCCGAGCTGAGCCGCCCCCACTGTGTGTGTCCCCCATAAAGAGTTTGTGTGTGAGACCCCGACTCTGTCTGCACTGGGGGGGGGGGAGGGGAGCACCCGTGGGTGCCGGGGCGGGTGGGGGGGGCAGCCGGGGGGGTGAATTCATAGCTGTTACTGCCCTCAGGGGCAGGGAGGGGACTCGGAGCAGGGCTGGGGTATGTTCCCGGGAGGTGTTTGTGACCTTGGAGCGGTTTTTGGGGTGGAGGGGCCCCACCATCCCCATGCCCTGGGGTGCGGCTGTTGGAGGTCTTGCTCTCCCCTTGCCTGGGGGGCTCCAGAAGCAAGACCTGCTTGGGGACACCCCCCCCATCCCCAAAGGAAGCCCACAGGGAGGGTCACAGCCTCCCTGGATCCCCCCCCCTCCAGTTCCACACGAGGTGTCCCTCCCAGTGGAGGTTGTGGCCGTACCCTGGGGGGGGCCTCAAGTGGACACTGTCCTCCAGGGTGGCCCCACCAGGTGGCCGTGGTGGTGTCCCGCCATGGAGTCAGAGGCCCCCTGAGGTCCCAGTAGCCCGTGTCTACTGTCCCCTCCTCGCCTGCCGCGGCTGTGTCACCCCCACCCCCTGGGGAACGTCTCCAGCGCCTGCCGGGGTGGGGTGAGGCTGAGCGGGTGCCGCGAGGTGGCTCCTGTCCCTCCCAAGCAGATGTTGGGCCTCAAAATGGGTCCCCCTGGCCACAGAAAGTGCCGGCACCGTGGCCCATTGCCGACCCGTGGTCCCTCCTTCCTGCCCCTGACAGGGGCAGTCACCTTGGCCCCGCCACCCGCAGCTCTGCGGGGGCCTTTTGTTGCTCTCCGGGTGGCCCCGGCAGCGCCGCTGGTGACCGCGTGTGGTGGCCAAATCTCCAGAGGTGGTGGGGGGTCCCCGGGGAACTGGCTCCATCGGGGCAGGACCCCTCCTCCTGCTGCCGGGCGGCCCTTGGGGGGCAGCCGGGGGACGGCGGGAGCTCTGGGGGCTGCCTGGTCCTGGGGGGAGGGGGGGGGAGGCGGCCGCGGGGCCCCCCAGGAGGTGCTGGAGGCCCCCGAAGGGTCCCCGCTGTGTCCCCCTCACCCGCTGCTGACGCGTCGGTGACGCCGGGCGGGTTGGCGATGACGTTGTCTGTCCGCAGGGCCGGGGTGGGGGGGGGCTCCGGCCCCCAAGGGTCACCGGGGGGGGGGGCCTGGTGGCTGCCGCATCCCCGGTGCGGTCCCTCCCTCTGCTGACGTTGTCGATGACGGCAAGCTGGCCGGCCATGACGTCATGCACCCCCCCACCCCCAGTCTGGAGGGGGCGGGGCTCTCGATATCACCTCCCTCCCTCCCTCCCTCCCCCCCCCGCGCAGCCAATGGGAGCCGCCGGCGGCCGTGACTGACAGCGCAGGGGGCGGGGCTCCGGCGGGGGGCGGGGCGTCGGCAGAGGGCGCGCGGGGACGCGGCGGGCGGGGCGGGCGGGCGGTGAGTGCGGCGGTGACGTCACCCCTCTGTCGCAGAGGGGCGGCGCGGGCGCGCGGGGCGCGCGCCGGAAGCGGGGCGGCGCGGGGCGGCGCGGGCGGACAAGATGGCGGACGGGGACAGCGGCAGCGAGCGCGGCGGCAGCGGCAGCGGCAGCGGCGGGTTCGCGACCGGCCGCGGCGGCGGCGGCGGCGGGGCCGGGTCCGGGTCCGGCGGGGGGTCCGGCGGCGGCGGGGCCGGGCCCGAGCAGGAGACGCAGGAGCTGGCCTCGAAGCGGCTGGACATCCAGAACAAGCGCTTCTACCTGGACGTGAAGCAGAACGCCAAGGGCCGGTTCCTCAAGATCGCCGAGGTGGGGGCGGGCGGGTCCAAGAGCCGCCTCACGCTCTCCATGGCGGTGGCCGCCGAGTTCCGCGACTACCTGGGCGACTTCATCGAGCACTACGCCCAGCTGGGCCCCTCCAGCCCCGAGCAGCTGGCCCAGGCCGCCGGGCCGCCGGGCGAGGACGGCGCCGGCCCCGGCCCCCGCCGCGCCCTCAAGAGCGAGTTCCTGGTGCGGGAGAACCGCAAGTACTACCTGGACCTGAAGGAGAACCAGCGCGGGCGCTTCCTCCGCATCCGCCAGACCGTCAACCGCGGCCCCGGGGGGCCGGGGGGCTTTGCCGGGGGCCCCCCCGGGCTGCAGAGCGGCCAGACCATCGCCCTGCCGGCCCAGGGGCTGATCGAGTTCCGCGACGCCCTGGCCAAGCTCATTGACGACTACGGGGGCGAGGAGGACGAGCTGGGCGGCCCCGGGGGCGGCGGGCCGGGCGGCGGGGGGCTCTACGGGGAGCTGCCCGAGGGCACCTCCATCACCGTGGACTCCAAGCGCTTCTTCTTCGACGTGGGGTGCAACAAGTACGGCGTCTTCCTGCGGGTGAGCGAGGTGAAGCCGTCCTACCGCAACGCCATCACCGTCCCCTACAAGGCCTGGGCCAAGTTCGGCGGCGCCTTCTGCCGTTACGCTGAGGAGATGCGTGACATCCAGGAGCGCCAGCGGGACAAGCTCTACGACCGCCGCGCCGGACCCCCGGGACCCGGCAGCGGCAGCGGCGCCGGCGACGACTCCGACGGCGACGACGTGGACGACGACTGAGCCCTGAACCCCACCGCCGGCCCCCCCCCCTTCCCCCTTCGCCCCACATCCAACCCCCCGGGCCCCCTCCCCCCCCGCCTCGTTTCTCCCTACTCCCTCCCCCCCTCCTCCCCCGCCCCCCAAAAACCCGCCGCCGGAGAGAGTAACCGGCGCGACACCGACCGCAACGCCGACTGCGTCCTCGCACGCACCCGCCACCGCCGTCCCCCCCAGGACTCTCTGCCTGCTGGGGGTGGGGGGGGGTGGGTGGGAGACACCCGCATCCCCTCTCCCCTCCCAGCGCTGCCACGGTGCCCCCCCTCACCGAAACCAGCATCGCGGAGCGGAGCTGCCGCCGCACACCCAGACCCTCGCCGGAGCCCCGCCGGCCGGCGGAAGAGGAGCCAGGCAGGGGGAGACGGCGGCAGCAGCAGGAGCGCTCGGGAGCGAGGGGGGCTCTATCTGGACCAACGTCCGTGCTCTCTTCTTCCACTTTTTCCTTTATTTTCCCTTTTTTTTTTTTTTTTTCCCTTTTTTTTCCTCCCCTCTCTTTCCATATTTTTGGGTTTTTTCGGGTTTTTTTTTTTGGGATGCAAACTGCTAAACTCCAGGCGCCCAAAGTGGAACCCGCACACAGCTAGTGCGACGCTGGCAGGTTCCTGGAAATTAAGGAGGACTTTCTTGGTTTTAACGATTTTTTTTTTTTTTTTTTTTTTTTTTTTACCCCCCCCTCCTCCGGTGCCGGGGGGCGCAGGGAAAGGCAGGTTCACGCAGGCACAAAGCACAAGGAAAACTCGACAGGGCGCACGATCTTCCCCTTGTCTCCGCACCGGACCCATTTCCTTCCTGGGACCCTCGGGTGCCAAAATCCACCCTTTTCTCCTCTTTTTTTTCCTTCAGCCTTTCCTCAGTACCTCACACCGGCGGCTCAGTAGCACCAACCAGACTCGGCACCCCGGCAGCTGGGGGCTTCGGTGTTGGTTTGGGGGTTTTTTTAAATTTTTGGGGGGTTTTCTGGGGAGGTTTTTTCCTCTCTTTTTTGTGTTTTTCCCACCTGGCCACGCTGGCTCTGCCACGCCGGAGCCTGCAGGGTCTCTCTGGCCATCACCTCTCGTATTAAATGGTTTTTTCCACTCTCAAATGTTTGGGGTTTTGGTTTTTTGTTTTTTTTTTCTTAAGTTTTGGGTTTTTTTTTTTTAATTTTAGCTAAATCAGGTCAATCCTGCGCTTTCCAGAAAGTTTTTTTTTCTTTTTTTTTTTTTTTTTTTTTAGCCACGTTATCCCAGGAACTCTGAACTGAATGGGGTTCATCACTCTTCATTCCAAAGTTTCAGGTCTTCTTGTCCGATGGCTTCTCCAGTTTTAGGACCTTTTTTTTTTTTTTTTTTTTTTTTTAAATTAAGCTTTTTTTCCGCTATTTTCTGGGAGCCTGCACGCGCCCGCCCTCCGATCTCTTTTAATTTATTCTCGCGGATCCCGGCGTCTTCCCTCTCTCCGCTCGCTCCGTATTTATTGGGAAGCGAGGAACGGCCGGCAGTGACTCGTCTTCGCGAGGCGATGGGGGGGGGGACGCCACCTCCGTCCCCTGCTCACCCCGAAACCCAGCAGAGCCCCGGGGTACGTCGTCTGTCCGTCCGTCTGTCAAACCTCATCCCGCCCTTCCCTGCCTACATAGCTCTTTTTAAAGGGATTTTTAAGGCGAATTTCTTCCGTTTATCCCGTTTTTAACTCTTCTCCGTCGCAAAGGACTGGGTTTCCTCACTCACACGGGAGCAATAGTCTTTTATCTCCATGTCCGAACCGCGTCCGTACTGTATTTTGTACCCTAAGGCAGCTCTTTCCAGTGACGTCCTGCTGTATCCACCCGTCGTTCTCGGTTTGGCGTTGGCCGCGCCTTCGGTTCTTTGCCGCGGAGAAAAAAAAAAACAACAAAAAAACACACACACAAAAAAAAAACCAAACAAAAAATACAAAAATAAACCAACGGAAAACGCCGCGGATGGCTCCGGATCGGGGGAGAGAGCGGCCACCGCTCGGCCGCCATGGCTCCGCGGTGATGGACTTGCCGGCGTTAGGCTGCCGGGAGCCGGCTGCAGAGACGCAGGCGGTACCTCTCCTTTTATTTTTGAAGAGGATCATATATATATATATATATATATATAAAAATATATATATATTTCTTTTTTTGGGTTTTTTTTTTTTTGGCTGAATTGCAGTGATTTAGCCTTACCTTTCTACTCTGGGGTCGCCGCCGGCCCAGCTCGGCTCTCTGTAGCCGCCTAGGAAATGTGTGGAAGAGGAAAAAGGCAAATAACGCCAAAAAAATAAAGTGAAATAAAACCATAAAACCAGGACCCAGCGTTCGCTTTGGCAGCCAGAAGCCTTTCTCCTGCCGGGGAAGCGATGTATCTGTACAGGAACCTTCCGCAGCTCCATTTGACCTTCCAGCACACGGGTGAGAAGAGCAGAGCGCGTCGGGGGAAGAAATCTCGCAGCGAAAAGAACATCCAAAAAAAACGCGATTAAAAAATCAGAGCAAAAAAAAAAGGGGTTTTTAACCTGCCAGCAACCAGCGAGAGCGATTCGGAGAGGTGGGCGGACGAGCGAGGACTCGGGTGGTTTCTGCGAGGGGGGGAGATGGTTGTTCTTTGGTGAGTTTTGGGGGTTTTTTTGTTTTGTTTTTTTCCCAGTTGGCTCAGCCTGCGGCTGGCGGCCGACGAGCCTTTCCCGAGGAAAGCGGGACGACGGTTTCGCTGGAGCCGGGTTCTGCCGGCGCCGGCATCTCGCCATGGACCGACCTCGTCACCGAAAACACCTCCCTGCGGCCGGGGCGTGGGGCAGGTCGGAGGGTTTGGTTGTTTCCTTATATATATATATATGTATATACACATCTCTGCGTGTGTGTGTATATATATGAGATTTGGTTGGGGGTTTTTTTTTTGGTTTGAATTCTGTAGAAAACGGGCAAATTGCTTTTTTTTTTTTTTTTTTTTTAACCGAAAGGGGGACAAAAAAAAAAAATATCCCAAATTCTTGGAGCTTCCAGATTTCTGTTGCCCCAGAAGGGACGGTTTGAGAGCGCGACTATCGCTGTACAAAGAAAAAAAAAAAAGGAATCTTGTAAATCTTGTATAGCGCCCCAAAATCAATGTAAATACCCCAAAACGTCCGGGCCGAGGGCCGGGAGCCATTGGCGGCTCCATTAAAAGTTAAAACCGCTTCAGTTTTTTCCCCAAAAAAGAAAAATATGGAAGAAAATCGGAATTATCCTGCCTTGTTTCCAGCTGTTTTGGGGGCAGGGGCAGGAGGATCCCCTTGTGGTCCCTCACTGACGGCAGGGGACAACGCAGGGGGAGGCGACCGGTCCCCGGGGCTGCCGTGCCGGGGAGAGCGGCCCTTTCTCTTGTTGGCGATTACAAAAAAAACAACCCCTCGCCGGCTTCTCTTTTAAAAAAGAAAAAAGTTTAAAAAAAAAAAAAAAAAAAAAAGAAAAAAATGGAAAAACAAAAAAAAAAGAAGCGTGAGCGAGCGATGACGGTACTTGAGCTGATGCACAAGGAATCTCTCAGCAGATACTTGCTGCCGGGAGCGGGTTCCCGGTGGGAAATGGGAATGGGCCCAGCGTCGCGGCGGCTCGGCGGGTGCTGGGGGAGATGTTCCCGGTGGGGCGAGGCTCGGCCGCGGGCGCCATCGCCCTCCTCTTCCTCGCGGAGCCGGTCGATCCAGCAGCGCCTGTGCCAAGTGCTTGGTGCGTCGGCGTGAGATCCTGAATCCAGGGGCCGGGACGGATCTCGGATGGAGCCGAGACGGGAAAGGAACAACTGGAGAAGAGATGCGGCACTGGCGTCGGCGGCTTCTCACCGCGGTGGTGGTGGGCGAGACCTGGGAGCCCCGCACCAGCGTCTCTCTGGCACCACGGTTTGGGGTCGCCGGTGGCGTCCAGGCCTCGAAACCTTGGCGTTACCGGCAGCCGGGAGCTGTGAGGATTTCTGGCCTCGGAACAGCGCCGATGCCACGGCTGAGAGCGGGCCCGGCGCGGGAGGCTCTCCCATCCCCGGCACGTGGGGGAGGTGGAAACGTGCCAGACGGTTGGTAAAACATCCGTGCAGGAGAGCGCCGGATCCTCCGCTGAGAGCCGCCGGGGCCGGGACTGACTTCGGCCAGTATCTGCTGAGAGACCAAAACGTTCACCCCAAAGTACCTTGATGAAAGAAGAAAGTTTTATTCCTCTTATTTTTTTAATGAAAGAAAAACAAAAATAAAGCAAACCATGCACTTTAGGCGGCCCAGCGCAGGGCTGCCGGCGCCCGGGGGGGGTCCCGTCCCCCCCCTCTCCCTTCCTCTGCGGCCGGCGGGGCGGCTTCGGGAGACGCCAGGGAGCAGCCGGCGGTTGCCGAAGGCAGGTCCTGGATTTTACCACTAGCAAAGACGACGCCCGACGTGACGAACTCCTCATGCTAGCGAGCACTCCTTACCGTAGCAGATTTTTGCAAATGGAGTTTTACAAGTCTATATTTAAAGAATTGTATGTTTGTAACAAATAAAAAGTATGCGGAAAAGTGAATGAAAAACGCAGCCTGGCCCCATCTTGCTCCTTTGGGGGGTCCCCAACGATCCCGGGAGGGGGGGAGGGGGGTGTGTGTGTGTGTGTGTCTCTCACTGGTGCCACCGTCTTGGTGAAGGACAGGGTGGGCAGGGTGGCCCCGTGGCATTCCGGGGTTGTTTTGGGGTGTCCTGGGGACCCTCAGGGCTCGGGGCGGGGGGGGGGGAAGCAGACACCCTGAGGGCTTGTTGTGGGGGGGGCCCACAAAGGGAGTATGTGAGGTCCCCAGGGGTGTCCCCAGAACGAAGGCAGCTGTGGGGGGCACCGCGGGGTACGTGGGGGGGTACAGGATTGGAACTGTGGGGAGGGAGGAGGGTTTGGCACGGCACACGCGTGTTGCGTGTGTCACAGCTCGTGCAGGCATGCTGGTGTCTGCAGACCGGCCCAGCACGTCGTGTGCGCCCTGCACGTGGCTGCGCGGCGTGCGTGAGGCGTGTACACGGCCGCGCGGCATGTTCATCCCGTGTGCGTGGCATGTTCGCTGCCGTGCGTGGTGTATTCACAGCGTGTTCGCCCCATGTGCGTGGCGTGCAGCCCGTGCCACGCCGGGTGCCGGCAGCCCGCTCCGTGCGGTGACGCAGGCGCCGCAGCCCTCGCCGCATTTAGCTCTGCGGCTCCCTGCGGGCACGGGCTCATCTGAGGACACAAGCGGGAGCCGCCTGCGCATGAGCCGCCGCCTCACCGCAGCCCTGCCGCCAGCGCCGCAGCTGGGGCCTGGCCTGACCCCGGCACCGGGGGGGCTCCATCCCCTCCCTGCGGGGTCTGGGAGCTGCTGGCAGCATCTCTGGGGCCCCCATCCCGCACATCCCCCGGATGCCGGGGTGGGCAGCTGCTCCAGCTCCCCCGGAGGGAGCTGGGGGGCCATGGGGGGAGCAGTGGGGACAGCTGGGCAGGCCTGGATGCGCAGCAGGCGCCTGCGGCAGTTGCTTCTGGGGCAGGTGCAGGCAGCATTCCCTCCCGGGAGGCAGCTGTGGGGCCGGGGGGCACCCCTCAGCTCCCCATGGCAGTTGCAGCGGCGCGGGCAGGGGCTGCCCGGTGCCCCCCAAACCCTGCCTGGTGCTGGGGGGAAACTGAGGCATGGTGTGAGGTGGCTAGGACACACCGGGGGGGGGGGGGACGGACAGTGGCAGTGCAAAGGTGCCTTCCTCCTCCTCCTCCTCCTCCCCCCTCCCCCCGCCGGGAGCTTCCTACCTGCTTCTCCAAGCTTCTTCCACCATCCTGGGGCAGGGGCTCTGCTGTGCCGGGGCCCCTTCAGCTGTTCCTGTTAGCCATCCACCCTTTGCTCTCTAAAATCCAGTTTCTCTTATAAAATTAACTATGGTGCACAAATTGGGTTCGACTTGATGCTGGAACAGGCTCATCATGGCGCATCAGTTTTTATTTCCCATGACACACTCTCCTCTAACACCCCACCCCACACCACGACAGTCCAGAGCAGGAATTTGGGGGGCTTTTTCTGACCATATTTGATCCCTGCCGTCCCTTTTGCCTCTCAATGTCCCCTCCCTGCCCTGAGCCCCAGTTCACATCCTGAGGATGGTCTGTGTCACCCCACTGCCCTTACCTCATCCCACAGGGCAGGACCAACCTTTATTTCTGTATTTCCTGAAAAACACACAGGGAAGAACTCAAAGACACTGTTCGCCTGAGCCACTGCCAGGCCTCAGCCTCACCTGGGCGGGATTCCCCCCACCTTGCCACGGTCCCCACCAGCAGACACCTCCTCCGGGTACCAAGCCGGGGCAGGCAGCGGCCTGACCGGGGTTGTAACCCAGCTTTAAGCCTCTCCAGGCTGCACCCCAAGCCCTTCAGTCAGCCGGGGGGGCGATGACAGGGCCCGGCCCCAGCAGGAAGCTCCATGCTGCCCCGCGGGAGGCGGAGGGGAGCGGCAGGGCGGCCCTAAGGCCTACGGGGGCCGTGGGGGCCTGTCAGGGGCCGGGCCCCGCTGCCCGGGGAGACGCCGGCCCACAGACGAGCAGACGCGGCCAGGCCCCGGGACGGCCCTGAGGGAGGTCCTGTCCGCCGAAGGGGGCCTGAGCCCCACCGGTAAGACCAGCGGAACCGGGTAAACTCCCCCCCTTCACCCCGCTCCCCTCAGCGCAAACAAACAACACGGGGGGCGGGGGCAGAGAATGGGCGGGAAAGGCTCCTCTCCTTCCATTGGCTCTGCCAGCTGTCCGTCCTCCAGGCCCCGCCTCCCTTGGGGCGCTCACCTCTTTCTATTCGGTAGACGCTCCCGTCACCCTGATGCCCCGCCCACCGGCTCGGCGCCGCCGGCCACGCCCCCCGCCCTCACCCCTGCGTGCCGTGTGCAAAGGAAAAACAGCCGTTAAACGGGCCGCGGGGCGGAGCCAGCGAGGGGCTAAGAAGCGGCTCTGGGATTGGCGTCTGCGGGATGTTCAAACAACTATATGACTCCCTGATTGGCTGGTCACTGCCGCGGCAGGTCGGGCTCCCTTCTCGCGCTCGGGCGGGTTATTGTCTGGCGGCTCCTGAGGCGGCTCCAGCGCGGACTCGGGACCGGAGCTCGGGCGGCGGCGGCGGCACCATGGTGAGGGGCGGCGGGCGGCTGGGCCCGCCCCGGACCCTCCGGGGGCGGGGGGGGGGGGCGGCTCCGGTACCGGCCCGCGGCGGGGGGGGCGGGCGGCCCCGGGGCCGGGCTCTGTCAGCGATCGGTGACCTTGGGCCGCACCCGGCCCTGGCCGGGGGTGCCCCGGGACCGAGTCGCCCCCCCGCCCCCCAGCCGTTGTGTAACCGGAGCCTCCCGCCGACTCGATCCTGGTGCGAGGCCCCTTCTTGGGGGGGGAAACGGGACCCCCGTGTGCTGTCAGAGCCTTCCCAGGGGGGCCGGGAGCCGTTGTGACCGCCTTGATTCCATCAGTTACGGTGAAACTGCCTCTGTACAGCTACTTTCCGCACTTACACTTTTATAAAGTTGCCTGTAGAGTAAGGAAGTGACTGTCAGGGGCGGAAAACGCGGGGAGCGGCCTGAAGGATGGCTGTCAACCGGCCCGGGGGAGTCCTCCGTGCCCCGGGGGAGCATTTAACTTCCAGGGTTTCGGTTCTTCCCATCCACTCAGTGGGCTGAGGCTCGCTGGTGACTTCCCAAGGAAAACTCTGATTCCGGCGTGGGGGGGGAAGTGGGGGTTTAATCCTCCCTTGCTGCCTCCTTCCTGTGATCCGGCAGCTGAAGCCCGTGGAAGCCCCCGCCGCAGGGTCTGTAAGCGTCACTGAGGGTACGAGGAGGCTCCAGAATGGCCCTGATCGCTAAGGGTTAATGTGGAAACTGCTCTGTGAGATTATGCAACCCTCGACGCAGAAAACTTACGCTCAAGGATATCTCATAACATGTGGCGACAGATAAAAAGTTACTTCTTGAAGTATTTTAGTGCTGTTTGAAGCAACGAGAAGAAGAAAAAAAAAAAGTGGTTTCCGTGCTGCGTGAGATACAGTGTGTTAAATCCAGTGAGGTTTCGGTACGGGAATGAGCTTCCAGTGAGCAGCTTCCGTGGGGAGAAGGGAAGGAGATGTCTCGTTCCTGCGCCCTTCAGTGCGGTCCCCTCTGGACAAAGGAGTGGATTGCTCCCGTCTCTGGCCCGACTGAGCCCCGGGGAGAGACACTGCCCAAGGAAGAGGAGGAAATCTCCATGCTGAGATTCGTCGAAGAGCCCTCGTTTCTCCACTGGGAGGAGAAAGAACTTCCTCAGGGAGCCGGTGGTGGCTCGGCTGTGGGAAACTGTTGCGGTGTTTCCTCTGCAAACCCCGAAGATGGAGACAGACCTCAGGACTTCCGCTGTGAGAATTTTCTTCCCTCTTTTTAGACAAATATCATGTAAAGAACTATCAGGCAGGGCAGCTGCTGGCTGGAAAACTTGATGGAGAAGTGGGAAAGTTCACAGCTGGCTGATAAAAGCCGTCGGTGTGAACAGCTAGTGCTTTTCCCAGAGCTGTCTTTTATTTTTAGAGTGAGGAAACATCCCCAGATCCTCCTTCCTGATTTTTGAAGTTTTACTGAGTGATGTTTTCTACTGACAAAAGTAACTCCTGACGCTTCACCGCAGTGAAGGCGCTTGAAAGCCTTTCTGGACACATCTTCATCATAACAAAGCAGAGCCAAACGCTTCTACAGCCCTTCCTGTCGTGGTGTCAGCTGCCAAAATGCCGCGTGGGTTTGCCGGCTGCTGGCATTCCCACAGCCAGGTCTCCACCAGCGTCTGCGGTGCTGCCGCAGGGAGGAACCCACCTGTGCCCGGTGCTGCCGACCTCGCCCAGTGCCACTCTGCTTCCTTTATCGCCTCCAGATTAAATATCTTCCCCTCGTGACTTATTTTTTTCCCAGCTGGTGCAAGCGTGTGGTGTTAACTCCCTCCTCATGGGGATGGGACGAGGACCTTGGACATCCCCATGTTAACCATATTTTAAGGATTAATGTGCTCAATTAGCGTTGCCTTGGTCTCCCGGGGATCTCTGGATCCTGTGGTTCCTTCCGAATGAGCCGGAAGGGCTGGTGGCAGCTTCCAACTCCCTCACAGCGACATGCAATTCCTTCTCTTTTAGAAAGGGATGGGAATTGTGGGATCAATACATGGTGTAAAAATGGGAATTACAAGTACCCAGTGTGTTTTAGGCCTCTGCTTTCCCTCTGCAGGGGCTGTATGGGGGCTTCTCTGCTCACTGCAGGCTGAGAGACTTAATTTGGAGGGGGGGAGGGGGGATGTATTAAAAATTTCTGTGGCTCCTGGGTGATTTTCTGTTCCGGAGCAGGAAGGGAATGACCTTTGAATCCTGCTGGCCTGGGCTGCAAATTCCTGTGTGCAGGCACAGCATCCTGCCCTGCGGCCTGTGTCAGCGCCCATCTTCGGAATGCAGAAAACCAGTCTGGAATCAAACTGTTCTGACAGCTGCTGCAAAAAAAAGGGGGTTCTTTGGGCTGGTTTCCCCCCATTTGGCGTTTTCTGGAAAATAATGGGAATAGTGGTGGCAGGAACCTCCCGTCAAACCTCCCTTGTCCCTTCAAACTCACCTCATTTGAGAGGCTGAAAGGTTTCCTGCGGTGGCAGAGAGCGTGTTTGCCTCTGGATTATAGCGCAGCAGGTCTCTCTGGATTAATTAAGGATAATTAATAGGCGTGTTTCTCTCTTGCAGGCTGGAGGTAAGGCGGGAAAGGACAGTGGGAAGGCCAAGGCCAAGGCCGTGTCGCGCTCACAGAGAGCTGGGCTGCAGGTAAGGCATGACGGTGCCCGCTGCTTCCCTGATTTCATCCTAAAAGGGGAACTTCTGAGCAAAACTGCCCCTTCTGGGAGGCAAGGTGCCCCAAAACCTCTTTTTTTTTTTTTTTTTTTTTTGGTGAAAACGTAATGTTTTGTGATTTATGTTGTCATGAGGACCCAGAAGCCGTAGACAGGCAGGGTGGGGAATCTTTTGGGCCCAAATCAGCATAATTAGGCAAATGTACCGGGGAAGGTGTAGGTGTTAACGAGGTGTTAATTGTTCCCGCCCCAGTTCCCTGTGGGCCGGATCCACAGGCACTTGAAGACTCGCACCACCAGCCACGGACGAGTGGGAGCTACTGCTGCCGTCTACAGCGCGGCCATCCTTGAGTACCTCACCGCAGAGGTAGGTCCCTTCATCTGCGGGGGGCAAATGTCCTTTCCTGCGGGATCCTGAGTGTTTTCCCGGTTTTCCGGCAGGTGCTGGAGCTGGCGGGCAATGCTTCCAAAGACCTGAAGGTGAAGCGGATCACTCCTCGCCACTTGCAGCTGGCCATCCGCGGGGATGAGGAGTTGGATTCGCTCATCAAAGCCACCATTGCTGGTGGAGGTGGGTATTGTCCTTGATGTCCCCTTCCCATCCTGAACTGGGAATTTTAGTGTGAGGAGGGGGAAAAATACAAGGAAAATACACAGGAATTTGGCAGTGGCGATAAATACCAGAGGCTCACTGCTTCCCCAGATCTGACTGGAGCACCCGGGGGGGCGATCCGTCGAGTGGGAGGAAGTGTTCATACTGGGTTATGGCAAAATTCCACTGGGAACAGAGGATTTCTTTTGAGTTTTTTGGGACGTCTTTCCGTATCTGATGGGAATCTCCCTCTTCTCTCCGCAGGTGTAATCCCCCACATCCACAAATCCCTCATTGGCAAGAAAGGACAGCAAAAAACAGCATAGAGGGGGGGAAAAAAGAACAAGAACAACGGCGTACCTGGGACAAGAAACCGTGGGGATCCGTGGATTTTTGGGTTTTTTTAAGGCATAGTTTAAAGGAAGCAAATAGAGGAATTGCCTGTAGCGAGAAGGTGGTTCTGGGCTGTAGGGGAAGCTGTACCCTGGCGGGGGGCGGCGGGGGGCTCAGGGCTCCCCCGCCTTTTATACAGTGGGATAAACCATTTTTTACAAAAATGCGCTCCTCCTGTGTGTCGGTGACAGGGAGGGGGTGGGGGGTGGGGTGGCGGGACCACCCCCCCCAGCCGACCCCGGCCCGCGCGGAATGCAAATGTGGTCGGGCCCCGCCCCCTATGCAAATGGAGGGGCGGGGCGTGCCCCAGGGCTCCGGCCCCACGTGGCCGCGGCTGCCCGGGGCTCCCCGGCGTCCTGGGGCTCCCCCGGGTCCTGGAGCCGCCTCGCTCCCTGTTTGGGGACGGGACCCGTCCGTCCGTCCATCCATCTGTCCCGGGCACGGCGGGCCTGGCTGTCCATGTGTCCTGGGTACGTGGGTTCCCGGTTGTCTGTCTGTCCTGGGCCATATGGGTGTGAGGTGTCCGTCTCTCCTGGTTATTGGGGTGTTGGGTGTCTGTCCGTCCTGTGTATGTGGGACCCAGGTGTCCTTCTGTCCCGGGAATGGGCGGCCTGTCCGTCTGTCCTGGGTGTCTGGTCCCAGGTGTCTATCTGGGGTTTGTGGGCCCTGGGTGTTCCTGTGTCCTGGACACCATGGTCCTGGGTGTCCGTCTGTCCGGGGTTTGTGGGCCCCAGGTGTCCTGTGTGTTCTGAGCCACACTGGTCCCAGGTGCCCATCTGTCCTGGGTACTGGGGTACCACTGTCTGTCTGTCCTGGGCCGGTGGAGCCCAGGTGTCCATCCATCTGTCTGCGTCCCTGTCTGTCTGGGGTGTCCATCTGACCTGGCTGGGTGGCTCCTGGGCAATGTGGGTGTCAGGTGTCTGTCTGTCCTGTGTATGTGGGCCTGGGGGTCCGACTGTCCTGGCTATCGGCGCCCCAGGTGCGTCTGTGCCGCCTACGTGGGACTCGGATGTCTTGTCTGTCCGGACCGGTGCCGGGGCGGGGCTGGCGGTCCGGC
Source organism: Sterna hirundo (assembly GCA_009819605.1). Lineage (NCBI taxonomy): Eukaryota > Metazoa > Chordata > Aves > Charadriiformes > Laridae > Sterna > Sterna hirundo. Next base: position 6,329,965 of record CM020456.1, on the reverse strand, counting down.
ACTGGCAACACCACTGCCCGGTTGCATCAGGCGCCAGGAGGCCATGACGGCCACCGGCCCCGGGCGCCCTCCCACCGCCCTCAGCCCCGCCCACAGCGCCGGGGGCGGCCCCGGCGCCCCGGTACCGGTTGGCGGGGCCGGGCCGGGCCGGGCCTGCACGGCCTCGGCCGTGGCAGCGCTGCCGCCGCTCTCACAAGCTGGCAGCGGGAGGCGTTGGGGTGGGGCGAGAGCGAGGGGCGGGCGGGCGGCCCGCGAAGGGCGGGGGCAGCCGGTGCCGGTGTGTGTGGGGGGGGGTCGGCGGGGCCCCAGGCCGCACAATGGCGGCGGCGCCGCTCAGCCCGCAAGATGGCGGCGGGGCGGGGCCGTCCCTGCCGCCGGCGGGCGAGGCGGCGCGCACGCGCGCCCCGCGCCGCCGCACGGCGCGTGCGCCCGCCTCCCCGCGCCTCGCGCCGCCGGCCCCAACGGCGGGCTCCACGCCACCGCGTCGCGGGGGGAGTGAGCGTCGGGGGGCGCCGGTTCCCGCCCGCCCCGCCGCGCCCCGCGGGGAAGGGGAGCTGGCCCCGCCGCCCCCTCGACCCCGTTCGCCGCCCGGCCGGCGGCGGGGACGGCGGGGCAACGGCGGTGGGGGAGGCCGCGCTCGGCGTTACGTAACCGCCCCCCCGCCCGCCGGCAGTGGTTCCGTCGCCCCGCGTTCGGCGCTCGCCATTGGTGGCAGGAGGCGGCGGGGCGGGGCGAGGAGGGTATAAATAGAGGCGGGGCGGCAGGCGCCGCTCTTAGTCCGCCGCGGCTGTGCCAGCCTTCCGACGTCTCCGCGCGCCCCATCCGCTCCGCCCGCCGCCGCTCCGCCGCCGCCGCTGCTGCCGCTGCCATGAACGGGCAACTTAACGGCTTCCATGAGGTGTTCATCGAGGAGGGCACCTTCCTCTTCACCTCCGAGTCCGTGGGCGAGGGGCACCCAGGTGCGGGCCGCGGCGGGGCGGCGAGCGCGCAGGCGCGGCCCGGCGGGGCGGGGGGGGGAGGAGGAGGAGGAGGAGGGGGATGGGGCGCTCCCAGTGCTGGGGGGGGGGGGGTGGGTCGTGTCGGACAGGTTGGGGGGGTTGGTGGAGGGGATGATGGTGGTGACGCCACCGGGCGCGCGCGCAGTGCGGGGCGGCGCGCGCCGCATTGCGGGCCCCGGTGTGCACGTGCTTCCCGCGTGGGGCGGGGGACACACACACACACAACACACGACATGGCACGACACGCACCGGGGGTGGCGGGGGTCGTACCGGGTGACGCAACGGCGGGGGGTGGTGGGCGACTGCCGTGACTCAGCCGTGACTAAGCAGCTCCCGGGGGTCGGCGGGACCCGGTGTGTGTCCCCACCCCCGCCCACGGAGCGTCCCCGGTTCTCCCGTGGGGTGCGGCGGGATCCGGCGAAGGCCTCCTCCCCCGGCAGGGTCCTTCAGAGCACCCCCGACCCCCCGGGGGGGGGGGTCCCCGCGTCGCCCTCCCCCGACTCAGCGCTGGGGCTGCCCGAGGGGCTCAGGAGTCCCCAGACTTCCCCCTTCCCCCCGGCTGGGGGTCGGGTCCCCCCGTGAGGGCTGTTTACCCCCCGAGCTCGCAGGCTGCAGCCGAGCTCGGTGCCATGGCGTGCCGGGCTCCTTCCCTGCCTTTGTGCCGGCCCGTTCGGGGCACATGACTGGGAACCGGGCGGGCAGCTGCCTGCCTCCCCTGCCTGCGGGTGCAGCGCTCCCTGGCTCTTGCCCGGCTCCGGCTCACCACCAGCACCCACACCCCCGCGGCGTCACCAGCGCCAGCCTGGGGGTGCCTTTGGGGCTCCCCGTCCCGCAGCTCACATGCTGCCACAAAGATAAAAAGAGTTTAGTGCCCGCGCATGGGTGTAAGGTCCGTTTCCGCGCTCTTTCACCCCAAGAAACCGCCTCCTTTCACCCCAGCCCAGCGCTGGCCTCATCCTCTCCCAAATCCGGCCCAAAAGGTCGCCGCCAAGGACATCCACGCTCCCAGGGAAGTTGCTTATTCACCACCGAGCCCCGAGTGGCCCTTGGGAAGCTCTGGGAGCGGGAGGGGGATCTCCTTCTCCCAGAAGAAACCATCCCAGGGGCCGGAGGGAACTGGTTCCGGGAGGGAAGGGACTGCGGGTCCCCTTTGGAGGTGCCGTAGGTGGCTGAACCCCAGCCCTGACCCAGCTGTAACTGGAGCTTAACTGGTAAATGCCTGAAATTCCAGGCTAATAACCCGGCACGGGGACAAGGTGAGGGCTGTGCGCGGCAGCAGGCTGCCGGCTTAAGGGGAAGCTTGGCCACGGCGCCCGCTCCCGGCTTAGCGCCGTATCGGGAATCGGCTGTGCCGAGGGACTGCGGCTCCGGAAGGAAGGGCTGTGCTGCGCCACCCTGATGGCCTCCTGCCATCTGTCCCCCTCACAGATAAAATCTGCGACCAGATCAGCGACGCCGTTCTGGATGCCCACCTCAAGCAGGACCCCGACGCCAAGGTGGCCTGCGGTGAGTTGCTCCCTGGGGACACGGGGTGATGCCGGTGCTGGGTAGGTGACGCCGGTGCTGACATCTTCCTTCTTCCCCTCAGAAACAGTGGCAAAGACAGGGATGATCCTGCTGGCGGGGGAGATCACCTCCCGGGCTGCTGTCGACTACCAGAAGGTGGTCCGGGACACCATCAAGCACATCGGTTATGATGACTCCTCTAAAGGTAGGTTCCGGGGGGTCACTGGCTTATCACTGGCCTGGGGTTTGGTGTGCCAGGCTCACTGCAGCCTCCGCTCTGCCCCAGGCTTCGATTACAAGACGTGCAACGTGCTGGTGGCCCTGGAGCAGCAATCGCCCGACATCGCCCAGGGCGTCCACCTGGACCGCAGCGAGGAAGACATCGGTGCCGGGGACCAGGTAAGTCCCCTGTGACACCTGAGCCGCTGCGGTGGGGCCGGAAGGGGTCACAGCCTCACCGCCTGCGCCCTCTGCTGCAGGGCCTGATGTTCGGCTACGCCACGGACGAGACGGAGGAGTGCATGCCCCTCACCATCGTGCTGGCCCACAAGCTGAATGCCAAACTGGCCGAGCTGCGGCGGAACGGCACCCTGCCCTGGCTGCGCCCCGACTCCAAGACACAGGTGAGGCCTCCTGCGATCCCCCGCCACCTCGGGGGGGGTCCCCAGAACCGCTCCTGGGAAGTCCCCAAACCTCCCTGACCCCTCCGGGTGTGTTCCCCCGGCAGGTGACAGTGCAGTACATGCAGGACCGTGGCGCAGTCATCCCCATCCGGGTGCACACCATCGTCATCTCAGTGCAGCACGACGAGGAGGTGTGCCTGGACGAGATGCGGGACGCGCTGAAGGAGAAGGTGATCAAGGCGGTGGTGCCGGCCAAGTACCTGGATGACGACACCATCTACCACCTCCAGCCCAGCGGCCGCTTCGTCATCGGTGGCCCCCAGGTACGGCCATTTGCCAGTTGAAGCCGTACTGGCGCGGCAGTGACGACGATGCAGCAGTGACGATGTTGTGTCCCCTGCAGGGCGATGCCGGTCTGACTGGCCGTAAGATCATCGTGGACACCTATGGGGGCTGGGGGGCCCATGGCGGTGGCGCCTTTTCGGGGAAGGATTACACCAAGGTGGACCGTTCGGCTGCCTACGCCGCGCGCTGGGTGGCCAAGTCCCTGATCAAGGCCGGGCTATGCCGCAGGGTGCTGGTGCAGGTGGGTGCAAGGCAGGTGTCCCCCTCCCCACCCTTTCAGGGGGGTTCCTCGGGCTTAATCTGTGTGTCCCCCCCTCCCGCCTTAGGTCTCCTACGCCATTGGGGTGTCCCACCCCTTGTCGATCTCCATCTTCCACTACGGCACCTCCCAGAAGAGCGAGCGAGAGCTGCTGGAGATTGTCAAGAAGAATTTCGACCTGCGCCCCGGGGTGATCGTCAGGTAACGGGCGCCGGAGAAGGGGGGGGAGGGGAACACGCGCCGCTGGGAGAGGAAGGTTGGGTGGGACACCGGGGCGGTGGCAGCGTGCGGGGGTCCCCTCCCCGGAGCAGCCGCGGTCACCGCCTGGTGCAGCTGGACCTGGCAAGGAGCCGCTTCTGCCGGAGGAGAAGGCGCTTTCGGGCGCGGATTTGGGGGTAAGTATCCGCTGAGAGCCGAGCGCTTGGGGCTTTTCCGGCTTCTCAGGACTTGGGGTGGGGGCAGCCGGGGAAGCTCCAACCGCCCCCCCGGGGGTGGGGGGGGAGACGGAGGTGCCGCCGCAGACCCCCGCCCCGGCCAGGTAGGGAAGGGGCGAGCGCGGGGCCGGAGCCTCTTTACTGAGTTGAGGACTTGTATATTCCAGGGATCTGGATCTGAAGAAGCCCCTCTATCAGAGGACCGCAGCCTATGGCCACTTTGGTAGGGACAGTTTCCCTTGGGAAGTTCCCAAAAAACTAAAATACTGAGATAAAAAATGAAAGCCTTGTTAGGCTTTTTCCCCCCACTCCCGCGGGCGTAGGCTACAGAGAAGCTCGCGGGCTCTGGGGGAAAGAGCTCGGCCCCCCCCAGGCTCTCCTGGCCCCGTGTCCCCTCCTCCCCCCCCCCCCCCCCCCCCGCTTTTTTCTCTCTTTCTCTCTTTCTTGCCATCATTTCGGTTGCGTGGGGACCACGCGCGGCCTCGTGCCTCTCCCCCGAGCTCCCCCCCCCCCCCGCGGCCGCCGACCCCTCCGGCTTCTTTTTAATCGGAAAAAAAAAAAAATCTCGTGCGTGACGTCTGAGCTCAGAGACGGCAAAAAGCCCCGAGCACTCCCCCCCCCTCCTCCCTTGACTCTCGCTGTCCCGCCGTGGCGGGGGGGGGAACACGCCATTTCGGCTCCCCCCTTTCCAGCCGGGACCTCACTGGTGCTGGTTTTGTTCTTAATCCGGATTTTAAACCTCTTTTCTCTCGGAGGATGCACGTTTTGGGGGGAGAGATGGTGGTAAAACTGTCCCCTTCCAAATCCCCCGTGTGGGTTTGGTACCGGAGGAAAATGTTTTATTGGTTTTTTTTTTTTTCGGTGTTTTTTCTTTTTTTTTTTCTTTGTAAGAAAGCTGAAGTGACTCCACAACTGCACAACACCCCCCCCTTCCCGCCCCCAGCTCGGTGCTGCGGTGGGGGGGATGGGGGGGGGAGCTCGGCCGAGCTTTATTATATGTATTTTTGGGGGAAAAAGGGGAGGGATTTGGCCCTTCATACTTGAACGTTTTTTTTCTAGCGGTGTATTTATTGTGTGCTGAGGCGCGGGGCGTGAGTACAGAGAAGCCCCCGGGCTCAGACGGCAGCTCTTGATTTTCCTGAAAGCCCCCCCCCAGCACCCTCACCCCCCCTCCAGCCACCTTTCCCCCCGGCTCCGAGGAGGCCCGGGGGCCTCTGAATCGGAGTGAAAAAGGGGGAAAATTGGGTTTATTGGTGGAGGGGGAGAGGGGCAGGCAGGAGCTGGGGCTGCCCGGCCCTGGGACCGTGGCGCATTTGGCCGGTGTGGTACAGAGAAGCCGGCTTGTTTACCTGCCCGTCCCGGGGGGGCCGGCGCCCCCAGAAGTGCCTTGGGGGGGTGGGGGCGATGGCGGGGGGCTTTCTCTCTCTCTTTTTTTTTTTTTTTTTCCCTCTTTTTTTTTTTTTTTTTTCCTTCTTAATATTTTTTTTCTGGAGGTTTTATTACAATTTGTCTCGATTTCACCAATTCCAAAAAGAAAAAAAGAAATCTCAATAAAACTGCTGGGTTTGACCGTTTATCTGCCTCCACCTGGGGAAACTAAGGCACGGGGAGGGTGGGCTTAAAAAACGTGAGGTTCTTTGGGGTACTCGGAGCTCGTGGACCCCTGCGCCCCCCCGCCGCCCTCCGGCCGAGCCTCCTCCTCCTCGCCGCGCCAGTTGGCGAAGGCCACCTCCTGGGCCAGCTGCTGCAGCGGCGGCCGGCCCAGCGCCAGGTTGCGCAGGGAGATGCAGGTCATCAGGGCGCTGCGAGAGGTGGGGTGTCAAATGGGGGTAGGGGCAGGGGGGGGAAGAGGTAAATTTAAGGGGGGGTGGGGGGGGAGTGAGTGATTTTGGGGTCTTACCTGCGTCGGAAGAGGTAGAATTTCTTGCGGAGGAAGCGGAGGAGGCGCTGGGCCAGGCTGGCCTCCCGCCGCCGCTGCTGCTCCTCCAGACGCTGCTGCCGCCGCAGGAACGCTGACACCAGCGGGTCTGGGGGGGCCCCTGGCACCGGCGGCTCCCCCAGGATGGGCCGCAGCTCAGGGGGCAGCGGCTCCTTCGCTGCAGGGACCAGAGACGGGGGAGTTGGGGGGGGGGTCCCCGAGACCTCCCAGCCCTGATGAACTGGGGGGGGAGATTTGGGCTGGGGGGCGTCCCTGAGGCCTTCCAACCCCCCAACGCTCAGGGGGGAAATTTGGGGGGCCCCTGAGACTTTCCAGCCCTGGTGCTCGGGGTGAGCTGGGGGGCGATTGGGATTGGGGGGGGAGGTTGTGTGTCTCCAAGACCTTCCAACTCCAGTGCTCAGGGTGAGCTGGGGGGGGGATTTGGGTAGGGTCCCCGAGACCTTCCACCCCCCGGTGCTCACCGGTGCCGTTCTCCACCTGCTCCCGCAGCTCCTGCAGCCGCGTCAGGTTCCTCTCCAGCGCCAGAGCCGTGGTGTTGACGTAGAGGTACATGTAGCAGGAGGGCTCCGCCGACACCGTGTGCACCTTGTGGTACTGCCCCGCCGGCAGCTGGGCCGGGGTGGGGGGGGGTCAGCACACTTCAGGAATGCCCCCACGCCCCCCCCCCCGCCCCCCGCAGTGTCCCTCCAGGACCTCACCTGCATCCCCTCGCCCTCCCGCAGCGAGTGGTTGCGCTGCTGCTCCACCAGCTCCACCAGCACCTCTCCCCGCAGCACCCGCAGGCTGGTGTTACCCAGGTCCTCGCTGACGAAGTTCTCCAGGTGCAGGCCTGGAAAAAATACCAAAAGGGGGTGCAGCCCCCCCACCCACCCAGAAAAGGTGGGTGTTCACCCCCTGGGGTGCCCCCCCCCAATGGCTGTACCGGGGAAGTCGGCGATGAAGACGGCATCGGTGTGTCCGTCCAGCTGGTTCTCCAGCTCCTGCAGCCGCTCGCGCCACGGCGAGAGCTCCAGCAGCAGCGGCAGCACCCACGGCGTGGGGCTCCACGGGGACCACGGCGCCCGCACCAGGTCCACCCGCGGGTCCACCAGCCTGCAGGGACAGGCCGTCAGCACCCCCGCAGCCCCCCCCCACCACCCCCCTTCCCCCCCCCCCCAAATCATGCGGGTCCCCCCAGACCTTTGTTGGAAGCGGTCGTTGATGGAGACCCAGATGTCGAAGTAGATCTGGGGCTGGGAGACGTTGTAGCGGGGCAGCAGCTGGCTCAGGCAGGTCGAGTATTGCTTCAGCATGTCCGCGTGGTCCTTCCAGCGCCGGCTCTGCGTGAACACCTGCCCGGAGGGGTTGTCCAGATGATGGGACCCCCCCCCCCCCGCCCCCGCCGTGTCCCCCTGCCCCGCTCCGGTGTCCCTACTCACCCCTGGTTTGAGGTAGCCCACCTCCCCGGTGAGCCCGTCCCGGTAGGTGATCTTGACGTGCTGGTGGAACCGGGAGTGAACCATCATGTCCCAGGAGTAGCCGTACAGGCCGTTGGTCCAGTTGTTGTAGCCCTGGTTGGGGGGGGGGGGGCGACGACAGGGGACACACACACACACCAGGGGGGTTGACACCAGGGGACAGTGTTGTCCCCCCACCCCACGGTGACACGGAGGGGACGGGGGACACCTGGATGCCCTCTCCTTCATCCCCCCGGCTGAGCCCCCTGCCTTGGCAGTGCCCCCCCCCAGCTCTATGCACCCTGCAGCAGCAGTGCCCCCTCACCCCATCCCTGTGTTCCCCCAACGCTGTCCCCATGTCCCCCCAGCCCCCTCATCCCTGTGTCCCCAATAACACTCCCTTACCCACCCTGTCCCCCCGGCCCTGAGCACTGCCTTCACCCCAAGCCCCCCCCCTCCCCCTGGCATTGTCCCCTTGCACCCCCAGCAGCGTCCCCTCCAGCATCCCCCCAGACCCAAGTGTCCTTTCACACCCCTGTGTCCCCAAAAATGCCCCCCAAGCCCCCTAAAATACCCCCATGTCCTAAAAAAGACCCCCCCCACGTCCACAAAAATAACCCACATACCCCCAGAAATGCCCCCCCGCATCCCACAAAATCCCCCCCGTGTCCTAAAAAATATCCCATGTCCCCCAAAATAACCCACATCCCCCAAAAATGTCCCCTACATCCCTAAAAATGCCCCCCCATGTCCCCAGAAATGACCCCTCACCCCCGGCCGTGCCCCTCTATCCCCTCTTTGCCGCCCCCCCCCCCCCCCCCCCCCCGCCATGCCCCCACCTGGGTGATGAAGTGGGAGTAGGGCAAGAAGAGCTGTTCCAGCACGTAGAGGACGGTGAAGGCGGCGGCCAGGTGCTGGCGAGGCCGAAGGCTCCCCCGCCCCCCCCGCCCCCCGTACTGGCAGTCGGGGCTCGTGCGGGGGGGCTGGGTGCTGGGCAGGACCCTCCGCAGCCGGGGGGGGAAGCGGGCGCAGAGCCGGCGTGGCCAGCTGGGGTGGCAGAACAGCCCGCTGCTGGCCAGCATGGTGTAGGAGAACATCCCTGGAGGAGGGGGGGGCACGGCACCCCTCAGGGACCCCCTGACCGCACCCTGGGGTCCCCCAAGGTGGTGGGGAGGGGGTCTGGGTGCCCCCGCTCAGAATAGGGCGTGCTCCTGGGGTACCCCCGCACAGGGTAGGAGTGCTCTGTGGGGGTCTGAGGGTGCCCCGCCTGGGCTGGGGGTGTTTTGGGGGGTGGGGAGGGGGGGGCTGGGGTGCAGAGGGTGCCCAGGTGCCCCTGCCCAGAATAGGGGTGCTCCAGGGGTGCCTCTCCCCAGGCTCAGGGTGCTTTGGGGGGGGTTGAGGGTGCCCTGTCTGGGCTGGGGGGTGCTTCTAGGGGGGGTTGGAGGGTGCCTGGGCGCCCCTGCCCCAGCTGGGGATGTTTTGAGGGGGTGCCCAGGTGCCCCTGCCCTGGTACGGGGTGCTCCAGGGGTGCCCCTGCCCAAGCTGGAGGTGCTCTGGGGGGGGGCAGGAGGGTGCCTGGGTGCCCCTGCCAGTGTTTGGGGTCCTTCGGGCGTGCCCCCCCCGTGCCTCACCAATGCTGAAGAGCTGGGAGTTCATGCAGTGGAAGTAGGTGACGAAGACGAGGGCGAGGGGCCGGGTGGCGTCGAAGAAGAGGAGGAAGCCGGCGGAAAGGTCGAGCACCAGCCCCCCCCCGTGCACCACCAGCAGGCTGGTCATCTCCTCCGACAGCACCAGCCTGCGGGGGGGGGGTGGGGGGATGTCACCCTCCTCATCCTTACCCCGTCCCCATCACCCTCCTCATCCTCACCCTGCCACCCCCCCCTCCATCACCCTCACCCTGTCACCCCCCCCATCACCCTCCTCGTCCTAATCCTCACTCCGTCCCCCTCCCATCAGCTTCCTCATTCTCACCTCGTCCCTAGCACCCCCCCCCCACTGTCCTCATCCTCCCCCTGTCCCCATCACCCTCCTCATCCTCACTTGAAGGGCGCGAAGAGCCAGTGGCGGGCGAGGGAGTTCATGGAGTAGCCGCCCACCCAGTCGGCGTCCAGCTTCTTCAGCCCCGCGATGAAGTAGACGATGAAGATCTGGGGGAAGGGGCGATGGGGAAGGGGGTGAGGGGGGGGTCCCAGAGGGGACCCAAGCGTCCGGGGCAGGGGACGAGGGACCCCAGTGTCTGGGCGCCCACCTGGGCACGCAGCAGGGCGTAGTTCCACAGCGGCACGTGGGCGTTCCTCTTCTGGGGACGGAGCAGCCCGTCCACAGACCTGCAGGGACACGGGGACCCCCCCCGAGGAGGGGGGTGACCAGGCCACTGTCACCTCCACCGCCAGCGCTGTGGAGGACACGTGCCACCACCCCACAGGGACCCAGAGCCACAGGGATGCCCTGGTGCCGTGGGGACGCCAGGGCCACCCCCTGGGGACACAGCACCACAGGGAGCCTGGTGCCACAGGGGCTCATGGCACCCAGACACTGGGGTCCGTGCCACCCCGCGGGGACCCTGCTGCCACAGGGGATCTCTGGGATCCTCTGTCACCCTGTGGGGGCCCACAGCCATGGGGAGGACACACCAGGGCCACGGCCACCCTCTGGGGACCTAGAGGCAGGGGACCCTGGTGCAGTGGGGGATCCTTGTGCCACTCCGTGGGGACCCAGAGCCATGGGGGACACCAGGGACTGTGCCACCCCATGGGGACACAGAACCATGAGGACCCCAGTCCAGTGGGGGATCCTTATGCCACTCCCTGGGGAGCCAGTGTTATGGGGGACACCGGGGACTGTGCCACCCCACAGGTGACCCGACACCACAGTGACGTTGGTGCCTTGCAGGACCCCGTGCCACCTGGGCTACCCAGTGACGCCCCATGGGGACCTTGGTGGACCATTGCTAAAAACCCTGGGGTGCCCCGGGGAGGGCAGGGGTGGGCGGTGGGCAGCGGCGGTGCCCACCCGTAGCGGTCGGCGCCCACCAGCGCCAGCTGGAAGGCCAGCAGCCCGTAGAGGTAGGAGTGGTTGTTCCAGGAGGTCTTGTCCAGCAGCAGCAGGTACCAGTAGGGCCCCAGGAAGGCGGCGCAGCTCAGGCGGTAGCAGCACCCCAGCATGATGCCCAGCGCCCCTGCGGGCACCGCAGCCGTCCCGTCCCCGTCCCCGCTTCCCCTCCTGGTGCCCCCTCACCACAAGGACGTGTCCCCTGTCCCGGCACCACCCCCCAGTGGCCATCTCGGTGCCCGGTCCCCATTGCTGTTGTGGTACCACTCCCGGTGCCACCCCCTGCCTGTCCCCATCCTTCCCCGGTTCCCCTCCTGATCCCTGTCTCGGTGCCAGTCCCAGTGCCCATCCCTGTCCCAATGCTCATCCCAGTCCCTTTGGCCATCCCAGTGGCTGCCCCTGACCCCGTGCCCATCCCAGTGCCAGTCCCAACGCCCACCCCTGTCCCAGTCCCTCATCCCAGTCCCGGCGCCCGTCCCGCTCCCTGTGCCCACCCCTGTCCCAGTCCCTCATCCCAGTCCCGGCGCCCGTCCCGCTCCCTGTGCCCACCCCTGTCCCAGTCCCTCATCCCAGTCCCGGCGCCCGTCCCGCTCCCTGTGCCCATCCCTGTCCCAGTCCCTCATCCCAGTCCCGGTGCCCGTCCCCGTGCCCGTCCCCATCCCACCCCCCGTCCCCGTACCCAGGAACATGACGGTGTAGAGCAGGTACATCCAGTCGAGGGGCAGCGGCCGCAGGAAGGGCAGCAGCGGGAAGCGACAGACCTCCAGCCCATCCAGGAACCGCTGGTCCAGCTGCCCCAGGCCCCGCTCCTGCGGCACGTCCAGCGCCATCAGCAGCCCTGCGGGCGGGCGGGCGGTCAGCGACCCCCCCCGGACGGGCCTCCGGGGGGACCCAGGCGTCCAGGCGGACACTGACCCCCCCCTGTGTCCCCACCCCCACCAAACCTCCGCCTGGACCTTGGCTCTGGCGGTGACGTGTCCAGGCCCGGACGCCTGGGTCCCCTCGGACGCCTGGGTCCCCCCAGGGTCCCCATCCCCGCTCACGGTGCCCCTGAGCCCCCCCGTGCCTGGTGACATCCCCCCCCGCCCCCCCAAAGCCCGGTGCCCCCAGTTCCCCCCCTCAACAAAGTCCACCCGGTCTCTCCACCCCGGTCCCCCCGATCCCTCAGTCCCCCCTCACTGGAGCCCCCTCGGTCCGCCCGGCCCCCCCGGTCTCCCCCCTCACTGAAGCCCCCGCCCCGGTCCCCCCTGATCGCCCCTCACCGAAGACCCCCCGTTCCCCGGCCCCCCCTTGTCCCCTCGGTCCACTCAGTTCCCCCTGACCCCCCCTCACCACAGCCACCCCCAGTCCCCCCGACCCTCCCCGTTCCCCGCCGTTCCCCCCTCACCGGAGCCCCCCCCCTCGTCCCCGTCCCCGTCCCCGTCCCCGTCCCCATCCCCTCACCGAAGGCCCCGCGGAAGGCCCCGAGCGCGGCGGGGTCGGCGGGCCGGTGCAGCAGCCGCACGAAGCGCTCCCAGCGCGCCAGCTCCCGCAGGTCGAAGCCCAGCAGGCGCCGGGCCGGGCCGGGACCGGGGGCCGGGACCGGGGCCGGGACCGGGGCCGGGGGGGGCCGGGGCGGCCCCGCCGTCTCCCCCCGCTCCGCCCGCCTGCGCCGCGCCGGGCCTGCACGGGGGGCAAAGGTCAGGGCGGGGGTCAGGGGTCACGGGGCACCGAGCGCCCCTCTCCCCCCCCCACCCCGTCCCGCTCCGTACCCGCCGCCGCCGCCGCCATCGCCACGGCCACGCCCCCTCGCGCCGCGCCGCGCCACGCCCCGCCACGTCACGGGGCGTGGCCGCCTCGCGACCCCGCCCCTCTTCCCCCCCCCCCCCGCTCCCCGCGCCCCTGTCACCCCCGACCCCCGTCACCCCTGACCCCGCCGCGACCCCTCACCCCCGCCGTCACCGCCCTCGGCCCCGCCGCGACCCCTCACCCCGCCCCCTCCCGGTGCCGCCGTTCCCGGAAGCCCCGGGGGGGCGGGGTCAGGGGTCGGGGGTCGGGGGCCGCCGCGGGCAGCGACGGGACGGAGCGGAGCGGAGCGGCCATGGTGGGCCCGGAGCGCGGGGGGGGGGGGGGCGGGGGGAGCCTGCGGGGCCCGGGGGGGGTCACAGGGGGCGCTTGGGGGGTCTGTGGGGCGCCTGGGGAGGGCCTGAGGGAGCCGGGCAGGGGCTGGGTGGGAGCCCCCGGGGGCGCGTCCGGGGGTCTGGGGTACCTGTGGGGGGGCCAAGGGGAATCTGTGGGTGCCGAGAGGGGCTCGGGGTGCCGGCGGGGCGCTGGGGGAAGTGCCGGTGGGGGCTCGGCAGGAGCTTGGGGTGGGACATATGGCGCCTGGGGGGCGCTTGGGGGGTGCCTGGGGGGTGCCTGGGGTACAGGCGGGCGCTGGGGGGTGCCTGCAGGGTGCTGGGGGGCGCCTGGGGGTGCCTGTAGGGTGTGTGGGGAAGTGCCGATGGGGGGCCTGGCCGGTGCTCGGGGTGGACGTGGGGCAGCTGCGGGGGGCTCAGGGTGCCTATGGGGGGCTCGGGGGCGGGGGGTGTGTGCGTGTGGGGTGCTCGGGGCGCCGATGGGGCGCTCAGGGTGCCTGTGGGGGGCTCGGGGGGGGGTGCGTGTGGGGCGCTTGAGGTGCTCGGGAGGAGCTTGCGGTGCCGACGGGGTGCTTAGGGAAGCGCCTGGGTATCGCCCAGGGCGCTTGGCAGGTGCTTCGGGTGGATGTGGGGTCCTATGGGGTGCTTGGGGGTGTTCAGGGTACATACAGGGTGCTGGGGGGGGCCCAGGGTGTATGTGCGGTGCCCATGGGGTTCTCGTGGGGGTGTATGTGGGGTGCTCATGGGGCGCCTATGGGGTTCTGGGGGGCTGCCAGGGGTCTGTGCGGGGCACTGGGGATCATGCCCAGGGTACGCGTGGGGTGCTGGGGGGATGCCCGGGGGGGGGGGGGGTGGTGGGTGCTTGGGTGCCCCCCCTGACGCCGGCGCTGTGTCAGCAGGCGGGCAGCGGGACGGGCAGCGTGGTGGGCAGCGCCATGGGCGGCGGGACGGGCAGCGCGGGGGACAGCGGGCGCGTGCGGGCGCTGCAGCAGGAGGTGGAGGGCGTCAAAACCATCATGACCCAGAACGTGGAGCGGATCCTGGCACGGGGCGAGAACCTGGAGCAGCTCCACAGCAAGAGCCAGGACCTGGAGGCCACCGTGAGGGCACGGCGTCACCGGGGCGGGCACGGGGTCGCCGGGGTGGCAGAGGGTCCCCAGGATGGGACACAGGGTCCTTGAGGTGATGCAGGGTCCCCAAGATGGGGCACAAGGTCCCCAAGTTGGGCACAGGGTCCCCAGGGGTGGCCGTTGGGTCCCTGAGGTGGCACAGCGTCACCAGGGGGCCCAGTATGGGGACACCAGGTCCCCTGTGGTGGCACTGGGTCTTCAGGCTGGTGCTGGGACCCTGGGGGGACATGGGGCTGTGGCACACGGGGTCCCCGAGGGGGCTCTGGGGCACTGGGGGTGGGGGCGTAGGGCACTTGGGTGGCAGCAGGGGGTCCCTGGGGTGGCAGTTGGTGTCCCTGGCGTGGCAGAGAGGTGTCCCCAAGGCTGGCAGAGGGGTGTCGGCACAGTGGAAGCGGGTGGTCCCCAGGGTGGCAGTTGGTGTCCCCAGGGTGGCAGCAGAGGGTCCCTGGGGTGGCAGTTAGAGTCCTTGGGGTGGTGGTAGGGTGTCCCCAAGGGTGGCAACTGGGTGTCCCCAGGTGTCCCAGCGGGTGTCCCTTGGTGGCAGTGGGGTGTCCCCAGGGTGGCAGCAGGTGTCTCTGGGGTCGCAGCGGGTGTCCCCAAGGTGGCAGTGGGGTGTCCCCAGGGTGGCAGTGGGAGGTCCCCAGGGTCACAGTGGGTGTCCCCGGGGTGGCAGTGGGTGTCCCCGCGTGCCCCCCTGAGCAGTGTCCCCGCAGTCGGAGCACTTCAAGACGACGTCGCAGAAGATGGCCCGCCGGTACTGGTGGAAGAACGTGAAGCTGCTCGTCATCCTCGGCCTCGTGGGCGCCATCGTGCTCATCCTCATCATCCTGCTGGCCACTGGCACCATCCCCACCTAGAGCCCCCCGTCCCCGCCCCGGGGACCCCCCGACCACCCCCGTGTCCCCGGGGAATTACAGGGATGACGAGCCGTGTGGGGCTGAGTGTGTGTGTGTGCGCCGGGGGGAGCACACGCGTGGGGGACACGTGTGGGGACAGGCGGGCGCTGTGCCGGGGGGCGGGGAGCGGTGCCAGGCGGGTGGCTGGCGCCAAGGGACAAAGGGCTCAGTGTGTGGTGGCACCACCACCCCCCTGACAGGGCCCGGGGGGGTCAGGGGTGGGCACACGGGGGTCCCAGGGGACCCAGGTATGGGGGGATGTTGGGGGGAGGGGGGTGTCCCTGGGGGGGATCCAGGTCGGAGGGGTTTTGGGGACATGGGGGTCCCAGCGGGATCCACATCTGGAGGGACCTGGGGGGAGCCACATCTCGGGGAGCTGCAGGGACATGGGGGGCTTGGGTGGGGGGGGGAGTCGGGGACACGCACCTACGTCTGGTGGCTGTAGGGACGGGGGGGGGGTCCTGGGGGGACCCACATCTGAGGGGGCTGGGGGGGCCTGAGTGGGGGGTCCTGGGGGACGCGGGGGGCATGGGGGTCCCGGGGGGGTTCCTGGGGACACCGCCTCTGGGGGGGTTGCGGGGCCGGGGGCGCCCGGGGAGAGGACACACGCGGGGCCGGGGGGGGGGCGGTCCCGGTCCCTCCCGCCGGGCGCGGCCGCTGGGGACGGGGCGGGACGGGGACGGGGACCGGGACCGGGATCGGGACGGGGTCGGGGACCGGGACGGGCGCTCCGGTACCGGCACCGAGCCCGGTACCTCCCCCGCCGGACCATGGTGAGCGCCGGGGGCGGCGGGGGGGGCTCCGTCGCCGCTTTCGCTTTCGTTTCCCGGGGGGGGGGACACCGGCACCGGAGGGAGGACGGGATACGGGGGCCCCCCCCCCCCCCCCCCCACCGGGGCTTGGGGACACACATGCACACACCCCCCCCCGCACCCAGTCCCGGTGCCCCCGGGCTCTTCCTGCTGCCGGGAGGGACGCGGCCCCGGGGGTGGGGGTGGCCCGCGTGGAACTTTCCATCTACCTGCGTGTCCCCACCCCCGTCCCGGTGTCCCGGCCCCGGGGTCCCCGTGTCCCCCAGCCCTGCCACCCCCCCCCCCGTGCCCCGGCCCCACCGTGCCCTGCCGTCCCCGTGTCCCCATGTGTGCCCTGACCCCACAGTGCCCCTGGCCCCCGTGCCCTGTCCCCATGTCCCTTCTCTGCCCCATCCCCATGGTGCGCCTGGCCCCATGGTCCGGGTGTGCCCCATGGTCCCCGTGTCCCCATGCGCCCCCTCTTCCTGGTGCCAGGGTGCCCATGGTCCCCGTGTCCCTGTGCAACCCCTCCTCATGGTGACTATGTCCCCATGTGCCCCGTTCTGTGGTGTCCATGTCCCCATGGTCCCTATGTGCCCCCGTCTCACAGCACCCTTGTCCCCATGTGCCCCTTCCCTGCTGTGCCCTTGGCCCTATGGTCCCCATATGTCCCCCTGGTCCCCTGTGTCCCCATTGTCCTATGGCTCCTGATGTCCCCATTGTGCCCCTTCCGTGCATTGTCCTTGTCCCCAAGGTCCCCATGTCCCCATCCCCAAAGTCCCCGTATGCCCCTTCCCTGCAGTGTCCTTGTCCCTGTGTCCTCATGCCCCCATGGTGCCCCTTCCCTGCAGTGTCCTCGTCCCAATGGTCCCTGTGTCCCCATGGTCCCCTACATCCCCATTGTCCCCACGGTTCCCCTTCCCTGCGGTGCCCTTGTCCCCAAGGTCCCTATGTCCCCCCGGTCCCCCTATGCCCCATTCCCATGGTGTCCCTATGTCTGTCCGTGTCCCCCCCCCCCCCCACCCCGGTGTCCCCAGGCGGGGCTGGCACAGTGCCAGCGCGAGGCAGAGGAGGTGACGGAGCTGATGAAGCAGAACTTCGCCCGGGCGCTGGAGCGGGACGGGCGCCTCAGCGACCTCGACAGCCGGGCCCAGGAGCTGTGCGCCATGGTGAGCACCCACCGGCACCTATAGCCACGGCGGGGGGGGGACACACGATAGGGACATACAGCCCCAGGGGACACTATAGGGACACACAGTCCTGAGGAGGGGGGGGACACACACGATAGGGACATACAGCCCCTGGGGGCACTATAGGGACACACAGTCCTGAGGAGGTGGGGGGGACACACGATAGGGACATACAGCCCCTGGGGGCACTATAGGGACACATGGCCCACAGGGTCCCTATAGTGCCCCCCCCCCTCCCCATAGGCCTGTATGGCCCGGGGTGGGGGGGAGGGGGGGATACCCTATAGCCCCCCCGGTGCTGTCCCCGCAGGGCAAAGCCTTCACCCGCAGCACCCGGGCGGTGGCGCGGCAGCAGCGCAGGGGACACCGGCGCTGGCGCCTGGCAGCCATCGGCCTCATCGCCGCCTTCCTCCTCCTCCTTGCCCTCGGCCTGGCCATATGGCTGTCACGACCAGCCCCCACCATCATCACCATCACCGTCCCCCCCCCTACCCCCTCCGGCGGGGAATGAACCCCCCCCCGGAGTTATGGCTGGGACTTTGGGAGACCCTCCAATAACAAACCAGCAGGATCTGTTCTGGGGACGCCCTGTAATAAATAAGAACCAGGACTAGTTTTGGGGAGACCCTACAATAACACACCAGCAGGCGCAGCTTTGAGGAGACCCTACAGTAACCAACCGGCAGGACCCCCTCCGGGGAGACCCTACGATAACAGAGCAGCAGGATGATCTCTGGTGAGACCCCACGACAAAGAAGCGCCAGGACTTGTCTGGGGAGACCCTACAATAACAAACCGGCAGCATCAGCTTGGGGTAGACCCCACACCAACAAACCAGCAGGACCCACTCCGGGGAGACCCTACGATAAACGAACACCAGGATCTGCTCTGGGGAGCCCCTACCCCACCACCAAACCGGCGGGACGATCTGCAGGAAGGCGCTACAATAACAATCGCGCCGGACCCCCCCCGGGGAGACCCTACGATAACAGAGCAGCAGGATGATCCCCGCTGAGACGCTACAACAATTAAGCACCAGGACCTGCTTTGAGGAGACCCTACAATAACAAAACTTACAGACAACCACCCCCCCACGCCCCCCCACCTCCGAGGAGACCCTCCAATAACAAACCAACAGGACCCGCGACAGGAAGACCCTCCAGTAAACAAGCAGTAGGAGCTGTTTTGGGCAGACCCTACGATAACGGAGCAGTGGGATGATGGCCGCGCAAACCCTACAATAACAAACCATCCGGCCGATCTCCGGAGAGACCCTACGATAACAGGGCCGCGCGATGATTTCCACGGAGACCCCACAATAAATAAGCCCCGGGACTTGTTTTGGGGAGACCCGACAACAGCAGATCGGCAGGACCCCCTCCAGGGAGGCCCTACAATAACAAGGCCGGGGGATGATCTCCGGGGAGACCCTACAATAACGAACCGCCAGGCCGTGCTCCGGGGTGACCCGGCAATAACGAACCTGCAGGACCCGATTTGGGGGGAGCCCACAATAACCAGCCCCCGCGTCTCGCTCCCGGGAGACCCGACAACAGCAAAGGGTCGGGGGGGGGACACGACACCCTACCACAATAAACCAGCACAACCCGCTACTGAGGAGACCCCTGCAATAACAAACCAGTGGGACCCATCTTGGGGACACCCGGTCTTGTCCCCAGGTGCCACCAACCCAGGGTGGGGGAGGACAGGAGGGTGCTGTGGCCCTGCCACCGAGATGGGGACCTGGGGACACGATGGCACCCGGGCAGGGGATGGGAACCTCGGGGAGGGTCCCTGGGGACACGGCACCCATTGTCACCCATGAGTGGCACCCATAGCAATGGGGACACGACACGGTGACATACCAGGGCCCCCTCCCCCGTGCCTCAGTTTCCCCAAGCACATCCAGACACTGGAGCCTCACAGCACCTTTATTGACACCAGGCAGCGGCTGGCACCCATCCCCGGGGGGCGGCAGTGTCCCGGGGGGGGTGGCAGCGTCACCCTGTCCCTCGGCGCTTGCTGAGCTCGTCCTGCACCCGCTGGCAGAGGGCTCGGCGCAGGGCGGGCTCCAGCGGGCTCCGGGCGCACACCCGCCGTGTCACCTCCTCCGCGCTGTCCCCCTGCGGCACCCTGTCACCTGCCTGCTCCACAGCACCCCTGCCCCACGGTGGCACCCCCCTACCCCATGGCCCCCCACTGCCCCGTGGTGGCACCCCCCACCCTCCCACGGCATCCCAGGGAAGCCAGCACCCACCAGGGACCCCAAGACCTCCCTTCCCGCACCCATGGGAGCCCCGACTCCCCCCAACCCCGCACACAGTGTCCCCCCTCTCCTTGCCCCCCTGCACCCATGGGTGCCCCCACCCAGCTGCCCCCACCCGGGGGGAGGGGGGGGTGCCTAGGCGCTGGGGTCCCCACCTGGTGCACGATGACAGCGGTGACGTGGCCATCGTCCCCCTCATACTCCAGGCAGAACAGCCGGGGTCCACGCGTGTCGGCGGCGGGGGGGCCCGGGTTGGCGTCTCCCCCGGGACCCCCTGCGGCACCTGCACCCTCAGGGGGCAGCCAGAGCCCCCCCCACCCCCCCACCATTGGGTGCACCCCCTCCCCCAGGGCTACCCCCCCATCCCCAACCATCTCCCGGGTGCCCCCCCCACCATGCCCCAGCCCCCCCCTTCCCCCCAGCCATGGGTCCCCCCCATCCCATCGCTCCTTCGGGAACCTCCCCCTGTCCCAGCCCACCACGGGGTCCCCCCCCACCCTCGAGTGCCCCCTATGTCTCAGCCCACCCTGGGCTGCCCCCTATCCCCTCTTTGCTCCCCCTTGCCCCCCCCCGTTCAGTGTCCCCCCCCCCACGCCCCAATCCATCTCCGGGTGCCCCCCCCCGCCTTAGTTGCACCGTATCCCCATTGCTCCCTTAGGTACCCCCCCTCCTCGGTCACCCTCTCCAGCCCTGTCGTCCCCTTGGGTCCCTCCCCCCCCGCCCCCCGTGCCCCAAACCATCCCCTGGGTGCCCCCATGTCCCGCCCCCCCCCAGCCCCGCCGCTCACCGGGCCGCCGGGGCCGGTACACCTGCTGGTCGGGGCGGCGGGGCCGGGTGGGGGTGGGGGTGAGCCGGCCCCGCGCCCGCCCCCGCGCCTGCCGCACCGCCCTCTCGTAGGCGTCCCTGCGCACCGGGGGGACCGGGGGTTACCGGGGCACGGCGGGTGGGGGGGGGTAGGGCAGGGATGTCACAGGGGGTCCCGGGACGTTCCCCGCTCCCCTCCCGGTACCTGGCGATCTGGTTGCGGCGGATGTGCCGCACGAAGCCGTGGCTCATATCGAGCCGCCCACCCGGCCGGCAACGCCAGCCCGCGGCCGCCTCCATCGGCGGCGGTCGCCGCCAGGAACGGACCACAGAAAGGGACCACAGAAAATTTGCCCCACCGGTAACGGCGACGCGGTCCCTTTAAAAGCGCCGCCGGCCGCCGCCGCGGCCCCGGCGCGCATGCGCCAGCGCGGGGAGGGGGAGGCGGGGTGCTGCGGCTCTGCGCAGGCGCGGAGGAGGCCCCGCCCGCCGCGCGCACGCGCAGAACGAGGATGCGCCGGGGATTGGCCGGCGGCGCACGCGCGCAGAGCCTGCGGGCGCGCTTCTGCGCATGCGCGACCGCGCCCCCCGCCCGCCGCGCCTGCGCACTGCGCCCCCTGCCCCCCCCCGCCCCCGCCGCCCCCCGCGCAGGGGCGGGATGTCGAGCCGCGGGAAACGGGAGCGGGAGGCCCGGGCGGCCCCGCGGGGCTCCGGCGGCGGCGGCGGTGGCGGCGGTTCCTCCTCCTCTTCCTCCTCGTCGCGGGGCTCGTCGCGGAGCCGCCGGGAGGGGGAGGCGGAGCGGTCCCGGGGGCGACGGGAGGCGGAGCGGGAGCGCGGGCGGCGGGAGGCGGCGGAGCCGGGCCTGGCCCTGCCACTGCCCGTGGATCCCGCACGTATCAAGCGGGAGCCCGGCACCGGCTCCTGGGGGGGCTCTGCCACCTCTGCCGGCCCGGTGCGGGTCAAGCGGGAGCGTGAGCCTGATGGCGACTCGGATCCTGAGCCCGAGCCTGCCGGTGGGGACCGGGAGTGCGGTGGGGGGGGGGGATCGTGAGTGTCGGGGGGGACTGGGAATGTTGGAGGGGGGGGCCGGGAGCGTGTGTGCGGGGACACCACGGGGCTTGGGGAGGCGGGGGGGGGGAACCCGTGTGGGGGACGACGACCGGGATGTACGGGGGGGGGGGGGCACTGGGAGGGGGACCGGGATGTACGAGGGGAAACCGGGGGGGGGAAAGGACCTGGGCGTGTGTGGACACACCGGGGTGTGTTTGGGGACATCGGAGGGCACGGGAGGGCACCGGGGCTGATTATGGGGGTCCCGGGCTCAGGTTTGGGGAGGGGTAGAGGCACCGAGGGGGGAGCAGGGCTCAGCCCCAGGGGGGCTTAATGGGGTGGGGTGGGGGGGAACATGATGGACGTTTGTTGTGTCTCTGATGCGAGGTGTCTCCCTGGCACTAATGGGGTCCCCGAGCCTCACTTCATTAATGAGACTCCCGTTGCTTACGACCCCCTCTTCCGCTAATGAGTCCCCTTCTATTAACGACCCCCCCCTTGCTAACGAGCCTGCCCCCCTGCAGTGCGCTATGGCCGTTTCGACCCCGAGGACCAGCGCAGCCGCCACTGTCCCTACCTGGACACCATCAACAAGTGAGCAGGGGACGGGGACGGGTCGGGGCGTTTTGGGGTCCCCCGGGGGCTCCACCCTGTCCCCGTAGTTCCCCCAGCACCCCCCACAGCTCTGCCCCCCCCCCCCTCCCAGGAGCGTCCTGGATTTCGATTTCGAGAAGCTGTGCTCCATCTCGCTGTCCCACATCAACGTCTACGCCTGCCTTGTCTGCGGGAAGTACTTCCAGGGTGAGACCCCCCCGGGGACCGGGGTGCTGCTGGGGGGGACGTGGGCTCTGCCAGGGGTCTGCTGTGCTGCTGGGGGGGGGAACACAGGGGACACCCAGGGATGGGGTTGCTGCTTCAGAGGGACGCCAAAGGACGAGGTGCTGCTGGGGGGGATGTGGGGGACACGCAGGGGCTGGGCTGCTGGCTGGGGGCTACCTGGGGCCCAGGGTGTTGTCCAGGGGGGGACACAGGGGACACCCAGGGATACGGTTGCTCCTGGGAGGGTGACAGGGAACAGCCTGGGACCAGGGTGCTGCCTTGGGGATGAATTCATGGGACATGCAGGGGCTGGGGTGCTGCTGGGGGGGACACAGGGGACATCCAGGGACCTGGAGGGGGGGGCACAGAGAGCACCCAGGGACCTGGGTACTACCTGGGGAGGGGGATGCGGACACTCGGGGTGGGCAGAAGCAGCTTCCAGATGCAGGTGGGGGATCGTATTTGTCCCATCTCCACCTTCTCCAGGGCTTCCCATCCCTTCTCCTCTCCGGGGCCCCGAGGCTCCCCCTGACCCACCCCCTCCCGCTTCTTGCGCCCCTCCCCGTGCCCCCCACCCTGACTCCCCCCCCTTTCCCTCGCAGGCCGCGGGCTGAAGTCTCACGCCTACATCCACAGCGTCCAGTTCAGCCACCACGTCTTCCTCAACCTCCACACGCTCAAGTTTTACTGCCTCCCCGACAACTACGAGATCATCGACTCCTCGCTGGAGGACATCACGGTGTGGCGGGGTGGGGGGGGCGAGCTGCCCTGGGAGGGGGGGGGTTCAGCTTCAGGTGTCCCCCATCCCCGCCCCCCCCAGCCTTTTCTGACGCCGTTTCCCTCCCGCAGTATGTGCTGAAGCCCACGTTCACGGCGCAGCAGATCACCAACCTGGACAAGCAGGCCAAGCTCTCCCGTGCCTACGACGGCACCACGTACCTGCCCGGCATCGTGGGGCTCAACAACATCAAAGCCAACGACTACGCCAACGCCGTCCTCCAGGTATCGCCGGGGCTTCATTTTGGGGGTGAAAAAACCCTCCAAAACCCGCCTTGGGGTTGGTGGGGATGTTTCCCGGCTCCTCTTCCCGCAGGCTTTATCCAACGTCCCGCCGTTGAGGAATTATTTTTTGGAGGAAGAGAACTACAAGAGCATCCAGCGCCCGCCGGGGGACATCATGTTCCTGCTGGTGCAGCGCTTCGGGGAGCTGATGCGGAAGCTGTGGAACCCCCGGAATTTCAAAGCGCACGTCTCGCCCCACGAGATGCTGCAAGCCGTGGTCCTCTGCAGCAAGAAGAACTTCCAGATCACCAAGCAAGGTGAGGAGCAGGGTGGGGGGGGCGTCGGGGGGGGTGCTGGATCCAGCCCCCCTGGTTTTGATTGACTCTGGTTCGTAGGGGACGGGGTGGACTTCCTCTCCTGGTTCCTGAACGCGCTGCACTCGGCGCTGGGTGGCACAAAGAAGAAGAAGAAGAGTGAGTGAAGGGTGACAAAGGCCCTTGGGGCACCCACTTGGGTGACGCTTATCACTCCTGGTGTCCTCCCCCAACGCCTTTTTCTCCCCGTAGCCATTGTCACCGACGTCTTCCAGGGCTCCATGCGTATCTTCACCAAAAAGCTGCCTCACCCCGATCTGGTGAGTACATGGAGGGACAAAGGAGGAGGGGGTTTCTCACCCCCGTGGGGGGTCTACGACACCCCGCCTCTGAGCCCCGTGTCCCACAGCCGGCCGAGGAGAAGGCGCAGCTCCTGCAGAACAGCGAGTACCAGGAGATGATGGTGGAATCCACCTTCATGTACCTGACGTTGGACCTTCCCACTGCCCCGCTCTACAAGGACGAGAAGGAGCAGCTAATCATCCCCCAGGTCCCTCTCTTCAGCATCTTGGCCAAATTCAACGGCGCCACCGAGAAGGAGTACAAAACCTACAAGGAGAACTTCCTAAAGCGCTTCCAGCTCACCAAGCTGCCTCCGTACCTCATCTTCTGTATCAAGCGCTTCACCAAGAACAACTTCTTTGTGGAGAAGAACCCCACCATCGTTAACTTCCCCATCACGTGAGTGGGGGAAAAGCCCGGAGTGGGTGCCTGGGGTCCCTCTCTGCCTTTCCCTGCGCCCTGTTGGGGGTGTGGAAGCATCTGGGGGGGAGGGAAGGCATCTAGGAGGGGGTTGGAGGCATCTAGGAGGGGGTTGGAAGCATCTAGGAGGGGTTTGAAAGCATCGGGGGGATTGAAAGCATCTAGGGGGAGATAATTTAGGAGGAGGTTTGAAGCATCTGGGGGGGGTGTTTGTGGGTGGTAATGGGGTTCCTCTGGGCTTTGGGTGCTGGCGACACCCTGTTGAGGGGTGTTGGGTGCCCCCCCAGGAACGTGGACCTGCGGGAGTACCTGTCGGAGGAGGTGCAGGCAGCGCACACCAACACCACCTACGACCTCATCGCCAACATCGTGCACGACGGGAAACCCTCCGAGGGCTCTTACCGCATCCATGTGCTGCACCATGTAAGTGTCCCCCATCCCTGGGGGGGGCGGTGTGTGTGACAAGGAGGGTGGCCCCTCCAGCGTCAACTCTGTCCCCTCCCATCCCCTCGCAGGGCACCGGGAAGTGGTACGAGCTGCAGGACCTGCAGGTGACGGACATCTTGCCGCAGATGATCACCCTCTCGGAGGCGTATATCCAGGTGAGGGGCGTCGGTGACAGCCAAGGGGGGATCCCAGGGGACATTTGTCACCCCCCAAAATGTCCCCTCGCCCCCTCCTGATCCCACCCCCCCACCCTGCTCTGACACAGATCTGGAAGCGGCGCGAGGAGGACGAGACGAACCAACAAGGCGCCTGAGCCCCCCAGGGGCACCCACAACCTCCCCAAGGGGCACCCACAGCCCCCCCCCACCGGGGGCACCCAGACCCCCCCCCCCCCAGTGCCCCCTGTCCCCGATTAAAGGCCACCCGCTGTATTTTTGTAACTGTTTTCTGCCTTCACATCTCTTGGGGTGGGAGGTTTTTGTGGGTTTTGCAGCTTCTAGGAGGTGCAAAAATCCCTGCTTGCCTTCCGAGAAAGCTGCCCCCCCGTCCCCCCATCCTGTCACACACCCCCCCCCCCTCATTCTGTCACCCCCCCCCACCCCAAAACACCCCCAAAAACTGGGGAAACTGCAGCAGGGCGATATCCAAGCTTTATTTGGGGGCGAGGGGGGTGGGTGGGGGGCTTCTTGTGCCCCCCCCAGCTACGCCCAGACGTGCTCCCGGCAGTGCTGCAGGGCCTGGGGGAGAACGGAGCGGGGTGAGCTGGGGGCAAGGCGGGCGCCAGGTCCCCCCCTCCTTGTCCCCTTTGTCCTCCCCCTTGTCCCCAGCTCACCTGGCAGCGGCGGGCGGCCTCGGGGCTGGAGCACCAGTAGGACGGGCCCAGGGCGCAGGGTCCCGGGTTTGGGGACAGCACAGGGAGGGGGTGGGCTGGTCCCAGGTCCTGCAGGGTGGGGGACGTGGGTGTCAGGGGCGTCCCCCGGACCCCCCCCCAGGGTGGGGAGACCCCCAGGAACCCCCTCTTGCCAGGGCTGTGACATCCTTGGTGCGTCTCCTGGGGCTGTGGCACTCTCAGTGCCCCCCCCCTTGCGGGGTCCTATACCTGGTGGCACCCCTGAGTGTCCCCCCTGGGGCTGTGACACCCTTGGGACCCTGGCACGTTCTCACCTTTTGGGGACCTCACTTTGTCCCCAGGGCTCGTGGCACCCCCTGGGGGATGTGACACCCCTGAGCATCTCCCCTGGGGCTCTGACACCTGGGATGTGTCCCCTTGGGCTGTGACACCCTTTGGGTCCCCGGCGTGTCCCTCGGGGCTGTGACACCCCAGGATGTGTCCCCAGGGGCTGGGACCCTCTCAAGCATGACCCTCGGGGCTGTGACACCCTGGGGTGCCCTGTCACCTTCCCAGGGACTGTGACTCCCCCAGGCGTGTCCCCAAGAGCTCACCCTGCAGTGCCACCCCGTGCTACCAAGGCCACCCCCTCACCCCACTCACCACCTCGCCGCTGGCACAAGCGGCCGGCGGGGCTGCAGTGTCCTCGAGGGGACGCCCGGGCGGTGACAACAGGCCGTAAGTGTCCTCAGAGCGGCAGGCGAGGAGCAGGTGACAGAGCAGGTGGGGGCCCAGGCGCCCCAGCACCGCCTCCAGCGCCAGCACGGCATACCGCTGCGCCAGGCACTGGCAGGCGCCCGCCACCACCGCCGGCAGCACCCGGCACAGCCCCGCCGCCGCCGCCGCCACCCCCTCCTTGGGGACAGCGGCCTCGGCACGGGCCAGGAAGGTGCGGCAGAGCCAGCACAGCGGCAGCGGCATGGGCAGGGCCTCCCTGGCGGCGACCTGGGGACAGGCGTTCACTCTGGAGACTAATGGTGGGGCTGGGGCGTGTGTGTGCCCACAGAGGGGCCTCGGGGTGGCTAGCTCTGGCCGTGCTCGTGGCCGTGTAGGTGCCCATGGAGATGCCCCCAGGGACACCCGTGGTTATGGCCGTAGAGGTGCCCACAAAGATGCCCATGTGAAGACCTGTAGAGGTGCCCCTACAGAAGCCTATGTAGATGCCCCTATTTATGCCCAGGGAGGTGCCCATGGGGACGCCCACAGAGGTGCCTGTGCCCGTGGAGATGCCCACAGAGACACCCACAGAGGTGCCAATGCCCGTGGAGATGCTCACAGAGACACCCACAGAGGTGCCAATGCCTGTGGAGATGCCCACAGAGGTGCCAATGCCCGTGGAGATGCCCGCGGAGACACGCATGCAGGTGCCCATGGAGTTGGCCGTGCCCATGGAGGTGCCCAGCAGACCCCGTGGTGATGCCCCCGGGCACCCCCAGCCCCGAGGTCCCGTACCTGCAGGCGGGCGCTGAGTGCCCCGAGGGGGAGCACGGCCGGGGTCCCCCCAGACTTGCCCGGGCACAGATCCAGGCGGGCGCAGACGGCCGAGGGCTTCTGCGGGGAGGGTGAGGGCACCCCGCGTGGGGCACCCCGGGGTGAACCAGATGGCACAGTGTCCCCAAGCACCCCCAGGTGTCCCCGGCCAGCGCAGTGTCCCCGGTTCCCCCAGCACCCCGAGGTCTCTGCAACCCGCATGGTGTCCCCAGCGTCTGCCCCCCCGCCCCAGCATGCCAAGGTGTCCCCAGATGGCACCATGTCTCTCAGCACCCCCGAGGTGTCCCTGATTTCCCCCAGCACCCCAAAATGTCCCCAGGTGGCATGGTGTCCCCAAGCACCTCAAGGCGTTCCCAGATGGCATGGTGTCCCCAATCCACCAGCACCCCAAGGTGTCCCTGGATGGCACGGTGTCCCCCAGCACCCCCAGGTGTCTCCAGTCACTGTGGTGTCCCCAGCACCCTGTGCCGCCCCCGTCCGCGGCACCCGTGGGTGCCCACTCACGAGGTGTCCCTCGAGGTCGGTGAGGAGGAGGCTGAAGTACTCGTGCACCAGGTTCTGGCAGGGTGGCACCATGGTGGGCACCGGCAGCGCCGCGCACTCCCGCCGCAGGAAGCCCTCCACAGCCACCTGCACCCACAGCCACCATGGCACCCGCGCCGGCACCCGTGGTGGCACCCACAGCGGCCACCCCATGCCCACCCCATCCCCACGGGCACCTTGGTGGCCGACTCGTTGGCCATGTGGATGAGGAGGGTGATGATCTGCTGGCAGTCGGCGCATACGTCCTGCGAGAGGTGGCACCGGGCACGGGGACATGGAACATGGGGACACGGGGACGTGTGATGTGGGGACATAGGGCGTGGGGCGTAGGGTGCAGGGAGATGTGGCGTGGGGACGTGGGGACACTGAGCGTGGGGACGTACAAATGTGTGGCATGGGGACACGGGGGATGTGGTGTATGGGACGTGGGGACATGGGTGACCCATGGGGACCATGGGGTTGTGGGGACACGGGACAAGGGGGATGTGGTGTATGGGACGTGGGGACACGGGTGACCGGGGCCATGGGGACACGGTACATGGGACATGGCGTAGGGTGTGGGGCCGTGGGGCGCGGGGGACGGGGTGTGTGTGGGGACACGTTGGTATGGGGCCGTGGAGGGGGCGCGGGCCGTGGGCGACACAGGGGTGTATGGGACATACTGGGGGACGTGGTGGTGGGGGGGTTATGGGGACATACAGGGGGGGCTCTGGGGACACGGCGGCTCTTGGGGGGGGGGTCCTGTCCGAGGCTCTCACCGTGCCGGGGGGTGCCCACACCGCGCGGGCGCAGTGCCCCAGGGCCCCGCAGCGCAGCGCCGTCTCCCAGCTCTGGCACCAGGTGGAGGGGGGAGCCCCGCAGCGGCCCCCCGGCACCCCCAGCCCTGTGGCCGCCGTCAGCGCCTACACTCTCCCCCCATCCCCCCCCCCACCCCCAAGCCTTGCGGGGGACCCAGGCGTCCGGGACCCCCACAACATCCCCCCCCCCCCCCCCCCCCCTCCGGGGTGCCCCATCCCACCCCCAGCCCTCATGGGGGGAGCCAGGCATCCGGGACCCCCACCCCCAAGGCCCCCCCTCCCCCCCCAAGATGTCCCACCCCGCCCCGAGATACCAACAGGGGACCCAGGTGTCCGGGACACCCCCACCCAAGAGTGTCATCCCCCCCCCCCCATCTTTAAGAGACAACCCAGGCATCTGGGACCCCCACCTCAACCCCCCCCCCCCAAGGTGCCCCACCCCCAACCTTCATGGGGGGACCCAGACGTCTGTGACACCCCCCCAGCGGTGCCCCACCCCAAGAGGGGACCCCGGCATCCAGGACGCCCCCACCCAAGGGTGTCCCCCCACCCCCCCATCCTCAAGAGGGGACCCAGGCGTCCGGGCCCTTCACCCCCAACATGGGTCCCCCCCCCACTCCACTATAGGTCCCATGGCGGGGGCACCCAGCTTTTTGGGGGGGCACCTAGCTGTAGGGAGGGGGACCCGGCCCGGGGGGGGGCACCCAGTTCTGGGGGGGGGCTCTGGGATGGCACCAAGCTTTGGGAGGGGTAGCGCCCAGCTTTGGGGGTGCACCCAGCTTTGGGGGGCACCAAGCTTTGGGGGGGCACCCAGCTTTGGGGGGGGGGGGGGGGGCGCTACCTGGGGTGGCACAGAGCAGGGCGAGGAGCAGTGTCAGCGCGGGTGACGGTGGCGGTGCCATGGCGGCGCTGGCAGGGCCGAACCCCACGGCCTCTTATAGCCCCGGGCGGGAGGTGGCCGCTGGGACGGTGCCAGCGCTGTGGGGACACGTGTGTCCCAGCCACAGGGACACCTGGGGGCTGCCACACCGTCACCCCACCCCCCTGTCCCCATGCCCCCGTGTCCCCCATGGCGATGTCCCCGTTGGGGTCCCCGTGTCCTCATCAGGGTCCCCGTGTCCCCATCCCACCCCACTGCCCAGGGTGGCGGGGGACAGACATGGTGCCACCCCTGCAGTGACAAAGACTTTATTGAGCTGTCCACGGGGTGGCCCACGGCGCGGGGGGACGTTGGTGACATTGGGTGCCCTCGGAGCTGGCTGGTGCCTGGGGGGGAGATGTGGCAGCGGGGGACAGGGCACCCGCAGCACTGTGTCCCCATGTCCCTGTCCTCCGTGTTGTCCCCGTGTCCCCCCACAACCTCACGTCCCACGCCCCTCCATGTCCTGCCATGTTCCATGTCCCTGTGTCCCCCCCATGTCCCCATGTTTTCCCATGTCCCCCCCTACCCCCACGTACCCTCATGTCCCCATGCCCTCCATGTCCCCACCATGTCCCCCCACACCTCCATGTCCTCAAACCCCCATAACCCCCACATTCCCACACCCCCATGTCCCCGTGTCTCCCTATGTCCCCATGTCCCACCTTTGTCCCCATGTGCCCACACGCCCCTATGTACCCCCATGACCCCCCATACCCCCATGTCCCCACACCCCCACGTTCCCATGCCCCTGTATCGCCCCCATGTCCCCCCCGCCACGTTCCCACACCCCCATGTCCCCCCATGTCCCCACGATACCCCCATGTCCCCCTGTGCCCCCTGTCCCATCTCCCCCCCCCCATATCCCCCCAGAGCCCCATGTCCCCCTGTCCCATCTCCCCACCCCCACGTCCCCCCAGACCCCCCTGTCCCCCTGTGCCCCCTGTCCCATCTCCCCACCCCCCCCCCTGCCCCGGCAGCACCCATGGTGCCCCCCCACCCTTTCCCGTCAGGGCTCTGTCCCGTCCCCACCCTCCGCTCGAGAGCCCTCGGGGCCGGGTGCGGCCTGGACACCTGGTCCCTGCGTAGGGGACGGGGGACGGGGGGGGGGGTGTGGGGTGTGGGGTGTGGGGTGGGTGCTCACCTGGGGGCCCTCAGGGCCACGGGGGGCACCAGCGGAGGTGGGCGCAGAGCTGGGCGGGGGTCTCGTGCCGCCTCATGGCCGCCTCGATGCGCGCCAGGGTGTGGGACAGGAGGCGCCGGCAGAGCCCCCTCCCCGCCCGCAGCCGCCCGCACACGCGGTGGGTGACACGGGCCACCCCCGCCTGCGACACAGGTCAGCGCCCGCACCGCCGGGGCACCGCCGGGGCACGGGGACATTGCCACGCACGAGGGCGTCGCACGGATGTGTGTGTGTGTGGGGGGCGTCGCACGAGGGAGGGCACGGCCGTGCACAGGGGCTTTGCACGGGGTCGTCGCACCAGGGCATTGCGTGAGGGCACCGCCGTGCGCGGGGGGGGGGGGGGGGGGGGGGGCATCGCACAGGGGCACGGCCTCGCACGAGGGGTTTGCACGAGGGAATTGCGTGAGGGTCATTGCCACGCGTGAGGGCTTTGCACGACAGCACCACGGGGGGGGGGGGGACACACACACAGCCTTGCACGGGGGCTTTGCACGAGGGCATTGCACGGGAGGGTGTCGCCTCGCACAAGGGCATCACCAGAGGGGCATCACATGGGGGCACGGCCTTGCACAAGGGCACTGCACGACGGCACCGCCATGCGTGGGGACCTTGCACGAGGGCGTCGCACGGGGGGGGCATCGCATGGGGGCATGGCCTTGCACAAGGGCATCACAGAGGGGGGGGACATCGTCATACCCAGGGGCTTCGCACGAGGGACTCTGCACGAGGGGCAGTGCTCGCACGAGGGCTGTCGCACGGGGCACTGCGAGGCGGGCATCGCCTCGCACAGGGGCATCGCAGGGGGCACGGCCTCGTGCAGGGGCACCTCGCGGGGGGGGGGGGGGGGAGGGGGGCTTTGCACGAGGGCAGCGTGTGGCACGAGGGCGCCGCGCGTGTGTCCTCCCGTCTCACCTTGTCCTTGGGGTCGACCACGACGCCCTTGAGCGCCTTCACCACCCGCTTGCAGAGGGCACAGCGCACCGTGCCGGGGGGCGCCCCCCCCCCCGCTCTGCAGACACGCACCCTCAGGCCCTGCCCGCCCCCATGCACACCAGTGCCAGCCCAGCGCCCCCCAGTACCCACCAGTGCCAGCCCAGTGCCCACCCAGTGTCATCCCAGTACCCACTAGTGCCCACCAGTGCCCAACAGTGCCATCCCAGCGCCCCCCAGTACCAGCCCAGTGCCCACCAGTGCCCACCAGTGCCATCCCAGCGCCCCCAGTACCAGCCCAGTGCCCACCAGTGCCATCCCAGTGCCCACTAGTGCCCACCAGTGCCCATTAGTGCCACCCCAGTGCCCACTAGTGCCCACCAGTACCAGATCAGTGCTCACCAGTGCCCCCCAGTACCAGCCCAGTGCCCACCATTGCCCCCTAGTGCCCACCAGTGCCATCCCAGTGCCATCCCAGTGCCATCCCAGTGCCCACCAGTACCAGCCCAGTGCCCCCCATTACCAGACCAGTGCCCACCAGTGCCCCCCAGTACCAGACCTCTGCCCTCCCAGTGCCCCCCAGTTCCCCTATGAGTGCCCCCACTGATGCCCTCCCAGTCCCCCACAGGTGCCTCCCCCCTCGCCCCTGACACCCCCGTTGTCCCCGACGTGTCCCCTCACCGTGATGTCCTCGTCACTCGGCTGGAGCCCGTCGTCCTCGGTGTCGGGGGGACGCTGGCACCCCAGGGAGCCCGGCCGGGCCCCCCCCCACACCACCGGCAGGGTGCCTGCGGGGGGGCCCTCGGCCCCCACCAGCAGCAGGGCTGGGCAGTGCCACGTCAGGGGACACATCCTCACGTCCCCTCCCCTGCCCCCATGTCCCCTTCCCCCCATGTCCCTGGCACCCCCCACCCTCCTGTACCCCCCTGTCCCCATCTCCCCCATCTCCCCATCACCCTGGGCCTCATGTCCCCATGGCCGTGTCCTCACCTTGTCCCCCATGTCCCCGTATCCCCATTGCCCTGGTCCCCATGTCCCCATCGTCCCCCGCCAGTGTCCTCATCCCCTCTTTGTCCCCAGTCCTCCATGTCCCCATCCTCCTGCCCCCTTCCCCATGTCCCCCCTCGTCCCCATCACTTCACATCCCCTCTGTCCCCATCCTCTGTCCCCCATATCCCCGTCCCCCACGTCCCCATCCCACCAAAGCCCCATGTTCCCACGTCTCCATCCCTGTCCCCTGTGTCCCCATTTCCCCATGTCCTCCCCCTCCCGGTCCTCCCATCCCCACCTCCCTGTCCCCACCACCACCATGTCCCCCTGCCCCGTCCCCGTGGGGGTCCCCACCGGCAGCACCGGTGAGCAGGACCAGCAGTGCCCGGGCCATGGTTGCCCGTCCCCGAGCCCCGGGGGACCTTTATGTCCCCAGGGGTTGGGGTGGCACCCAGGGTGACAGCCGGAAGGGGCCCCCCCCAAAACCACGGTCGCCGCAGCGGGGGGAGGCTGAGCCCCCAGTCACGTCTGCTGTGGGGCTGCGACCTTCCCCCCGCAGTGCCATGGGGGGGATGGGGGGGATGTGGGAGGCTGGGGGGGGGGCAGGGGGGGCTGGGGGGGTGGGGAAGTCCTTGGGGACCTGGGGGACATGAGGGGGAACATTGAGGGGGACAGGGGGAGACCACGGGGACACCTGGGGGGACACTGGAGGGGACGAGACCATGGGGACGCTTGGGGGGGACGAGACAAGGAGAGAGCGGGGGGACAAGGAGGGACCCGGAGGGGGGGGACATGGGGGACAAAGGGGGAGGGAGGAGGGACCTGAGGGACTTTGGGGACCTGGGAGGACTGGGGGGATGTGAGTGGCCCTGGGGGGGGGACAAGGGGACACTGTGGAGACCTGGGGGGACTTTGGGGATGGGGGCGGGACACAAGGGGACACCACGGGGACCTGGGGGACATGGCAGGGCAAGGAGAGAGCAGGGGGACGGGGTGGGGGGTGGGGGGGTGTCGGTGACACCCTCCTGTTCCCGGCAGTTCTCGGGAACACCGCAAACCCCAAAGCCACCGCGGGGGGACGGGTGGGGGCCTGGTGTCTGTCCCAAGCCCTGCCCCCCCTTCCTGTCCTCTTTTTCCCCCCGTGAAGCCACAAACCCTTGTCACCCCATCTCCCCCCACTTCCCGTGTGACAGCGAGGGGACATGGGGGGGGGGGCCGGGGGGGGGGACAGGGCCGAGCCCCCCACCCCGCCCTGGGGGAGGGGGTCCGTCCCACGACACCCTAATGCACCCCAATGCACTCCATGTCCCCCCCCCCCACCCCAGCCCTGGGCTCACGCAACCCCCCCACTCCACCCCCAGTGTCCCCAGTATCCCCAGTATCCCCCATTGCCCCCAGTACCCCTAGTATCCCCCCAATATCCCCCAGTACCCCCAGTACCCCCCATACAGCCAATATTCCCCACACCCTTCAGTACCCCCAGTACCCTCCCCAGTACCCCCAGTAGCTCCCACTGTCCCCCATTACCCCCAGTGCACCCAGAACCCCCAGTATCCCCCAGTAACCTCCAGTATCCCCAGTGTCCCCCATTACCCCCAGTGCACCTCAGTACCCCCAGTAACCCCCATACCCCCAGTATCCCTATTATCCTCAATTTTCCCAGTATCCCCCCAGTACCCCCAGTTCCCCCAGTATCCCCCATTATCCCCAGTATCCCCCAGTATACCCAGTTACCCCCAGTATACCCTCCAAGTACCCCCAGTATCCCCCAGTACCATCAGCGTTCCCAGTATCCCCCCATACCCTCACCACCCCCAGTAACCCCAGTTACCCCCAGTATCCCCCCCAGTACCCCCATTATCCCCAGTATTCCCCAGTACCCCCAGTGTTCCCAGTACACCCTCCCAGTACGCCCAGTATCCCCCAGTACCCCCAGTTACCCCCAGTATGCCCCCCAGTACCTCCAATATCCCTAGTATCCCCCAGTGTTCCCAGTATCCCCCCCATACGCCGGTACCCCCAGTCCACCCGGTATCCCTATTACCCTCAATTTCCCCAGTGTCCACCCAGTAGCCCCCAGTATCCCCCATTATCCCCAGTACCCCCAGTTACCCCCACTATCCCCCCCAGTACCCCCATTACCCCCAGTATTCGCCCCATACTCTCATCACCCCCAGTATCCCCCAGTGCCCCCAGTATCCCCATTACTCCCAGAATCCCCCAGGACCCCCAGTGCCCCCAGTATCCCCATTACTCCCAGTATCCCCCAGGACCCCCAGTGTTCCCAGTATCCCCCCCCGTACCCTCACCACCCCCAGTTACCCCCAGTATCCCCCAGGACCCCCAGTGTTCCCAGTACCCCCCCCCGTACCCTCACCACCCCCAGTTACCCCCAGTATCCCCCAGGACCCCCAGTGTTCCCAGTATCCCCCCCCGTACCCTCACCACCCCCAGTTACCCCCAGTATCCCCCAGGACCCCCAGTGTTCCCAGTCCCCCCCCCCCCGTACCCTCACCACCCCCAGTTACCCCCAGTATCCCCCAGGACCCCCAGTGTTCCCAGTATCCCCCCCGTACCTTCACCACCCCCAGTTACGCCCAGTATCCCCCAGGACCCCCAGTGTTCCCAGTATCCCCCCCCGTACCCTCACCACCCCCAGTTACCCCCAGTTACCCCCAGGACCCCCAGTGTTCCCAGTACCCCCCTCCGTACCCTCACCACCCCCAGTTACCCCCAGTATCCCCCAGGACCCCCAGTGTTCCCAGTATCCCCCCCCGTACCCTCACCACCCCCAGTTACGCCCAGTATCCCCCAGGACCCCCAGTGTTCCCAGTACCCCCCCCCGTACCCTCACCACCCCCAGTTACCCCCAGTATCCCCCAGGACCCCCAGTGTTCCCAGTATCCCCCCCATACCCTCACCACCCCCAGTATCCCTCTTACCCTCCGTTTCCTCGGTATCCCCCCAGCACGCCCCAGCTTCCCCAGTCCCCCCAGTATCCCCCCAGTATCCCTCCAGTCCCCCCAGTCCCCCGATGACCCCCGTGCCACCCCCCCCCCCCGCGGCCTCCCGCCGCCAGGGGGCGCTGTCCCGCCCCGCTCCGCCACAAGATGGCGGCGGTCGCGGCAGCCGCCGCTGCGGGCGCGCTGCGGGTGAGGGACGGGACGGGGGGCACGGGGGGGGACCGGGAATGGGGGGGCACCGGGTACAGGGCACCGGGGACTCCAGGCCGCGGGGTGGGGGCGGGATGTGGGCGTGGGGGGGGGGGGGGGGGAGGGGGCGGCTCTGGGGACACCGGGCACGGGGGACACCGGCCGTGAGGGGGCACCAGGGACACTGGATATGGGGGACACAGGGGACACCGGGTATGGGGGGCATGGGGGACGCTAGGGACTCCGGGCATGGAGGGGGTATGGGCTGGGGGGAATGTGGCATGGGGGGGCTCTGGGGACACCGGGCGTGGGGGACAGCGGGTACAGGGGACACCAGGGACGCTGGGTATAGGGGACACCTGGTATGGGGGGGGACACTGGATATAGGGGACGGCAGGTGCGGGGGGGTCCCCGGTCGCAGGAGGCTGTGGCGGGGGGTGCTCCAGCAGTGGTGTCTCCGCTCTGGGGACAGCAAGCGGGGGGGTCACAGGGCAGGGGGGCTCCAGGCATGTGGCACCCGGGGGACACAAGGGGGGGGTGCCCGCTGTCCCTCACCCTTGTCACCTTCCCAGGCCGTGCCCCGCATACGCCCCGTCGCCGAGGCTGCCCGGCACCTCCACACCACCCCAGCCTGCCTCAAGGTAAGCCCGGGAGGGGGGGGGGTGTCCCTCATCCCCTGTCCCTCGGGACCCCCCAACCTCTGACACGCCCCCCCCCCCCCCCCCCGTCTCTGACCCCCGCCTTGTCCCCACAGACGCGGGCGGCGCGGGTGCGCGTGGGCAAAGGGGACAAGCCAGTGACCTACGAGCAGGCGCACGCCCCCCACTACATCGCCCACCGCAAGGGCTGGCTGTCCCTGCACACCGGTGGGTCGCCCCACGCCGCGGCGGGGAGGGGGGCACCTGGGGTGTCGCGGGGGTGGGGACATATGGGGCGCGAGGGCATCGCGGGGATGGGCTATAGGGTGTTGTGGGGACAGGGACCTGTGGGGCACACGGGAGTCGTGGGGGCAGGGAC
Source organism: Sterna hirundo (assembly GCA_009819605.1). Taxonomy (NCBI): domain Eukaryota; kingdom Metazoa; phylum Chordata; class Aves; order Charadriiformes; family Laridae; genus Sterna; species Sterna hirundo. Next base: position 6,293,875 of record CM020456.1, on the reverse strand, counting down.
GTGTGGGGCACATGGGCGCAAAAGGGATGGGGCACACAGGGACAGGGGCACATGGGGCACCGGGGCATCTGTGGGGCTGGGCCACGGGGTATGGTGGGGAGAGGGATACGTGGGGCACATGGATATCGGGGGGGACAGGGACATGTGGGGGGCACGGGCATATTACGTGGGCAATATCCATGTGGGGCACGTGGATGTCATGGGGGTGGGATACATGGGCATGGTGGGGCCGGGGCTGTGTGGGGCACATGGGCATGGTGGGGACAGGGATGTGTGGGGCACATGGGCATCGTACAGGGACAGGGCTGGATGGGGCACTGTGGGGATGGGCCACGGGGCATGGTGGGGATGCTGACATGTGGGGCACATGGACACCGTGGGAATGGGACACATGGGCGTTGTGGGGACGGGGTCGTGGGGGGCACATAGGCACGGTGGGGACAGGGATGTGTGGGGCACATGGGTGTCACGGGGATGGGGCTGCATGGGGCACATGGGCATGGTGGGGATGGACGTGGGGGGGCACATGGGTGTCGCGGGGGTGGGACATACGGTCGTGCTGTGGCCGGGCTTGCGTGGGGCAGGCGGTGGCGCTGGGGCCAGTGTCCCCAGGCAGGGTGCGGGGACGCGGGGGCTCACACCGGCGGTGCCCGCAGGGAACCTGTGCGGGGAGGCGGGTGCGGCGGAGCGGGCGCTGGAGGACGCCTTCTTGCGCCGGTTCCTGCACGGCACCTTCCCGGGGCTGCTGGCCGACGCCGCCGTGCTCAAGCGCCGCGCCAACCTGCTGGTGGTCTGCGTCCTGCTGGTGCGGGGGCTGGCACCCGCCAAGCTCCACTTCCTGGGGGGCTACGCCGAGACCCTTCTCACTCACTTCTACAAGTGCCCCGTGCGCCTGGAGCTGCAGACGGTGCCCGCCAAGGTGCCCTACAAGTACCTCTAAGTGCCCCACGGCGCCGCCCGGGCGCGGGGGGGAAATAAAGTGGAGGCTGTGCCCACCCTGCCCCAACTATGGGTCTCGGGGGAGTTGGGGGGCACCACAGCACGGTGAGGACTGGGCACTCCGTGGCCCTGTGCCCCGTGGGGCTCCGTCCCGCTGACGGCCACGCGCCCTGTGGGGCTGTCCCCACCATGCCCATGTACCCCACATGTCCCTGTCCCCATGATACCCCTGTGCCCCATAGGGCCCTGTCCCTGCATGCCCCATCCCTGTGTGCCCCACATATCCCTGTCCCCATGACGTCCACGTGCCCACGGGGCTCTGTCCCTCTGATGTCCTTGTGCCCCGCAGGGCCGTGTCCCTGTGTGCCCCAGCCTGTGATGCCCATGTACCCCACGTGTCCGTGTCCCCATGATACCTCTGTGCCCTGCGTGTCCATGTCCCCACGGTGCTCTTGTGACCCACGCATTCCTGTTCCTGTGATGCCTGCGTGCGTCACAGGATGCGTGTGTCACCCGTGGGCGGTGTGGAGGGTGGTCTGACCGCACCAGAAGAGTTGCCAGGACCGGAAAGGCCAACCCCCCGTTCAATGACTGCCTCCACGAGGAAGAAGAGGCGGGTTGTGGTTGTGGGTGACCGCCGTCTGAGGGGAACAGGGGGGCCGGTGTGCCGGGCAGACTCTCCTCGTGGGACGGTCTGCTGCCTCCCTGGGGTCTGGGTCGGGGGCGTCACCGGGAAACTTCTCAGCCTGGTTCGGCCCTTGGGCCGTTACCCACCGTTGCTCTTTCATGCGGGTGGCGACGAGGTGGCGACACGTAGCCCAGGAGTAATAAGAGACTTCAGGGCCTTGGGAGGGTTAATAAGGGAATCTGGGGTGCAGGTTTGCGACGAGCGAGGGAAACAAGCAGTCGACTCAATATGAGTGATAAAGCAAGCTTCAACTTTATTGCAGAATCACCAGACTTTTATATTCTTACACTTAAATATGCATATGTGTCTTACAGCTATTGGCTGTGCGCTAAAGAATACATTATCCTACTCCTCCTACATGCGGTTCCTTGGGTCCGGGTTCATTCCTGTTCTCTCACGGTCTACTTTCTCAAAGTTGTTCATCTAATTTAAGGAAGGTCAGCACGACCTTCAGCATCTTCCTTATCAGCGTGGCTCAGAGTTTTCCATGCAGGCAGGCATAGCTTACTTGCCTCACACAACTCCTGCATGGAGCCATGCCCGTTCTCATATAGCCATTCTCCAACAATTCCCCCTTTTTCTTTTTGTAGGGATTGTACAATTAACACAGTATTGTTTACATGTAGTCGGTTGCGTAAGATACAATGATATGCAGTTCTCACTACAATAATTATTGCTATCAAAATACCAAGCCAGCGCAATGCTTCTTTAATTAAAGCGAGTAACTAAGGAGACAAGTTCCCAAAAATTGACTGAAGCCATGCATCAAAAGGGATTAGTTTCTACAGTAATTTTCTTGGTATGATCTCGCAACCACTGCAGCTGTTTTTGAATGGAGTTAGTATTGGTTACAAGAATTCACATAGTAAATTGCTTAGTCGTTAGCCCAACGTGTTTTCTACCTTCTCAGTTCCCCTTTTTCCCATGTACTAATTCCATCTTCTACCACCTGTTCTGCCCTTAATCTAATCTCTCATAGTAGGGAGGCTGGCTCACATGGCCGTTCTCTCTCAGACACATTCCTACAATACCCCCTTTTTCTTCTTGAGCCAGCCGGACCTTATGCATGGCATTTTCTATCATCTCAGTCACTTTGTGAGTACATCACCCCACTGTCCTAACAGGGCATAAAGTTGAAATTCTTGTAGGAAGGTGTTCAATGCGTCTTGCAGCAGTAGTAGACTATATCTTATCTGCAACGTGCTGTAATGCCTTTGGAGATGTTGGGGTTAATGAACATAGAACCTGGGGGGGGGGGGGGGCGGGGGGGGGGAGGGGGGGGGGTGGGGGGGGGGGGGCAGGGGGTGGCGGGGGGTATCTTCAAAGTACGCTCATGTCTCTCTCCCCCTCTCTGACCCGAGACAGCCCCCTTATACCCTGCACTGGATTGAGTGCAGAAGGACAGGCTGGAGTCGCTGCCTGCGTGGCCAGTGCATGCAGTGAGTCTCACCAAACTCATGATCCAGCTTTGCTAACAGCGGCTGTCTGACACCTGACTCCATTGCTGTAATCCCTTCTTGTTATCTTCTTCTGTGAAGGTCAGGTTCTCATGGATACACACATGGTTTTTCCAGCAACATATTCTACAACTCGTACAAGGGTACGATGCAAAGCAGCATCTACATCTGATCATATAATGCTTATTAAACACAGCAAACAGCACACTAAACATAACAGACAAATTCCTTCCACACAGGCAATGAGTATAATTTGCTTCAACCAACCCCATCCCCAAGTCCAGCCAGCAAAAAGATTTTCAAAAGTGGTCTCCACAAGTTGCTGGTTCGGTCAGTGCAGTTCCTGCAACTGGGCATGGATGGATTTGGAGTGGTCACTTAGATTCATACAGTACAGTCCTTTAAAATCTTGACAACCGTGTCTGTGAGCTGAAAGCAAAAAATCAGTAGCAGCTCTGTTTTGCAACATCGCATATCGAATACTGTCTACATCTAGCAACAACTCAGAAATAGCTGTACTAGTAGCATTGTTAAACTTACCCTTGGCAGCGAAAGAGTCCTTGTTAGGAAGAGCGCGTGCGGACTCCCTGTTCCTGCTGGTACTGTGCTTTGATCTTCTTCCACAACAGGCCAAGATTCTCAAGCAGCTAGATAAGGTGTCTGTGAGTCCATTACAGGCTTATGTCATCCAAATGTTTTTCTTGCAAGCACCCGAGACTGAATAACAATTGGTGTGATTTATGTGTTTTCCAGCCCCCAGGTGCAAGTCCCTTGAGTGTATTTACAATCCTCCTCGCCGATCTTCCGTTGCTTTCCCATATTCCACCCCCTTGCTCAAGAGACCGCTTCTGCTGGGTTTTTTTTTTTTTTTGGTTTTTTTTTTTTTTTTTTTTTAGTCTCGCAGGGTATAACACTAAGGCATGCAATAACATATACACATATAGGAAAAAAAAACCCAAAAACATATCTCTATGGTACTGCTTTGAATCAGGTGTCCTATTTCTCTTTTTCTGATGCTTTCTCATAATGCTTATGGCATACTTTTGTGCTAACGTGGCACATTTCCCATCTAATTGTTCCTGTTCGGTTTTTTTTTTAATTGCTTACGACTGACATAAAAGTCTGCCTTTGCAACAAGAGCTCAGTTTCTCATTTTTCCTTAAGTTTCTCATTTTTCTACAGAGCATCGTAGAGATTTTGGCTCAACTCCTTTTCCCAATCAACCATGACCTTATAGACAAACAACAAACAACTAGCCATACGCCCTGCACGGATGAGCCGTTCCCGAGAGCGTAAGCGTGTCAGCTGGTGAAAACTCCCCCAATATTTCAGGACTTCCATCAGTTCTACGGCCCATCCTGGTGTACCTACCTGGGGTGCGCTCGCCTTACGTCTAAACATTGTGTATATACAAACTTCTTCACTTGACGGAGTGTCAGCCCTAGTCGCGTAGGAGAACAGTACCACACCGGGCAGAACACCTGCTCAAGTGGAGTCACCTCACGACACTGCACACAACAAAAAACAAACAGTAGCACACATGCTGATCAGCAGGTATAAGCTCGTGCCCACACACACTTACACAGCAGACATACAAAAACCAGCACTTCTGTCTCAGGGAGACGACAGGGGAGGGGGGGCTGGGGGGGGGGGGGGGGGGGTGGGGGGGGCGGCGAGGCGGGCAATGGTAGGAGCAAACAGCTCCGGCTCTGTCCTTCTCTGCTGACATTCTGCCTCCTCCATCTGAAGTGGGGGCAGATGCATTGGCTCCCGAGTATAAGTTGCTGTACGTCCATCCAAGTTGCTGTACGTCCATCCGGAATTCTCTCGAGCAGGGGATTGTCCCAGATCTTCGGACCTGGCCTGTTTGATCCCCCTCCCGTCGGTTGTAATGCTGCAAAAGCCTCGGCCCTTGCAGCTCACTCTGCTTCTGTATCTTGTAAGGTCGAATACACCAACCGCCACATTGTCGCTAACGGTGATGCCTCTTTGTCTCCGTTACTTATCACTTCCCACAGTCTTTTCCCAACAGCCTCCCGTATTTCTGGTTTAAAAGCTGTCTGGGGCTCTGGTGCGAATCTGTTGTCTCTGCACCAGGTTAACAACCTTTGTAGCAGACGCTCATCGTATTTCAGCCCTCTCTTAGAGAGGATATGCAGGAGAAGTCTTAATACAGCCCCTTCTTCTTTTGTTACTTGTTTCCCCATCTCCTGCCCCGGCTTAATCGGTTTGAGCAACTGTTTCGCTGGTGTTTCAATCCACGACTTCATGAGCTTTTTTGCTGCTCTGCCTTCATCTATGACTAAGTCCGATAAACAATCTCCATAATTACACCATTCCTCTACTTCAAACAGACTGTCCGGTTTTGTAAAAAGCCCTCTCGCCTTCCCCATAGCAATTAACTCGGCCAGGTCTTTTAAAGGGCCTACTCCCCGCTTTTCTAAAAAGCATTTTAAGATTTTGAAAGCTACCTCTTTATCCATGTCGCGACGTAATGACCTTCTTTATTATCCGGTCAGATGCAGCCTTTTCCCTTGGGTAGCTTTCTCTCGGACGGCGAACCCCTTCTTTATTATCCTGGGTCCAAGCACGGATCAGGCACGTCTTGTCACTGATCTTCTGCTCCCTGGTCGCTGCTACCAGTGCTTCTCCGGGCTCGCTGTCCGGTGGAGAACAAGGATTGGGGGTCCCTGTTCGGGCGCCACTTGCGACGAGCGAGGGAAACAAGCAGTCGACTCAATATGAGTGATAAAGCAAGCTTCAACTTTATTGCAGAATCATCAGACTTTTATATTCTTACACTTAAATATGCATATGTGTCTTACAGCTATTGGCTGTGCGCTAAAGAATACATTATCCTACTCCTCCTACATGCGGTTTCTTGGGTCCGGGTTCATTCCTGTTCTCTCACGGTCTACTTTCTCAAAGTTGTTCATCTAATTTAAGGAAGGTCAGCACGACCTTCAGCATCTTCCTTATCAGCGTGGCTCAGAGTTTTCCATGCAGGCAGGCATAGCTTACTTGCCTCACACAACTCCTGCATGGAGCCATGCCCGTTCTCATATAGCCATTCTCCAACACAGGTTGCCTTTTCTTCCCTTCTCCCAGTCACAGGCAGTGACTCTGAAAGCAGCAGACACGCTCAGTCTGTCAATACGTGGCTCCGTGGCTGGTGTCACTGCCACAATTTTGGGGTTTTTTGACAGTGGGATGGCCTACGTGGCACCAGGTGTCGGATGGGGTTCATCTTTCTGAAGTGGGGGAGAGGGTGTTCGCTCACGAGCTAGTGGGGCTCATTGACTGTGCTTTAAACTAGACGTGATGGTGGAGGGGGATATTATCAGGCTGGCTCGTGACAAGCCAAGGGACGGCACTCCAAGGTCTGAGGGATGGGTCGCTGGCGAAGGCCCTCAACTGTTGCTCCGGGACGCACTGGGTGCGCTGGAGCCCCCGCGAAGTCTCGTGGAGACAAGCCAGGGGCTCCTGAGGAGCCAACGGGGAATCACGGCTACAACACCTCCAAGGGGGCCCACCAGCACGGAAGAAGCGCAGCCAGCCCAGAGTGAGCCAGCTTCACGGGGGGGCAACTGAAACGCCTCCGTGGGAATGCAGGTAGGAGTGGGAAACACGCAAGGGGAGTTAGAGACGTGCGCGCGTCCGGCAGGGCTCTGCTCATTGCCATCAGGGAGACTGGTGGGATGGAACGGCTGCTGTGACTGGAGAGTCGGAATGGAGGGATACAGGCTCTTCAGGAAGGACGGGCAGGGGAGACGTGGGAGGGGGTGTCGCCCTCTACATCAATGCACGGAGCTCCGCCTGGGGATGGATGGGGAGCCCACCGAGAGCTTATGGGTCAGGATTAAAGGGAGGGCAGGGGCTGGTGACGTTGTGGGGTGGGTCTGCTACAGGCCACCTGGCCAGGACGACAGAGCGGATGAGGCCTTCCGTAGACAGATAGGAGCGGCACCACGTTCACCGACGCTGGTCATCACGGGGGTCTTCAGCCACCCCGATATCTGTTGGAGGGGCAACACAGCAGAGCATGAGCAATGCAGGAAGCTGGAATGTGTGGATGGCAACTTTCTTCTCCAAATGGTAGAGGAGCCAACAAGGAGAGGAGCCATGCTGGACCTTGTCCTTACCAACAAGGAGGGGCTGGTGGGGAACGTCAAGCTCAAGGGCAGCCTCAGCTGCAGTGACCATGAGATGGTAGAGTTCAAGATCCTTCGGGCAGCGAGGAGGGTGTGCAGCAAGCTCACTGCCCTGGGCTTCAGGAGAGCAGACTTTGGCCTCTTGCGGGACCTGCTTGGCAGGGTAACATGGGATAAAATCCTGGAGGGGAGAGGGGTCCAAGAGAGCTGGTTAGTATTCAAGGATCACCTCCTCCAAGCCCAGGAGTGGTGTATCTCAAGAAAGAAGTCAGGCAAAAAAGCCAGGAGGTCTGCATGGCTGGACAAGGAGCTCCTGGATGAGCTCAAAAGCAAAAAGGAGGCCTACAGAGGGTGGAAGCAAGGACAGGTAGACTGGGAAGAATACAGAGAAACTGTCCAAGCAGCCAGGAACCAGATCCAGGGTCCAGTTCTGGGCTCCCCTGTACCAGAAGGACAGGGAACTGCTGGAGAGGGGACAGCAAAGGGCTACCAAGATGATGAGGGGACTGGAACATCTCTCTGATGGAGAAAGGCTGAGGGATTTGGGTCTCTTCAGTCTGGAAAAAAGACGCCTGAGGGGGATCTTATCAACGCTTATAAATACTGAAAGGGTGGGTGTCAGGAGGAGGGGGCCAGGCTCTTCTCAGTGGTGCCCGGGGACAGGACAAGGGGTAACGGGCACAAACTTGACCATGGGAAGTTCCATCTCAACAGGAGGAGGAACTTCTTTGCTGGGAGTGTGGCAGAGCCCTGGCACAGGCTGCCCAGAGAGGTGGGGGAGTCTCCATCTCTGGAGACATCCCAAACCCGCCTGGACGCGTTCCTGTGCCACCTGCTCTGGGTGACCCTGCTCTGGCAGGGGGTTGGACGAGGTGACCTCCAGAGGTCCCTGCCAACCCTATGGTTCTATGATTCCTCTTGGATTAATGTTACTAATCTCTTTTCCCTATTCCTTTGGTGCGGTACATTTTATGCCAGTTTTCCAGTACTTCATCTAAGGCTGTCCCCTTTTCTATGCAAGAAAATGCAAGGTCCGAGTGAAGGCTTCCAATTCCTCTTCTGTTAGTTCTCAGGTGACGGGTTGAGCTGGGTGCCTCCGCAGAGGGACCCCTACCCCGGATCATGCCTCTCAGTTATACTCGTACCACCCAGCGCTCGATCCCCAAGTTCCCCACTTAATTCTGATCGGTGGTCTCTTGATTTCTTACTGGTTTTCACTGTTGCTGGGCTGGCCGCCTTCTGAAGTTACCTCATTCTCTTGGAATTGCCTCCTTGGTCCGTATCTTCTTCATTCTGCTCATGTCTGTCAGATTCAGCTACTTCTTTGTTAGCAGCATTAATTTTGTCAAAAAGTTTGCTCTCGGTCAGCTCTTGCAGCCTAAGGCTTCAACTATTTTAGCTACTGGTGCTAAACAAGACTGTTCAGAGAGAAGAACGCAGTTAATCAAATTTCTTCTCTAGCAGCAAGAGGGGATGGGCAGCAAGAGGTGCGTTTGCTACTGGGCTGGTGCTCTTTGGCTCTTCCACCTCCAGGCACCCTTGGCCGCATGGTCCTACCCCACAACAGGCTCCCTCTTTGGGGAGCAAGTGGTGGGTCAGCACCAAAGCCCCACTTCTCTGGCCTTGTTCCCACCACCCCCCTGGGCGAGGCCATCGTATCTGGCTTCTTCTTGGTGACGTCGGGAGCCCCCACGTCGCTGTGGAGAGGAGGTGGGAGATGGTGTGGGGAGGAGAGGGGAGACGTGGGGCCGGGGCTGGGGGGAGGGGTTCATTGGGACGGGGAGTGGGTGGAGCTGCCGTGGGGGAGGCTGGAACTCCAGAAGGGGTCTGGACACGGGGATGGGGGAGGCAGGAGTGGGCCACAAGTGGGATTTGTGCTGGGGAAGATGGACGGGGCATGGGGAAGTGCTGGAGGGTGGGGGCGCGGGCAGAGGCTCCTCGCGGCCTCCGAGACGCTGCTGCGAGGGGTCTCGATGCCAAAGCAGGGGCGGTGTGGGCAGGAAGGAGGACAGAGGATGGGCAGGCAGAGGTCTCCAAGCCAATGGGGACGCAGCGGTGGAGTGCTCCCCTCCTTCGGTGCCCCAAGATCCCATCGCCCCAGACATCCTGCTGCAGCCGCTCAGTGTCCCTCGATCCCCTGTTGTCCTTGCAGGGCGCACCACAAACCAGTGACATAAGGTCATGTCAGGTGACATCACTCTGACTCTGGTGCCATCATGCTGCCACATGGTCACCGTCCCGGCTGCTGGCCACAATCAGGGCCCCACTGCTGCCTCCCCTGCTGGCCCAGCGCTGCCGTGTTGAGCACCGTGCTCGGTGGCCGAACCCACCACCACCCGTGTCCTCGGGGTCCTGAGGAGCTGTGCCCCCATGCCGGGTCCCGAACAGGCTGGTGGACGGGCAAGTCCACGAGCAGCCGAGGGCCACAGCGGGGCTGCTCGCCGTGGGCTGCTCAGCACCACCTTCCTCACTCTTCTCACTGGAGCGGACGCTGTCTTTTGCTCCCCCATCTCCACCGTGCCCGTGCCTGTGAGAGGGGCTTAGGGGTGCCCAGCAGGGAGGTCCATGGCCGGCTCCCTCTGGTCATCTGTCCTGGCTCAGGGTGTCCTGCCAGGCGTGTGGAGCTCTGCTCCACAGGTTTTTCCTGCCTTCAGGTGGTTGTCGCACACTCCGTTGGTGTGCAAGCTCCAACCTCCCTTGAGGCTGCTTTGTCTTTGGAGCTGTGGAACTGGGATTTGCAGGAGAGACCAGCGTGAAGGGACAGAGCTTTCGCCTCCATTAGCAGCGGTCAAGATCAAGTGGAAAGCGATACCATTGTCCTCTCCTTCCGGGGAGTCAGGGCTCTGCAAGGTGGGATCTGCACGTCCTACAGCATCGCTTGAAAGCTGAGAGCTGCAAGCCAAATCATGAATTCTTCTCCTCACTTTGCTGAAAAAAATCCAAGCGTATGCAGGGGGGATTGGCTGACAGAGGACTGAAGTCGGGTTTGGTATATTAAAGCCCTAAACTAATTGAAGTAGGGGCTTACTATATTAGAACTGTAAATTAGAGTAGGAGCTTAATTTAGGAGACTGGGCGCCTTAAGGCTGTACAAAGAGCAGATGCAACAGTTGCACTACGAAATGTCAGAACTTAGCTCCTATTTTTTAAGAAAGAATGCTTTAGGGCAATATAACCTTGTGTCCTGGTTTGAGGTAAAACAGAATCAATTTTCTGATTTATAATTTTACTTTTTAGCTGGGCCTCTTCTAACTGACTAAAGTCTGAAATTAACAGCATATTTTTCCAGACACTGTTCACTCTCCGAGTGATAAGACCTGATTATACCAAGGAGCGGTATGCGCAGAGGCTCTTGCTCAGACTTATTGCCATAACAACCAAGGTCAGCCAACTTCACTGTTTTGCCCCGTTAGAGGGTCGGAAGCGGAGAAGCGCAGAGGGGTCCCACCCGTAGGGAGGAGCGGTTGGGACAGGTGACCCAAAACTGGCCAACAGGGTATTCCATCCCATGTGCATCACGCTCAGTATAAAAGCTGAGGGATCAAAGGGGCAAAGGGGGGCTCTGGCTCGTTTTTTTTCTTCAATGGCCGACGCCTGCGAAGGACCCTGTCTGTTCGTCTGCCTTTGATCCTGATTCGAGCACTCCTGACTCTAGTTCCGGAATTCAGCTCCTGTCCGTCGCTGACTCCAGTCTGGGACTTTTCCTGTGTCTGCTGGTGATGCGATCGTCATCCTGGGAGCTGGATACGGTTTTGTATATATTGTATACTCTTTTCCTTTAATTTTTATTGTTCTATTATTATTTACTATTTTCTTATTTATTATTATTTCCATTAAAGTAGTTTAGTTCTTTTTCTAAAGTCGTAAATCTCCTTATCTCTTCCTCTCCTCTCTGAGGAGAGAGTGGGGGGGAAGGGCCATCTGTCGTTCTGCTTGGCCAATCCGGCCAAAACCACGACAGGTTAATTGGCGCCCAACGTGGGGCTCGATTGTGGCCCAACTGTAGCACTACCAGAGTTCTGAGAGATGGTCTGAATAGTTTGAATTCCAGTTTACTCAGAGATTGATCAGGCAGCTCACATCATGTCGTTGCTAAACAGATTATTGTATCGCCTCTTTGTAGCAATTACTTTAAAGTTAATTGATACAACAACGCTGAGTTTGCCTTATGTGCTGTATTGCTTGCTTGCTGTTTCTGTCTGTATGCGGTGGTTCAAACGTGCTATTTTGCTGTTGTTTCTAATTGTGATCCAGGCTGCGATTGAATGTATAGCTTCTTTACCTTCATACCTTGGGCATTACGTAATGGATTCTGTTACTACTTACACTAATTATACTTTAAATTTTACCATGGGTATGTTTACTTCACCCTTTACTTCCCATGTCAAATTGTCACCTTTACAGCCAGGGGAGGGATCTCCTTTGGATACTGTGAACGACAGTTACGTTCCTAAAATCATGCTTTTGGTGTCGATTTTCATGAACGGGTTGCAGGGGTGGTTTCTCTTTAAATCTTGGTGCACTACTCGAGCTCCATCAGCACCGGTACAAGTTGCCCCGGTGACCAGAAGGAAAAAGAAGAGGTCCGTAAGTTCCTCCGTCCCTTGTGATAAAGACCAAGTAAGGCCAGATAGCAGGGGGGAGGACTCTTCTGATGAAGATCGAGGAAAGAGTTCTTCTTCTTAGTGTCTGAGCAAGACCAGGTGCAAATCAGGGCCTGTCCCCCCAAGAAAGCGGCAGGACAGCTAACCCAACTGAAGTGCATCTACACGAATGCACGCAGCATGGGGAATAAACAGGAGGAGCTGGAGGCCATCGTGCAGCAGGGAAACTATGATGTGGTTGCTATCACGGAAACGTGGTGGGAAGACACACACAAGTGGAGTGCTGTAATCGATGGCTACCAACTTTTCAGAAGGGATAGGCAAGGAAGGAGAGGCGGTGGGGTGGCCCTCTATGTTAGGGGTGGTTTTGAATGTCTGGAACTCAACAGTGTGAATGACAGTGTTGAGTGTGTATGGGTAAGAATTAAGGGGAAGGCCAACAAGGCAGATATCGTGATGGGAGTTTGTTATAGACCCCCTAATCAGGATGTAGAAACTGATGAAGTATTCTATAAGCGGCTGGCAGAGGTCTCGCGATCATCTGCCCTTGTTCTTGTGGGGGATTTCAACTTCCCAGATGTCTGCTGGAAATACTACGCAGCAGAGAGGGAACAGTCCCGGAGGTTCCTGGAGTGTGTGGAAGACAACTTCCTAACACAGCTGGTGAAGGAACCAACTAGGGGAAGTGCCCTACTGGACCTGCTGTTTGTTAACAGAGAAGGTCTTGGGGGGGATGTAAAGGTTGAAGGTCATGTTGGGCAGAGTGACCATGAAATGATAGAATTTTCAATTCTTGGAGAGGCAAGGCGGGGAGCCACCAGAACTGCCACCTTGGATTTCCGAAGGGCAGACTTCAACCTGTTTAGGAGCATGGTTGAGAGTGTCCCTTGGGAAGCAGTTTTGAAGAAACCAAAGGTGCCCAGGAAGGCTGGTTGTACTTCAAGCAGGTGCTCTTAGAAGCACAGGAGAAGGCCATCCCCATGTCTCGAAAAATGAGCCGACGGGGAAGAAGGCCAGCCTGGCTAAACAGAGAGCTTTGGCTGGACCTCAGGAAAAAAAGAAAAGCTTACATTCTCTGGAAAAGGGCCTTAGGAACTTATGAGGATTATCAAGATATAACGAAGCTATGTAGGGGGAAAATTAGAAGGGCCAAAGCTCAATCAGAACTCAGCTTGGCCACTGCAGTTAGAGATAATAAAAAGAGATTTTTCCAGTATATCAACAGTAAAAGGAAGGCTAGGGCAAACATAGGCCCACTGATGAACGAGATGGGTGGCCTAGTGGTGGAAGACACAGAGAAGGCAGAGTTACTGAATGCCGCCTTTGCTTCGGTCTTCACTCCTAAAGCTGTCCCTCACGAATCCCATACCCTGGAGGCAAGGGAGAAGGTCGGGAGAGAGGAAGACTTTCCCTCAGTTGAGGAGGACCGGGTCAGAGACCACTTGGCCAAGCTGGACATTCATAAGTCCATGGGCCCTGACGGGATGCACCTGCGAGTGCTGAGAGAGCTGGCAGATGTTATCGCTAGACCGCTCTCCATCGTCTTTGAAAGGTCATGGGGAACAGGGGAGGTGCCTGAGGACTGGAGAAAGGCTGACATCACTCCAATCTTCAAAAAAGGCAGGAAGGAGGACCCGGGGAACTACAGACCGGTTAGTCTCACCTCTGTCCCTGGGAAGGTGATGGAGCGACTCATTCTGGATGTCGTCTCCAAACACGTAAAGGAACAGGAAGTTATTGGGAACGGTCAGCATGGATTTACCAAGGGTAAATCATGCCTGACCAATCTGATAGCTTTCTATGACGTTATAATGGGTTGGCTGGATGAGGGGAGAGCTGTAGATGTCATCTACCTTGACTTCAGCAAGGCTTTTGACACTGTCTCCCATAACATCCTCATTAGGAAGCTGAGGGAGTATGGGTTAGATGAGGTGACAGCAAGGTGGATCGAGAGCTGGCTGAGTGACAGAACTCAGAGGGTTGTGATCAGCGGCACAGAGTCTAGTTGGAGGCCTGTAACCAGTGGTGTCCCCCAGGGGTCAATACTCGGTCCAGTTTTGTTCAGTATATTCATTAATGACCTGGACGAGGGGACAGAGTGTATCCTCAGCAAGTTTGCTGATGATCCCAAACTGGGAGGGGTGGCCGACACTCCGGAGGGCCGTGCTGCCATCCAGCGTGACCTGGACAGGCTGGAGAGCTGGGCAGAGAAGAACCTCACGAGGTTCAACAAAGGCAAGTGCAAGGTCCTGCACCTGGGGAGGAAGAATGTCAGGCACCAGTATAGGTTAGGGGTGGACCTGCTGGGAAGCAGCTCTGAGGAGAAGGACCTGGGGGTCCTAGTAGACAGCAAATTATCCATGAGCCAGCAGTGTGCCCTTGTTGCCAAGAAGGCCAACGGGATCCTGGGCTGCATAGCGAAGAGTGTGGCCAGTAGGTCGAGGGAGGTCATTCTCCCCCTCTACTCTGCACTGGTGAGGCCACAACTGGAATACTGTGTCCAGTTTTGGGCTCCCCAGTTCAAGAGGGACAGGGAACTGCTGGAGCGAGTCCAGCGCAGGGCAACTAGGATGATTATGGGATTGGAGCATCTCCCTTATGAGGAAAGGCTGAAAGAGCTGGGACTCTTTAGCCTGGAGAAGAGAAGGTTGAGGGGGGACCTGATTAATGTTTATAAGTATCTAAAGGGTGGGTTGAAGGAGGATGGAGCCAGGCTCTTTTCAATGGTTCCCAGTGACAGGACAAGGGGCAATGGGCACAAGTTAGAACATAGGAAGTTCCGTTCAAACACACGGAAAAACTTCTTTACGGTGAGGGTGACAGAGCACTGGAACAGGCTGCCCAGGGAGGTTGTGGAGTCTCCTTCTCTGGAGATTTTCAAGACCCGCCTGGATGCAGTCCTGAGGGATGTGCTCTAGGCAATCCTGCTTTAGCAGGGGAGTTGGACTAGATGATCTCTAGAGGTCCCTTCCAACTCTGAAGATTCCGTGATTCCGTGATTCCGTAAAGACGATAGGGGAGAGGCTCCTGCGTCAGCCCAGGAGGAGGAATCAGATACAGAGGTGATCATTAAATCCTTCTCTATGAAGGATCTGCGAAATATGAGAAAGGATTTTACCCGGAATGACGGTGAGACACGTGTCTCCTGGTTGCTCCGATGCTGGGATAATGGGGCCGATAGCATGGAGTTAGACGGTAGCGAAGCTCGGCAGTTAGGGAATCTGGCCCGAGAGGGTGGTATAGACAAAGCTCTTGGGAAAAAGTCACAGACTCTCAGTCTCTGGAGGCGACTAGTATCAGCCGTAAAAAACAGATATCCTTTTAAGGATGATATTGAATGCCGCCCGATTAAATGGACCAGCATAGAGAAAGGTATTAAGTACCTGAGAGAAATGGCTGTGAAAGAGGTGATTTATGGTGACTGGGACGTGAATGTAGATCCTGATGAAATGCCACGTAGACGACCTATGTTGAGAAAGTTTGTACAGAGCGCACCACCAATGTATTCCCATACCTTGTCAATGCTGATTTGGGGAGGAGTTGATGATGATTCACTAACTGTAAATGAAGTGGCTAGCAGACTGCGACAGTATGAAGACAGTCTTTCTCGTCCCCTCACTGTGGCAGCTGTGGAAAGATTAACTGATAAAACTGAGAAACTGTTTGATAAACTGTTTGATAAACTCTCTAGGATGGAGCAGAGATCTTTCTCTTCTCCTGCGCGGACCCGTGTTGCAGCCATCAGGAGAAGACCTCCTCCTACGAGACCAACTCAGAGGAAACAGAACACACTACGAAATCTCCTGTGGTTTTGCCTCTGTGACTATGGAGAGGACATGAGTAAGTGGGATAAAAAACCTACCTCAGCCCTACAGGCACGAGTAAGCAAGTTGCAAGGTAACACAAATAGAAGAACAAATTATTCCAGGAGGACTGCTGCTCCAGTCCGCAGGGGGCGGTTTTCCGGTCCAGGTAGAAACTCATCTACTAATTACAGACATTAGAGGTGCCCTGGAGGTGGAGAGGGACAACAGAGTTTATTGGACTGTGTGGATTCGATGGCCTGGCACATTAGAGCCACAAAAATATACAGCCCTTGTGGACACTGGTGCACAGTGCACCCTGTTGCCATCGAATCATAAAGGGACAGAATCCGTGACTATTTCTGGAGTGACAGGTGGGTCTCAAGAACTGACTGTACTGGAGGCTGAAGTGAGCCTAACTGGGAACAAATGGGAGAAGCATCCCGTTATCACTGGCCCAGATGCTCCGTGCATCCTTGGCATAGACTTCCTCAAAAGAGGGTATTTCAAAGACCCGAAAGGGTATCGATGGGCTTTTGGTATAGCAGC
Source organism: Sterna hirundo (assembly GCA_009819605.1). Taxonomy (NCBI): domain Eukaryota; kingdom Metazoa; phylum Chordata; class Aves; order Charadriiformes; family Laridae; genus Sterna; species Sterna hirundo. The sequence continues at coordinate 6,277,684 of CM020456.1, read as the reverse complement.
TGTAGAGACTGAGGACATTACACAGCTGTCTACTTTACCTGGCCTTTCAGATGACCCTTCTGTGGTGGGACTGCTGAAGGTTAAAGAACAGCAGGTGCCAATTGCTATTGCCACGGTGCATCGGCGACAGTATTGCACTAACCGAAACTCCCTGATTCCCATCCAGAACCTGATTCGTCGGCTGGAGACCCAAGGAGTGATCAGCAAGACGCGCTCACCCTTTAACAGGCCGATATGGCCAGTGCGAAAGTCTGATGGAGACTGGCGGCTACCAGTAGACTATCGTGGCCTGAATGAAGTCACACCTCCACTGAGCGCTGCTGTGCCAGACGCGCTAGAACTGCAGTATGAACTGGAGTCAAAAGCAGCCAAATGGTATGCTACAATTGACATTGCTAATGCATTTTTCTCTATTCCTTTAGCAACAGAGTGCAGGCCACAGTTTGCTTTCACCTGGAGGGGTGTCCAGTACACCTGGAATCGACTGCCCCAGGGGTGGAAACACAGCCCTGCTGTTTGCCATGGACTGATCCAGACTGCACTGGAGAAAGGTGGAGCTCCAGAACACCTGCAATACATTGATGACATCATTGTGTGGGGTAATACAGCAGAAGAAGTTTTCAAGAAAGGTAAGAGAATAATCAAGATTCTTTGGGAAGCAGGTTTTGCAATAAAAGGAGGAAAGGTCAAGGGACCTGCACGAGAGATCCAGTTCCTAGGAATTAAATGGCAAGATGGGCGTCGTCAGATCCCAATGGATGTGATTAACAAAATAACATCTATGTCCCCACCTACTAACAAAAAGGAAACACAAGCCTTCTTAGGTGTTGTGGGTTTCTGGAGACTGCATATTCCAGGCTATAGTCAGATTGTGAAACCTCTTTATGAGGTGACTCGAAAGAAAAATAAGTTTACGTGGGGTCCTGAGCAACGACAAGCCTTTGAGCAAATTAAAGAAGAGATTGTGCATGCAGTAGCACTTGGACCAGTCCGAACAGGACAGGACATTAAAAATGTGCTCTATACTGCAGCCGGAGACAATGGCCCTACCTGGAGCCTCTGGCAAAAAGCACCAGGGGAGACTCGAGGTCGACCCCTGGGATTTTGGAGTCGGGGATAGAGAGGATCTGAAGCCAACTATACTCCAACTGAGAAAGAGATATTGGCAGCATATGAAGGAGTTAGAGCTGCTTCAGAGGTAATTGGTACTGAAACACAGCTCCTCTTAGCACCCCGATTACCAGTGCTGGGCTGGATGTTCAAGGGTAAAGTTCCTTCTACTCATCATACCACCGATGCTACCTGGAGTAAGTGGGTTGCCTTAATCACTCAGCGAGCTCGAATAGGAAACCCAAATCGTCCAGGGATCGCAGAAGTGATCACAAACTGGCCTGAAGGCAAAGACTCCACAATGCCACCTGAGGAGGTGGTGACTCGTGCTGAGGAGGCCCCACCATATAATGAACTCTCAGATAATGAGAAACAATATGTTCTGTTCACTGATGGATCTTGTCGTATTGTAGGGAACACAGAAAGTGGAAAGCTGCTGTATGGAGTCCTACACGACGAGTTGCAGAAGCAACTGAAGGAGATGGTGAATCGAGTCAATTTGCAGAGGTAAAAGCTATCCAGCTGGCCCTCGACATTGCTGAACGAGAAAAGTGGCCAATACTCTGTCTCTTTACTGACTCATGGATGGTGGCAAATGCTCTGTGGGGATGGCTAAAGCAGTGGAAGCAGAGCAACTGGCAGCGCAAAGGTCAACCCATCTGGGCTGCCGAACTGTGGCAAGATATTGCTGAGCGGCTAGGGAAACTAGTCGTAAAGGTACGTCACGTAGATGCCCATGTACCCATGAGTCGAGCCACTGAGGAACATCAAAACAACCAGCAAGTGGATAAGGCTGCTAAGATTTTCCAGACAGATTTGGACTGGGAACATAAAGGTGAACTATTTGTAGCTCGGTGGGCCCACGACACTTCAGGTCATCAAGGAAGGGATGCAACATACAAATGGGCTCGTGACCGAGGGGTGGATTTAACCATGGCCGCTATTGCGCAGGTTATCCAGGACTGTGAAACATGCGCCGAAATCAAACAAGCTAAAAGGTTAAAACCTTTGTGGTATGGGGGACGATGGCTAAAATATAAGTATGGGGAGGCTTGGCAAATTGACTATATCACACTCCCTCAAACCCGTCAGGGTAAGCGTTACGTGCTTACAATGGTAGAAGGAAGCACCGGATGGTTGGAAACCTACGCCGTACCCCATGCTGCTGCCCGGAATACCATCCTGGGCCTTGAAAGGCAAGTCTTGTGGCGACATGGTACTCCAGAAGGAATTGAATCAGACAATGGGACTCATTTCAAAAATAATCTTATAAGTGCTTGGGCAAAAGAACATGGTATTGAGTGGATATGTCATATCCCCTATCATGCAGCAGCTTCTGGAAAAATTGAGCGATACAATGGACTATTAAAAACGACCCTGAAATCAATGGGGGGTGGAACCTTTAAAAACTGGGACAAGCATTTAGCACAAGCTACCTGGTTAGTTAATACCAGGGGATCCATCAATCGAGCTGGTCCTGCTCAATCAGACCTTTTACATAATATAGAAGGGGATAAGGTCCCTGTGGTGCATGAAAGGAATATGCTGGGAAAAGCTGTTTGGGTTTCTCCTACTTCAGGCAAAGGCAAACCCATTCGTGGGACTGTTTTTGCTCAAGGACCTGGATGTACTCGGTGGGTAATGATGGAGAATGGAGAAATTCAGTGTGGACCTCAAGAAAATTTAACCCCTGGTGAAAATACTCAACTCTGAGCTGTATGATGTTAATTGTTATATAATACTAACAGTGCTCTCTAAGTGTGTTTCAGGATAACGTAGCGGTGATGAGACCTGAGCTAGTTTCATCAAGTGGTGTCCAGCAAAAACTCTTCAGAATGGACATACTACCTGTGGACATGGACCACAATGAACTTCACATCATCTTTCCTGCCCTGAGAGTCTACTATGATAGATGAAAACCTGCAATTATGAATTAAATGAACTTAATGAACTTTGGTGTATAAAGATAAAATCATAAGTGACAGTAATCTGAGCATGATGTAGATGGTATGGAATAAGGGGTGGAATGTCCTGGTTTGAGGTAAAACAGAATCAATTTTCTGATTTATAATTTTACTTTTTAGCTGGGCCTCTTCTAACTGACTAAAGTCTGAAATTAACAGCATATTTTTCCAGACACTGTTCACTCTCCGAGTGATAAGACCTGATTATACCAAGGAGCGGTATGCGCAGAGGCTCTTGCTTAGACTTATTGCCATAACAACCAAGGTCAGCCAACTTCACTGTTTTGCCCCGTTAGAGGGTCGGAAGCGGAGAAGCGCAGAGGGGTCCCACCTGCGGGGAGGAGCGGTTGGGACAGGTGACCCAAAACTGGCCAACAGGGTATTCCATCCCATGTGCATCACGCTCAGTATAAAAGCTGAGGGATCAAAGGGGCAAAGGGGGGCTCTGGCTCGTTTTTTTTTCTTCAATGGCCGACGCCTGCGAAGGACCCTGTCTGTTCGTCTGCCTTTGATCCTGATTCGAGCACTCCTGACTCTAGTTCCGGAATGCAGCTCCTGTCCGTCGCTGACTCCAGTCTGGGACTTTTCCTGTGTCTGCTGGTGATGCGATCGTCATCCTGGGAGCTGGATACGGTTTTGTATATATTGTATACTCTTTTCCTTTAATTTTTATTATTCTATTATTATTTACTATTTTCTTATTTATTATTATTTCCATTAAAGTAGTTTAGTTCTTTTTCTAAAGTCGTAAATCTCCTTATCTCTTCCTCTCCTCTCTGAGGAGAGAGTGGGGGGGAAGGGCCATCTGTCGTTCTGCTTGGCCAATCCGGCCAAAACCACGACAGGTTAATTGGCGCCCAACGTGGGGCTCGATTGTGGCCCAACTGTAGCACTACCAGAGTTCTGAGAGATGGTCTGAATAGTTTGAATTCCAGTTTACTCAGAGATTGATCAGGCAGCTCACATCATGTCGTTGCTAAACAGATTATTGTATCGCCTCTTTGTAGCAATTACTTTAAAGTTAATTGATACAACAACGCTGAGTTTGCCTTATGTGCTGTATTGCTTGCTTGCTGTTTCTGTCTGTATGCGGTGGTTCAAACGTGCTATTTTGCTGTTGTTTCTAATTGTGATCCAGGCTGCGATTGAATGTATAGCTTCTTTACCTTCCTACCTTGGGCATTACGTAATGGATTCTGTTACTACTTACACTAATTATACTTTAAATTTTACCATGGGTATGTTTACTTCACCCTTTACTTCCCATGTCAAATTGTCACCATCACAGCCAGGAGAGGGATCTCCTTTGGATACTGTGAACGACAGTTACGTTCCTAAAATCATGCTTTTGGTGTCGATTTTCATGAACGGGTTGCAGGGGTGGTTTCTCTTTAAATCTTGGTGCGCTACTCGAGCTCCATCAGCACCGGTACAAGTTGCCCCGGTGACCAGAAGGAAAAAGAAGAGGTCCGTAAGTTCCTCCGTCCCTTGTGATAAAGACCAAGTAAGGCCAGATAGCAGGGGGGAGGACTCTTCTGATGAAGACCGAGGAAAGAGTTCTTCTTCTTAGTGTCTGAGCAAGACCAGGTGCAAATCAGGGCCTGTCCCCCCAAGAAAGCGGCAGGACAGCTAACCCAACTGAAGTGCATCTACACGAATGCACGCAGCATGGGGAATAAACAGGAGGAGCTGGAGGCCATCGTGCAGCAGGGAAACTATGATGTGGTTGCTATCACGGAAACGTGGTGGGAAGACACACACAAGTGGAGTGCTGTAATCGATGGCTACCAACTTTTCAGAAGGGATAGGCAAAGAAGGAGAGGCGGTGGGGTGGCCCTCTATGTTAGGGGCGGTTTTGAATGTCTGGAACTCAACAGTGTGAATGACAGTGTTGAGTGTGTATGGGTAAGAATTAAGGGGAAGGCCAACAAGGCAGATATCGTGATGGGAGTTTGTTATAGACCCCCTAATCAGGATGTAGAAACTGATGAAGTATTCTATAAGCGGCTGGCAGAGGTCTCGCGATCATCTGCCCTTGTTCTTGTGGGGGATTTCAACTTCCCAGATGTCTGCTGGAAATACTACGCAGCAGAGAGGGAACAGTCCCGGAGGTTCCTGGAGTGTGTGGAAGACAACTTCCTAACACAGCTGGTGAAGGAACCAACTAGGGGAAGTGCCCTACTGGACCTGCTGTTTGTTAACAGAGAAGGTCTTGGGGGGGATGTAAAGGTTGAAGGTCATGTTGGGCAGAGTGACCATGAAATGATAGAATTTTCAATTCTTGGAGAGGCAAGGCGGGGAGCCACCAGAACTGCCACCTTGGATTTCCGAAGGGCAGACTTCAACCTGTTTAGGAGCATGGTTGAGAGTGTCCCTTGGGAAGCAGTTTTGAAGAAACCAAAGGTGCCCAGGAAGGCTGGTTGTACTTCAAGCAGGTGCTCTTAGAAGCACAGGAGAAGGCCATCCCCATGTCTCGAAAAATGAGCCGACGGGGAAGAAGGCCAGCCTGGCTAAACAGAGAGCTTTGGCTGGACCTCAGGAAAAAAAGAAAAGCTTACATTCTCTGGAAAAGGGGCTTAGGAACTTATGAGGATTATCAAGATATAACGAAGCTATGTAGGGGGAAAATTAGAAGGGCCAAAGCTCAATCAGAACTCAGCTTGGCCACTGCAGTTAGAGATAATAAAAAGAGATTTTTCCAGTATATCAACAGTAAAAGGAAGGCTAGGGCAAACATAGGCCCACTGATGAACGAGATGGGTGGCCTAGTGGTGGAAGACACAGAGAAGGCAGAGTTACTGAATGCCGCCTTTGCTTCGGTCTTCACTCCTAAAGCTGTCCCTCACGAATCCCATACCCTGGAGGCAAGGGAGAAGGTCGGGAGAGAGGAAGACTTTCCCTCAGTTGAGGAGGACCGGGTCAGAGACCACTTGGCCAAGCTGGACATTCATAAGTCCATGGGCCCTGACGGGATGCACCTGCGAGTGCTGAGAGAGCTGGCAGATGTTATCGCTAGACCGCTCTCCATCGTCTTTGAAAGGTTCATGGGGAACAGGGGAGGTGCCTGAGGACTGGAGGAAAGGCTGACATCACTCCAATCTTCAAAAAAGGCAGGAAGGAGGACCCGGGGAACTACAGACCGGTTAGTCTCACCTCTGTCCCTGGGAAGGTGATGGAGCGACTCATTCTGGATGTCGTCTCCAAACACGTAAAGGAACAGGAAGTTATTGGGAACGGTCAGCATGGATTTACCAAGGGTAAATCATGCCTGACCAATCTGATAGCTTTCTATGACGTTATAATGGGTTGGCTGGATGAGGGGAGAGCTGTAGATGTCATCTACCTTGACTTCAGCAAGGCTTTTGACACTGTCTCCCATAACATCCTCATTAGGAAGCTGAGGGAGTATGGGTTAGATGAGGTGACAGCAAGGTGGATCGAGAGCTGGCTGAGTGACAGAACTCAGAGGGTTGTGATCAGCGGCACAGAGTCTAGTTGGAGGCCTGTGACCAGTGGTGTCCCCCAGGGGTCAATACTTGGTCCGATTTTGTTCAATATATTCATTAATGACCTAGATGAGGGGATAGAGTGTATCATCAGCAAGTTTGCTGATGATACCAAACTGGGAGGGGTGGCCGACACTCCGGAGGGCCGTGCTGCCATCCAGCGTGACCTGGACAGGCTGGAGAGCTGGGCAGAGAAGAATCTCATGAGGTTCAACAAAGGCAAGTGCAAGGTCCTGCACCTGGGGAGGAAGAATGTCAGGCACCAGTATAGGTTAGGGGTGGACCTGCTGGGAAGCAGCTCTGAGGAGAAGGACCTGGGGGTCCTAGTAGACAGCAAATTATCCATGAGCCAGCAGTGTGCTCTTGTTGCCAAGAAGGCCAACGGGATCCTGGGCTGCATAGCGAAGAGTGTGGCCAGTAGGTCGAGGGAGGTCATTCTCCCCCTCTACTCTGCACTGGTGAGGCCACAACTGGAATACTGCGTCCAGTTTTGGGCTCCCCAGTTCAAGAGGGACAGGGAACTGCTGGAGCGAGTCCAGCGCAGGGCAACTAGGATGATTATGGGATTGGAGCATCTGCCTTATGAGGAAAGACTGAAAGAGCTGGGACTCTTTAGCCTGGAGAAGAGAAGGTTGAGGGGGGACCTGATTAATGTTTATAAGTATCTAAAGGGTGGGCTTGAAGGAGGACTGGAGCCAGGCTCTTTTCAATGGTTCCCAGTGACAGGACAAGGGGCAATGGGCACAAGTTAGAACATAGGAAGTTCCGTTCAAACACGCGGAAAAACTTCTTTACGGTGAGGGTGACAGAGCACTGGAACAGGCTGCCCAGGGACGTTGTGGAGTCTCCTTCTCTGGAGATTTTCAAGACCCGCCTGGATGCAGTCCTGAGGGATGTGCTCTAGGCAATCCTGCTTTAGCAGGGGAGTTGGACTAGATGATCTCTAGAGGTCCCTTCCAACTCTGAAGATTCCGTGATTCCGTGATTCCGTAAAGACGATAGGGGAGAGGCTCCTGCGTCAGCCCAGGAGGAGGAATCAGATACAGAGGTGATCATTAAATCCTTCTCTATGAAGGATCTGCGAAATATGAGAAAGGATTTTACCCGGAATGACGGTGAGACACGTGTCTCCTGGTTGCTCTGATGCTGGGATAATGGGGCCGATAGCATGGAGTTAGACGGTAGCGAAGCTCGGCAGTTAGGGAATCTGGCCCGAGAGGGTGGTATAGACAAAGCTCTTGGGAAAAAGTCACAGACTCTCAGTCTCTGGAGGCGACTCGTATCAGCCGTAAAAAACAGATATCCTTTTAAGGATGATATTGAATGCCGCCCGATTGAATGGACCAGCATAGAGAAAGGTATTAAGTACCTGAGAGAAATGGCTGTGAAAGGGGTGATTTATGGTGACTGGGAAGTGAATGTAGATCCTGATGAAATGCCACGTAGACGACCTATGTTGAGAAAGTTTGTACAGAGCGCACCACCAATGTATTCCCATACCTTGTCAATGCTGATTTGGGGAGGAGTTGATGATGATTCACTAACTGTAAATGAAGTGGCTAGCAGACTGCGACAGTATGAAGACAGTCTTTCTCGTCCCCTCACTGTGGCAGCTGTGGAAAGATTAACTGATAAAACTGAGAAACTGTTTGATAAACTGTTTGATAAACTCTCTAGGATGGAGCAGAGATCTTTCTCTTCTCCTGCGCGGACCCGTGTTGCAGCCATCAGGAGAAGACCTCCTCCTACGAGACCAACTCAGAGGAAACAGAACACACTACGAAATCTCCTGTGGTTTTGCCTCTGTGACTATGGAGAGGACATGAGTAAGTGGCATAAAAAACCTACCTCAGCCCTACAGGCACGAGTAAGCGAGTTGCAAGGTAACACAAATAGAAGAACAAATTATTCCAGGAGGACTGCTGCTCCAGTCCGCAGGGGGCGGTTTTCCGGTCCAGGTAGAAACTCATCTACTAATTACAGACATTAGAGATGCCCTGCCTCCAGCCAGGAGGAGGAGAGGGACAACAGAGTTTATTGGACTGTGTGGATTCGATGGCCTGGCACATTAGAGCCACAAAAATATACAGCCCTTGTGGACACTGGTGCACAGTGCACCCTGTTGCCATCGAATCATAAAGGGACAGAATCCGTGACTATTTCTGGAGTGACAGGTGGGTCTCAAGAACTGACTGTACTGGAGGCTGAAGTGAGCCTAACTGGGAACAAATGGGAGAAGCATCCCGTTATCACTGGCCCAGATGCTCCGCGCATCCTTGGCATAGACTTCCTCAAAAGAGGGTATTTCAAAGACCCGAAAGGGTATCGATGGGCTTTTGGTATAGCAGCTGTAGAGACTGAGGACATTACACAGCTGTCTATTTTACCTGGCCTTTCAGATGACCCTTCTGTGGTGGGACTGCTGAAGGTTAAAGAACAGCAGGTGCCAATTGCTATTGCCACGGTGCATCGGCGACAGTATTGCACTAACCGAGACTCCCTGATTCCCATCCAGAACCTGATTCGTCGGCTGGAGACCCAAGGAGTGATCAGCAAGACGCGCTCACCCTTTAACAGCCCGATATGGCCAGTGCGAAAGTCTGATGGAGACTGGCGGCTACCAGTAGACTATCGTGGCCTGAATGAAGTCACACCTCCACTGAGCGCTGCTGTGCCAGACATGCTAGAACTGCAGTATGAACTGGAGTCAAAAGCAGCCAAATGGTATGCTACAATTGACATTGCTAATGCATTTTTCTCTATTCCTTTAGCAACAGAGTGCAGGCCACAGTTTGCTTTCACCTGGAGGGGTGTCCAGTACACCTGGAATCGACTGCCCCAGGGGTGGAAACACAGCCCTGCTGTTTGCCATGGACTGATCCAGACTGCACTGGAGAAAGGTGGAGCTCCAGAACATCTGCAATACATTGATGACATCATTGTGTGGGGTAATACAGCAGAAGAAGTTTTCAAGAAAGGTAAGAGAATAATCAAGATTCTTTGGGAAGCAGGTTTTGCAATAAAAGGAGGAAAGGTCAAGGGACCTGCACGAGAGATCCAGTTCCTAGGAATTAAATGGCAAGATGGGCGTCGTCAGATCCCAATGGATGTGATTAACAAAATAACATCTATGTCCCCACCTACTAACAAAAAGGAAACACAAGCCTTCTTAGGTGTTGTGGGTTTCTGGAGACTGCATATTCCAGGCTATAGTCAGATTGTGAAACCTCTTTATGAAGTGACTGGAAAGAAAAATAAGTTTACGTGGGGTCCTGAGCAACGACAAGCCTTTGAGCAAATTAAACAAGAGATTGTGCATGCAGTAGCACTTGGACCAGTCCGAACAGGACAGGACATTAAAAATGTGCTCTATACTGCAGCCGGAGACAATGGCCCTACCTGGAGCCTCCGGCAAAAAGCACCAGGGGAGACTCGAGGTCGACCCCTGGGATTTTGGAGTCGGGGATACAGAGGATCTGAAGCCAACTATAGTCCAACTGAGAAAGAGATATTGGCAGCATATGAAGGAGTTAGAGCTGCTTCAGAGGTAATTGGTACTGAAACACAGCTCCTCTTAGCACCCCGATTACCAGTGCTGGGCTGGATGTTCAAGGGTAAAGTTCCTTCTACTCATCATACCACCGATGCTACCTGGAGTAAGTGGGTTGCCTTAATCACTCAGCGAGCTCGAATAGGAAACCCAAATCGTCCAGGGATCGCAGAAGTGATCACAAACTGGCCTGAAGGCAAAGACTCCACAATGCCACCTGAGGAGGTGGTGACTCGTGCTGAGGAGGCCCCACCATATAATGAACTCTCAGATAATGAGAAACAATATGTTCTGTTCACTGATGCATCTTGTCGTATTGTAGGGAACACAGAAAGTGGAAAGCTGCTGTATGGAGTCCTACACGACGAGTTGCAGAAGCAACTGAAGGAGATGGTGAATCGAGTCAATTTGCAGAGGTGAAAGCTATCCAGCTGGCCTTAGACATTGCTGAACGAGAAAAGTGGCCAATACTCTATCTCTATACTGACTCATGGATGGTGGCAAATGCTCTGTGGGGATGGCTAAAGCAGTGGAAGCAGAGCAACTGGCAGCGCAAAGGTCAACCCATCTGGGCTGCCGAACTGTGGCAAGATATTGCCGAGCGGCTAGGGAAACTAGTCGTAAAGGTACGTCACGTAGATGCCCATGTACCCATGAGTCGAGCCACTGAGGAACATCAAAACAACCAGCAAGTGGATAAGGCTGCTAAGATTTTCCAGACAGATTTGGACTGGGAACATAAAGGTGAACTATTTGTAGCTCGGCTGGGCCCACGACACTTCAGGTCATCAAGGAAGGGATGCAACATACAAATGGGCTCGTGACCGAGGGGTGGATTTAACCATGGCCGCTATTGCGCAGGTTATCCAGGACTGTGAAACATGCGCCGAAATCAAACAAGCTAAAAGGTTAAAACCTTTGTGGTATGGGGGACGATGGCTAAAATATAAGTATGGGGAGGCTTGGCAAATTGACTATATCACACTCCCTCAAACCCGTCAGGGTAAGCGTTACGTGCTTACAATGGTAGAAGGAAGCACCGGATGGTTGGAAACCTACGCCGTACCCCATGCTGCTGCCCGGAATACCATCCTGGGCCTTGAAAGGCAAGTCTTGTGGCGACATGGTACTCCCGAAAGAATTGAATCAGACAATGGGACTCATTTCAAAAATAATCTTATAAGTGCTTGGGCAAAAGAACATGGTATTGAGTGGATATGTCATATCCCCTATCATGCAGCAGCTTCTGGAAAAATTGAGCGATACAATGGACTATTAAAAACCACCCTGAAATCAATGGGGGGTGGAACCTTTAAAAATTGGGACAAGCATTTAGCACAAGCTACCTGGTTAGTTAATACCAGGGGATCCATCAATCGAGCTGGTCCTGCTCAATCAGACCTTTTACATAATATAGAAGGGGATAAGGTCCCTGCGGTGCATGAAAGGAATATGCTGGGAAAAGCTGTTTGGGTTTCTCCTACTTCAGGCAAAGGCAAACCCATTCGTGGGACTGTTTTTGCTCAAGGACCTGGATGTACTTGGTGGGTAATGATGGAGAATGGAGAAATTCAGTGTGTACCTCAGGAAGATTTAACCCCTGGTGAAAATACTCAACTCTGAGCTGTATGATGTTAATTGTTATATAATACTAACAGTGCTTTCTAAGTGTGTTTCAGGATAACGTAGTGGTGATGAGACCTGAGCTAGTTTCATCAAGTGGTGTCCAGCAAAAACTCTTCAGAATGGACATACTACCTGTGGACATGGACCACAATGAACTTCACATCATCTTTCCTGCCCTGAGAGTCTACTATGATAGATGAAAACCTGCAATTATGAATTAAATGAACTTAATGAACTTTGGTGTATAAAGATAAAATCATAAGTGACAGTAATCTGAGCATGATGTAGATGGTATCGAATAAGGGGTGGAATGTCCTGGTTTGAGGTAAAACAGAATCAATTTTCTGATTTATAATTTTACTTTTTAGCTGGGCCTCTTCTAACTGACTAAAGTCTGAAATTAACAGCATATTTTTCCAGACACTGTTCACTCTCCGAGTGATAAGACCCGATTATACCAAGGAGCGGTATGCGCAGAGGCTCTTGCTCAGACTTATTGCCATAACAACCAAGGTCAGCCAACTTCACTGTTTTGCCCCGTTAGAGGGTCGGAAGCGGAGAAGCGCAGAGGGGTCCCACCCGTAGGGAGGAGCGGTTGGGACAGGTGACCCAAAACTGGCCAACAGGGTATTCCATCCCATGTGCATCACACTCAGTATAAAAGCTGAGGGATCAAAGGGGCAAAGGGGGGCTCTGGCTCGTTTTTTTTCTTCAATGGCCGACGCCTGCGAAGGACCCTGTCTGTTCGTCTGCCTTTGATCCTGATTCGAGCACTCCTGACTCTAGTTCCGGAATTCAGCTCCTGTCCGTCGCTGACTCCAGTCTGGGACTTTTCCAGTGTCTGCTGGTGATGCGATCGTCATCCTGGGAGCTGGATACGGTTTTGTATATATTGTATACTCTTTTCCTTTAATTTTTATTATTCTATTATTATTTACTATTTTCTTATTTATTATTATTTCCATTAAAGTAGTTTAGTTCTTTTTCTAAACTCGTAAATCTCCTTATCTCTTCCTCTCCTCTCTGAGGAGAGAGTGGGGGGGAAGGGCCATCTGTCGTTCTGCTTGGCCAATCCGGCCAAAACCACGACAGCTCCCCTGTTCCAGAAGGACAGGGAACTGCTGGAGAGGGGACAGCAAAGGGCTACCAAGATGCTGAGGGGACTGGAACATCTCTCTGATGGAGAAAGGCTGAGGGATTTGGGTCTCTTCAGTCTGGAAAAAAGACGCCTGAGGGGGGATCTTATCAACGCTTATAAATACTGAAAGGGTGGGTGTCAGGAGGAGGGGGCCAGGCTCTTTTCAGTGGTGCCCGGGGACAGGACAAGGGGTAACGGGCACAAACTTGACCCTGGGAAGTTCCATCTCAACAGGAGGAGGAACTTCTTTGCTGGGAGGGTGGCAGAGCCCTGGCACAGGCTGCCCAGAGAGGTGGGGGAGTCTCCGTCTCTGGAGACATCCCAAACCCACCTGGACGCGTTCCTGTGCCACCTGCTCTGGGTGACCCTGCTCTGGCAGGGGGTTGGACGAGGTGACCTCCAGAGGTCCCTGCCAACCCTGTGGTTCTATGATTCCTCTTGGATTAATGTTACTAATCTCTTTTCCCTATTCCTTTGGTGCGGTACATTTTATGCCAGTTTTCCAGTACTTCATCTAAGGCTGTCCCCTTTTCTATGCAAGAAAATGCAAGGTCCAAGTGAAGGCTTCCAATTCCTCTTCTGTTAGTTCTCAGGTGACGGGTTGAGCTGGGTGCCTCCGCAGAGGGACCCCTACCCCGGATCATGCCTCTCAGTTATACTCGTACCACCCAGCGCTCGATCCCCAAGTTCCCCACTTAATTCTGGTCGGTGGTCTCTTGATTTCTTACTGGTTTTCACTGTTGCTGGGCTGGCCGCCTTCTGAAGTTACCTCATTCTCTTGGAATTGCCTCCTTGGTCCGTATCTTCTTCATTCTGCTCATGTCTGTCAGATTCAGCTACTTCTTTGTTAGCAGCATTAGTTTTGTCAAAAAGTTTGCTCTCGGTCAGCTCTTGCAGCCTAAGGCTTCAACTACTTTAGCTACTGGTGCTAAACAAGACTGTTCAGAGAGAAGAACGCAGTTAATCAAATCTCTTCTCTAGCAGCAAGAGGGGATGGGCAGCAAGAGGTGCGTTTGCTACTGGGCTGGTGCTCTTTGGCTCATCCACCTCCAGGCACCCTTGGCCGCATGGTCCTACCCCACAACAGGCTCCCTCTTTGGGGAGCAAGTGGTGGGTCAGCACCAAAGCCCCACTTCTCTGGCCTTGTTCCCACCACCCCCCTGGGCGAGGCCATCGTATCTGGCTTCTTCTTGGTGACGTCGGGAGCCCCCACGTCGCTGTGGAGAGGAGGTGGGAGATGGTGTGGGGAGGAGAAGGGAGACGTGGGGCCGGGGCTGGGGGGAGGGGTTCATTGGGACGGGGAGTGGGTGGAGCTGCCGTGGGGGAGGCTGGAACTCCAGAAGGGGTCTGGACACGGGGATGGGGGAGGCAGGAGTGGGCCACAAGTGGGATTTGTGCTGGGGAAGATGGACGGGGCATGGGGAAGTGCTGGAGGGTGGGGGCGCGGGCAGAGGCTCCTCGCGGCCTCCGAGACGCTGCTGCGAGGGGTCTCGATGCCAAAGCAGGGGCGGTGTGGGCAGGAAGGAGGACAGAGGATGGGCAGGCAGAGGTCTCCAAGCCAATGGGGACGCAGCGGTGGAGTGCTCCCCTCCTTCGGTGCCCCAAGATCCCATCGCCCCAGATATCCTGCTGCAGCCGCTCAGTGTCCCTCGATCCCCTGTTGTCCTTGCAGGGCGCACCACAAACCAGTGACATAAGGTCATGTCAGGTGACATCACTCTGACTCTGGTGCCATCATGCTGCCACATGGTCACCGTCCCGGCTGCTGGCCACAATCAGGGCCCCACTGCTGCCTCCCCTGCTGGCCCAGCGCTGCCGTGTTGAGCACCGTGCTCGGTGGCCGAACCCACCACCACCCGTGTCCTCGGGGTCCTGAGGAGCTGTGCCCCCATGCCGGGTCCCGAACAGGCTGGTGGACGGGCAAGTCAACGAGCAGCCGAGGGCCACAGCGGGCTGCTCGCCGTGGGCTCAGCACCACCTTCCTCACTCTTCTCACTGGAGCGGACGCTGTCTTTTGCTCCCCCATCTCCACCGTGCCCGTGCCTGTGAGAGCGGCTTAGGGGTGCCCAACAGGGAGGTCCATGGCCGGCTCCCTCTGGTCATCTGTCCTGGCTCAGGGTGTCCTGCCAGGCGTGTGGAGCTCTGCTCCAAAGGTTTTTCCTGCCTTCAGGTGGTTGTCGCACACTCCGTTGGTGTGCAAGCTCCAACCTCCCTTGAGGCTGCTTTGTCTTTGGAGCTGTGGAACTGGGATTTGCAGGAGAGACCAGCGTGAAGGGACAGAGCTTTCGCCTCCATTAGCAGCGGTCAAGATCAAGTGGAAAGCGATACCATTGTCCTCTCCTTCCGGGGAGTCAGGGCTCTGCAAGGTGGGATCTGCACGTCCTACAGCATCGCTTGAAAGCTGAGAGCTGCAAGCCAAATCATGAATTCTTCTCCTCACTTTGCTGAAAAAAATCCAAGCGTATGCAGGGGGGATTGGCTGACAGAGGACTGAAGTCAGGTTTGGTATATTAAAGCTCTAAACTAATTGAAGTAGGGGCTTACTATATTAGAACTGTAAATTAGAGTAGGAACTTAATTTAGGAGACTGGGTGCCTTAAGGCTGTACAAAGAGCATGATGCAACAGTTGCACTACGAAATGTCAGAACTTAGCTCCTATTTTTTAAGAAAGAATGCTTTAGGACAATATAACCTTGTGTCCTGGTTTGAGGTAAAACAGAATCAATTTTCTGATTTATAATTTTACTTTTTAGCTGGGCCTCTTCTAACTGACTAAAGTCTGAAATTAACAGCATATTTTTCCAGACACTGTTCACTCTCCGAGTGATAAGACCCGATTATACCAAGGAGCGGTATGCGCAGAGGCTCTTGCTCAGACTTATTGCCATAACAACCAAGGTCAGCCAACTTCACTGTTTTGCCCCGTTAGAGGGTCGGAAGCGGAGAAGCGCAGAGGGGTCCCACCCGTAGGGAGGAGCGGTTGGGACAGGTGACCCAAAACTGGCCAACAGGGTATTCCATCCCATGTGCATCACGCTCAGTATAAAAGCTGAGGGATCAAAGGGGCAAAGGGGGGCTCTGGCTCGTTTTTTTTCTTCAATGGCCAACGCCTGCGAAGGACCCTGTCTGTTCGTCTGCCTTTGATCCTGATTCGAGCACTCCTGACTCTAGTTCCGGAATTCAGCTCCTGTCCGTCGCTGACTCCAGTCTGGGACTTTTCCTGTGTCTGCTGGTGATGCGATCGTCATCCTGGGAGCTGGATACGGTTTTGTATATATTGTATACTCTTTTCCTTTAATTTTTATTATTCTATTATTATTTACTATTTTCTTATTTATTATTATTTCCATTAAAGTAGTTTAGTTCTTTTTCTAAAGTCGTAAATCTCCTTATCTCTTCCTCTCCTCTCTGAGGAGAGAGTGGGGGGGAAGGGCCATCTGTCGTTCTGCTTGGCCAATCCGGCCAAAACCACGACAGGTTAATTGGCGCCCAACGTGGGGCTCGATTGTGGCCCAACTGTAGCACTACCAGAGTTCTGAGATGGTCTGAATAGTTTGAATTCCAGTTTACTCAGAGATTGATCAGGCAGCTCACATCATGTCGTTGCTAAACAGATTATTGTATCGCCTCTTTGTAGCAATTACTTTAAAGTTAATTGATACAACAACGCTGAGTTTGCCTTATGTGCTGTATTGCTTGCTTGCTGTTTCTGTCTGTATGCGGTGGTTCAAACGTGCTATTTTGCTGTTGTTTCTAATTGTGATCCAGGCTGCGATTGAATGTATAGCTTCTTTACCTTCCTACCTTGGGCATTACGTAATGGATTCTGTTACTACTTACACTAATTATACTTTAAATTTTACCATGGGTATGTTTACTTCACCCTTTACTTCCCATGTCAAATTGTCACCATCACAGCCAGGAGAGGGATCTCCTTTGGATACTGTGAACGACAGTTACGTTCCTAAAATCATGCTTTTGGTGTCGATTTTCATGAACGGGTTGCAGGGGTGGTTTCTCTTTTAAATCTTGGTGCACTACTCGAGCTCCATCAGCACCGGTACAAGTTGCCCCGGTGACCAGAAGGAAAAAGAAGAGGTCCGTAAGTTCCTCCATCCCTTGTGATAAAGACCAAGTAAGGCCAGATAGCAGGGGGGAGGACTCTTCTGATGAAGATCGAGGAAAGAGTTCTTCTTCTTAGTGTCTGAGCAAGACCAGGTGCAAATCAGGGCCTGTCCCCCCAGGAAAGCGGCAGGACAGCTAACCCAACTGAAGTGCATCTACACGAATGCACGCAGCATGGGGAATAAACAGGAGGAGCTGGAGGCCATCGTGCAGCAGGGAAACTATGATGTGGTTGCTATCACGGAAACGTGGTGGGAAGACACACACAAGTGGAGTTCTGTAATCGATGGCTACCAACTTTTCAGAAGGGATAGGCAAAGAAGGAGAGGCGGTGGGGTGGCCCTCTATGTTAGGGGCGGTTTTGAATGTCTGGAACTCAACAGTGTGAATGACAGTGTTGAGTGTGTATGGGTAAGAATTAAGGGGAAGGCCAACAAGGCAGATATCGTGATGGGAGTTTGTTATAGACCCCCTAATCAGGATGTAGAAACTGATGAAGTATTCTATAAGCGGCTGGCAGAGGCCTCGCGATCATCTGCCCTTGTTCTTGTGGGGGATTTCAACTTCCCAGATGTCTGCTGGAAATACTACGCAGCAGAGAGGGAACAGTCCCGGAGGTTCCTGGAGTGTGTGGAAGATAACTTCCTAACACAGCTGGTGAAGGAACCAACTAGGGGAAGTGCCCTACTGGACCTGCTGTTTGTTAACAGAGAAGGTCTTGGGGGGGATGTAAAGGTTGAAGGTCGTCTTGGGCAGAGTGACCATGAAATGATAGAATTTTCAATTCTTGGAGAGGCAAGGCGGGGAGCCACCAGAACTGCCACCTTGGATTTCCGAAGGGCAGACTTCAACCTGTTTAGGAGCATGGTTGAGAGTGTCCCTTGGGAAGCAGTTTTGAAGAAACCAAAGGTGCCCAGGAAGGCTGGTTGTACTTCAAGCAGGTGCTCTTAGAAGCACAGGAGAAGGCCATCCCCATGTCTCGAAAAATGAGCCGACGGGGAAGAAGGCCAGCCTGGCTAAACAGAGAGCTTTGGCTGGACCTCAGGAAAAAAAGAAAAGCTTACATTCTCTGGAAAAGGGGCTTAGGAACTTATGAGGATTATCAAGATATAACGAAGCTATGTAGGGGGAAAATTAGAAGGGCCAAAGCTCAATCAGAACTCAGCTTGGCCACTGCAGTTAGAGATAATAAAAAGAGATTTTTCCAGTATATCAACAGTAAAAGGAAGGCTAGGGCAAACATAGGCCCACTGATGAACGAGATGGGTGGCCTAGTGGTGGAAGACACAGAGAAGGCAGAGTTACTGAATGCCTTCTTTGCTTCGGTCTTCACTCCTAAAGCTGTCCCTCACGAATCCCATACCCTGGAGGCAAGGGAGAAGGTCGGGAGAGAGGAAGACTTTCCCTCAGTTGAGGAGGACCGGGTCAGAGACCACTTGGCCAAGCTGGACATTCATAAGTCCATGGGCCCTGACGGGATGCACCTGCGAGTGCTGAGAGAGCTGGCAGATGTTATCGCTAGACCGCTCTCCATCGTCTTTGAAAGGTCATGGGGAACAGGGGAGGTGCCTGAGGACTGGAGAAAGGCTGACATCACTCCAATCTTCAAAAAAGGCAGGAAGGAGGACCCGGGGAACTACAGACCGGTTAGTCTCACCTCTGTCCCTGGGAAGGTGATGGAGCGACTCATTCTGGATGTCGTCTCCAAACACGTAAAGGAACAGGAAGTTATTGGGAATGGTCAGCATGGATTTACCAAGGGTAAATCATGCCTGACCAATCTGATAGCTTTCTATGACGTTATAACGGGTTGGCTGGATGAGGGGAGAGCTGTAGATGTCATCTACCTTGACTTCAGCAAGGCTTTTGACACTGTCTCCCATAACATCCTCATTAGGAAGCTGAGGGAGTATGGGTTAGATGAGGTGACAGCAAGGTGGATCGAGAGCTGGCTGAGTGACAGAACTCAGAGGGTTGTGATCAGCGGCACAGAGTCTAGTTGGAGGCCTGTGACCAGTGGTGTCCCCCAGGGGTCAATACTTGGTCCGATTTTGTTCAATATATTCATTAATGACCTAGATGAGGGGATAGAGTGTATCATCAGCAAGTTTGCTGATGATACCAAACTGGGAGGGGTGGCCGACACTCCGGAGGGCCGTGCTGCCATCCAGCGTGACCTGGACAGGCTGGAGAGCTGGGCAGAGAAGAACCTCATGAGGTTCAACAAAGGCAAGTGCAAGGTCCTGCACCTGGGAAGGAAGAATGTCAGGCACCAGTATAGGTTAGGGGTGGACCTGCTGGGAAGCAGCTCTGAGGAGAAGGACCTGGGGGTCCTAGTAGACAGCAAATTATCCATGAGCCAGCAGTGTGCTCTTGTTGCCAAGAAGGCCAACGGGATCCTGGGCTGCATAGCGAAGAGTGTGGCCAGTAGGTCGAGGGAGGTCATTCTCCCCCTCTACTCGGCACTGGTGAGGCCACAACTGGAACACTGCGTCCAGTTTTGGGCTCCCCAGTTCAAGAGGGACAGGGAACTGCTGGAACGAGTCCAGCGCAGGGCAACTAGGATGATTATGGGATTGGAGCATCTCCCTTATGAGGAAAGGCTGAAAGAGCTGGGACTCTTTAGCCTGGAGAAGAGAAGGTTGAGGGGGGACCTGATTAATGTTTATAAGTATCTAAAGGGTGGGTTGAAGGAGGATGGAGCCAGGCTCTTTTCAATGGTTCCCAGTGACAGGACAAGGGGCAATGGGCACAAGTTAGAACATAGGAAGTTCCGTTCAAACACGCGGAAAAACTTCTTTACGGTGAGGGTGACAGAGCACTGGAACAGGCTGCCCAGGGAGGGTGTGGAGTCTCCTTCTCTGGAGATTTTCAAGACCCGCCTGGATGCAGTCCTGAGGGATGTGCTCTAGGCAATCCTGCTTTAGCAGGGGAGTTGGACTAGATGATCTCTAGAGGTCCCTTCCAACTCTGAAGATTCCGTGATTCCGTGATTCCGTAAAGACGATAGGGGAGAGGCTCCTGCGTCAGCCCAGGAGGAGGAATCAGATACAGAGGTGATCATTAAATCCTTCTCTATGAAGGATCTGCGAAATATGAGAAAGGATTTTACCCGGAATGACGGGGAGACACTTGTCTCCTGGTTGCTCCGATGCTGGGATAATGGGGCCGATAGCATGGAGTTAGACGGTAGCGAAGCTCGGCAGTTAGGACATCTGGCCCGAGAGGGTGGTATAGACAAAGCTCTTGGGAAAAAGTCACAGACTCTCAGTCTCTGGAGGCGACTAGTATCAGCCGTAAAAAACAGATATCCTTTTAAGGATGATATTGAATGCCGCCCGATTGAATGGACCAGCATAGAGAAAGGTATTAAGTACCTGAGAGAAATGGCTGTGAAAGAGGTGATTTATGGTGACTGGGAAGTGAATGTAGATCCTGATGAAATGCCACGTAGACGACCTATGTTGAGAAAGTTTGTACAGAGCGCACCACCAATGTATTCCCATACCTTGTCAATGCTGATTTGGGGAGGAGTTGATGATGATTCACTAACTGTAAATGAAGTGGCTAGCAGACTGCGACAGTATGAAGATAGTCTTTCTCGTCCCCTCACTGTGGCAGCTGTGGAAAGATTAACTGATAAAACTGAGAAACTGTTTGATAAACTGTTTGATAAACTCTCTAGGATGGAGCAGAGATCTTTCTCTTCTCCTGCGCGGACCCGTGTTGCAGCCATCAGGAGAAGACCTCCTCCTACGAGACCAACTCAGAGGAAACAGAACACACTACGAAATCTCCTGTGGTTTTGCCTCTGTGACTATGGAGAGGACATGAGTAAGTGGCATAAAAAACCTACCTCAGCCCTACAGGCACGAGTAAGCGAGTTGCAAGGTAACACAAATAGAAGAACAAATTATTCCAGGAGGACTGCTGCTCCAGTCCGCAGGGGGCGGTTTTCCGGTCCAGGTAGAAACTCATCTACTAATTACAGACATTAGAGGTGCCCTGCCTCCAGCCAGGAGGAGGAGAGGGACAACAGAGTTTATTGGACTGTGTGGATTCGATGGCCTGGCACATTAGAGCCACAAAAATATACAGCCCTTGTGGACACTGGTGCACAGTGCACCCTGTTGCCATCGAATCATAAAGGGACAGAATCCGTGACTATTTCTGGAGTGACAGGTGGGTCTCAAGAACTGACTGTACTGGAGGCTGAAGTGAGCCTAACTGGGAACAAATGGGAGAAGCATCCCGTTATCACTGGCCCAGATGCTCCGTGCATCCTTGGCATAGACTTCCTCAAAAGAGGGTATTTCAAAGACCCGAAAGGGTATCGATGGGCTTTTGGTATAGCAGCTGTAGAGACTGAGGACATTACACAGCTGTCTACTTTACCTGGCCTTTCAGATGACCCTTCTGTGGTGGGACTGCTGAAGGTTAAAGAACAGCAGGTGCCAATTGCTACTGCCACGGTGCATCGGCGACAGTATTGCACTAACCGAGACTCCCTGATTCCCATCCAGAACCTGATTCGTCGGCTGGAGACCCAAGGAGTGATCAGCAAGACGCGCTCACCCTTTAACAGGCCGATATGGCCAGTGCGAAAGTCTGATGGAGACTGGCGGCTACCAGTAGACTATCGTGGCCTGAATGAAGTCACACCTCCACTGAGCGCTGCTGTGCCAGATGTGCTAGAACTGCAGTATGAACTGGAGTCAAAAGCAGCCAAATGGTATGCTACAATTGACATTGCTAATGCATTTTTCTCTATTCCTTTAGCAACAGAGTGCAGGCCACAGTTTGCTTTCACCTGGAGGGGTGTCCAGTACACCTGGAATCGACTGCCCCAGGGGTGGAAACACAGCCCTGCTGTTTGCCATGGACTGATCCAGACTGCACTGGAGAAAGGTGGAGCTCCAGAACATCTGCAATACATTGATGACATCATTGTGTGGGGTAATACAGCAGAAGAAGTTTTCAAGAAAGGTAAGAGAATAATCAAGATTCTTTGGAAGCAGGTTTTGCAATAAAAGGAGGAAAGGTCAAGGGACCTGCACGAGAGATCCAGTTCCTAGGAATTAAATGGCAAGATGGGCGTCGTCAGATCCCAATGGATGTGATTAACAAAATAACATCTATGTCCCCACCTACTAACAAAAAGGAAACACAAGCCTTCTTAGGTGTTGTGGGTTTCTGGAGACTGCATATTCCAGGCTATAGTCAGATTGTGAAACCTCTTTATGAAGTGACTCGAAAGAAAAATAAGTTTACATGGGGTCCTGAGCAACGACAAGCCTTTGAGCAAATTAAACAAGAGATTGTGCATGCAGTAGCACTTGGACCAGTCCGAACAGGACAGGACATTAAAAATGTGCTCTATACTGCAGCCGGAGACAATGGCCCTACCTGGAGCCTCTGGCAAAAAGCACCAGGGGAGACTCGAGGTCGACCCCTGGGATTTTGGAGTCGGGGATACAGAGGATCTGAAGCCAACTATAGTCCAACTGAGAAAGAGATATTGGCAGCATATGAAGGAGTTAGAGCTGCTTCAGAGGTAATTGGTACTGAAACACAGCTCCTCTTAGCACCCCGATTACCAGTGCTGGGCTGGATGTTCAAGGGTAAAGTTCCTTCTACTCATCATACCACCGATGCTACCTGGAGTAAGGTGGGTTGCCTTAATCACTCAGCGAGCTCGAATAGGAAACCCAAATCGTCCAGGGATCGCAGAAGTGATCACAAACTGGCCTGAAGGCAAAGACTCCACAATGCCACCTGAGGAGGTGGTGACTCGTGCTGAGGAGGCCCCACCATATAATGAACTCTCAGATAATGAGAAACAATATGTTCTGTTCACTGATGCATCTTGTCGTATTGTAGGGAACACAGAAAGTGGAAAGCTGCTGTATGGAGTCCTACACGACGAGTTGCAGAAGCAACTGAAGGAGATGGTGAATCGAGTCAATTTGCAGAGGTAAAAGCTATCCAGCTGGCCCTCGACATTGCTGAACGAGAAAAGTGGCCAATACTCTATCTCTATACTGACTCATGGATGGTGGCAAATGCTCTGTGGGGATGGCTAAAGCAGTGGAAGCAGAGCAACTGGCAGCGCAAAGGTCATCCCATCTGGGCTGCCGAACTGTGGCAAGATATTGCTGAGCGGCTAGGGAAACTAGTCGTAAAGGTACGTCACGTAGATGCCCATGTACCCATGAGTCGAGCCACTGAGGAACATCAAAACAACCAGCAAGTGGATAAGGCTGCTAAGATTTTCCAGACAGATTTGGACTGGGAACATAAAGGTGAACTATTTGTAGCTCGCTGGGCCCACGACACTTCAGGTCATCAAGGAAGGGATGCAACATACAAATGGGCTCGTGACCGAGGGGTGGATTTAACCATGGCCGCTATTGCGCAGGTTATCCATGCCTGTGAAACATGCGCCGAAATCAAACAAGCTAAAAGGTTAAAACCTTTGTGGTATGGGGGACGATGGCTAAAATATAAGTATGGGGAGGCTTGGCAAATTGACTATATCACACTCCCTCAAACCCGTCAGGGTAAGCGTTACGTGCTTACAATGGTAGAAGGAAGCACCGGATGGTTGGAAACCTACGCCGTACCCCATGCTGCTGCCCGGAATACCATCCTGGGCCTTGAAAGGCAAGTCTTGTGGCGACATGGTACTCCCGAAAGAATTGAATCAGACAATGGGACTCATTTCAAAAATAATCTTATAAGTGCTTGGGCAAAAGAACATGGTATTGAGTGGATATGTCATATCCCCTATCATGCAGCAGCTTCTGGAAAAATTGAGCGATACAATGGACTATTAAAAACCACCCTGAAATCAATGGGGGGTGGAACCTTTAAAAACTGGGACAAGCATTTAGCACAAGCTACCTGGTTAGTTAATACCAGGGGATCCATCAATCGAGCTGGTCCTGCTCAATCAGACCTTTTACATAATATAGAAGGGGATAAGGTCCCTGTGGTGCATGAAAGGAATATGCTGGGAAAAGCTGTTTGGGTTTCTCCTACTTCAGGCAAAGGCAAACCCATTCGTGGGACTGTTTTTGCTCAAGGACCTGGATGTACTCGGTGGGTAATGATGGAGAATGGAGAAATTCAGTGTGTACCTCAAGGAAATTTAACCCTTGGTGAAAATACTCAACTCTGAGCTGTATGATGTTAATTGTTATATAATACTAACAGTGCTTTCTAAGTGTGTTTCAGGATAACGTAGCGGTGATGAGACCTGAGCTAGTTTCATCAAGTGGTGTCCAGCAAAAACTCTACAGGATGGACATACTACCTGTGGACATGGACCACAATGAACTTCACATCATCTTTCCTGCCCTGAGAGTCTACTATGATAGATGAAAACCTGCAATTATGAATTAAATGAACTTAATGAACTTCGGTGTATAAAGATAAAATCATAAGTGACAGTAATTTGAGCATGATGTAGATGGTATGGAATAAGCGGTGGAATGTCCTGGTTTGAGGTAAAACAGAATCAATTTTCTGATTTATAATTTTACTTTTTAGCTGGGCCTCTTCTAACTGACTAAAGTCTGAAATTAACAGCATATTTTTCCAGACACTGTTCACTCTCCGAGTGATAAGACCTGATTATACCAAGGAGCGGTATGCGCAGAGGCTCTTGCTTAGACTTATTGCCATAACAACCAAGGTCAGCCAACTTCACTGTTTTGCCCCGTTAGAGGGTCGGAAGCGGAGAAGCGCAGAGGGGTCCCACCCGTAGGGAGGAGCGGTTGGGACAGGTGACCCAAAACTGGCCAACAGGGTATTCCATCCCATGTGCATCACGCTCAGTATAAAAGCTGAGGGATCAAAGGGGCAAAGGGGGGCTCTGGCTCGTTTTTTTTCTCCAATGGCCGACGCCTGCGAAGGACCCTGTCTGTTCATCTGCCTTTGATCCTGATTCGAGCACTCCTGACTCTAGTTCCGGAATTCAGCTCCTGTCCGTCGCTGACTCCAGTCTGGGACTTTTCCTGTGTCTGCTGGTGATGCGATCGTCATCCTGGGAGCTGGATACGGTTTTGTATATATTGTATACTCTTTTCCTTTAATTTTTATTATTCTATTATTATTTACTATTTTCTTATTTATTATTATTTCCATTAAAGTAGTTTAGTTCTTTTTCTAAAGTCGTAAATCTCCTTATCTCTTCCTCTCCTCTCTGAGGAGAGAGTGGGGGGGAAGGGCATCTGTCGTTCTGCTTGGCCAATCCGGCCAAAACCACGACAGGTTAATTGGCGCCCAACGTGGGCTCGATTGTGGGCCCAACTGTAGCACTACCAGAGTTCTGAGAGATGGTCTGAATAGTTTGAATTCCAGTTTACTCAGAGATTGATCAGGCAGCTCACATCATGTCGTTGCTAAACAGATTATTGTATCGCCTCTTTGTAGCAATTACTTAAAGTTAATTGATACAACAACGCTGAGTTTGCCTTATGTGCTGTATTGCTTGCTTGCTGTTTCTGTCTGTATGCGGTGGTTCAAACGTGCTATTTTGCTGTTGTTTCTAATTGTGATCCAGGCTGCGATTGAATGTATAGCTTCTTTACCTTCATACCTTGGGCATTACATAATGGATTCTGTTACTACTTACACTAATTATACTTTAATTTTACCATGGGTATGTTTACTTCACCCTTTACTTCCCATGTCAAATTGTCACCTTTACAGCCAGGGGAGGGATCTCCTTTGGATACTGTGAACGACAGTTACGTTCCTAAAATCATGCTTTTGGTGTCGATTTTCATGAACGGGTTGCAGGGGTGGTTTCTCTTTAAAATCTTGGTGCACTACTCGAGCTCCATCAGCACCGGTACAAGTTGCCCCGGTGACCAGAAGGAAAAGAAGAGGTCCGTAAGTTCCCTCCGTCCTTGTGATAAGACCAAGTAAGGCCAGATAGCAGGGGGGAGGACTCTTCTGATGAAGATCGAGGAAAGAGTTCTTCTTCTTAGTGTCTGAGCAAGACCAGGTGCAAATCAGGGCCTGTCCCCCCAAGAAAGCGGCAGGACAGCTAAACCCAACTGAAGTGCATCTACACGAATGCACGCAGCATGGGGAATAAACAGGAGGAGCTGGAGGCCATCGTGCAGCAGGGAAACTATGATGTGGTTGCTATCACGGAAACGTGGTGGGAAGACACACACAAGTGGAGTGCTGTAATCGATGGCTACCAACTTTCAGAAGGGATAGGCAAGGAAGGAGAGGCGGGTGGGGTGGCCCCTCTATGTTAGGGGCGGTTTTGAATGTCTGGAACTCAACAGTGTGAATGACAGTGTTGAGTGTGTATGGGTAAGAATTAAGGGGAAGGCCAACAAGGCAGATATCGTGATGGGAGTTTGTTATAGACCCCCCTAATCAGGATGTAGAAACTGATGAAGTATTCTATAAGCGGCTGGCAGAGGCCTCGCGATCATCTGCCCTTGTTCTTGTGGGGATTTCAACTTCCCAGATGTCTGCTGGAAATACTACGCAGCAGAGAGGGAACAGTCCCGGAGGTTCCTGGAGTGTGTGGAAGACAACTTCCTAACACAGCTGGTGAAGGAACCAACTAGGGGAAGTGCCCTACTGGACCTGCTGTTGTTAACAGAGAAGGTCTTGGGGGGGATGTAAAGGTTGAAGGTCATCTTGGGCAGAGTGACCATGAACTGATAGAATTTTCAATTCTTGGAGAGGCAAGGCGGGAGCCACCAGAACTGCCACCTTGGATTTCCGAAGGGCAGACTTCAACCTGTTTAGGAGCATGGTTGAGAGTGTCCCTTGGGAAGTCAGTTTTGAAGAAACCAAAGGTGCCCAGGAAGGCTGGTTGTACTTCAAGCAGGTGCTCTTAGAAGCACAGGAGAAGGCCATCCCCATGTCTCGAAAATGAGCCGACGGGGAAGAAGGCCAGCCTGGCTAAACAGAGAGCTTTGGCTGGACCTCAGGAAAAAAGAAAAGCTTACATTCTCTGGAAAAGGGGCTTAGGAACTTATGAGGATTATCAAGATATAACGAAGCTATGTAGGGGGAAAATTAGAAGGGCCAAAGCTCAATCAGAACTCAGCTTGGCCACTGCAGTTAGAGATAATAAAAAGAGATTTTTCCAGTATATCAACAGTAAAAGGAAGGCTAGGGCAAACATAGGCCCACTGATGAACGAGATGGGTGGCCTAGTGGTGGAAGACACAGAGAAGGCAGAGTTACTGAATGCCGCCTTTGCTTCGGTCTTCACTCCTAAAGCTGTCCCTCACGAATCCCATACCCTGGAGGCAAGGGAGAAGGTCGGGAGAGAGGAAGACTTTCCCTCAGTTGAGGAGGACCGGGTCAGAGACCACTTGGCCAAGCTGGACATTCATAAGTCCATGGGCCCTGACGGGATGCACCTGCGAGTGCTGAGAGAGCTGGCAGATGTTATCGCTAGACCGCTCTCCATCGTCTTTGAAAGGTCATGGGGAACAGGGGAGGTGCCTGAGGACTGGAGGAAGGCTGACATCACTCCAATCTTCAAAAAAGGCAGGAAGGAGGACCCGGGGAACTACAGACCGGTTAGTCTCACCTCTGTCCCTGGGAAGGTGATGGAGCGACTCATTCTGGATGTCGTCTCCAAACACGTAAAGGAACAGGAAGTTATTGGGAATGGTCAGCATGGATTTACCAAGGGTAAATCATGCCTGACCAATCTGATAGCTTTCTATGACGTTATAACGGGTTGGCTGGATGAGGGGAGAGCTGTAGATGTCATCTACCTTGACTTCAGCAAGGCTTTTGACACTGTCTCCCATAACATCCTCATTAGGAAGCTGAGGGAGTATGGGTTAGATGAGGTGACAGCAAGGTGGATCGAGAGCTGGCTGAGTGACAGAACTCAGAGGGTTGTGATCAGCGGCACAGAGTCTAGTTGGAGGCCTGTGACCAGTGGTGTCCCCCAGGGGTCAATACTTGGTCCGATTTTGTTCAATATATTCATTAATGACCTAGATGAGGGATAGAGTGTATCATCAGCAAGTTTGCTGATGATACCAAACTGGGAGGGGTGGCCGACACTCCGGAGGGCCGTGCTGCCATCCAGCGTGACCTGGACAGGCTGGAGAGCTGGGCAGAGAAGAACCTCATGAGGTTCAACAAAGG